>JANQDE010000011.1:2850576-2895137 GCA_037157785.1 Cephalotes varians | reverse complement strand
CTCCCTTTCTCTCTCTCTCTCTCTTCCCACCTCCGTCTACTTTTCCTCCACAGCCTCCGAGGCCGAGATAATTAAACTAGTATCGCGTGGGAGGGCGAGAGTTCTCTTCCCGCTCTGTCAAAAGGAACGGAAGTCGAAATTGCAACGCGTTAAAAGGGCTCGCGTCCGGATGTCGGGCACGACGATGATGAACGAGGCTCCGTTGCTTCTAATTCTCGCGGTGATTGTTTTTCTCTCTTTCTTTCTCGAATGGCCAAGTCGCAAAAGAGGACAAATCGGTTAATAAAATTAGATAAGTATCGCATAACTCATGACATCACATTATGAGATCGAATATTTTCAGATACGACATTATTGACAAAAATATTTGACATTAAAAAATTAGTATAAAGACGTAGAGACATAGCATGCGCAAATCTGTTTGAAAAAATTCGAAATACCGGTATCTTTAATGCCAGTATTTCTATCTCCATAGGAGATCGTAGAAAAGAAAAGATTTCGCGCTATTCCTCAAAAGATTCACGCTTCTCCTCAGGGAGAATACGTGGAATATCGATTCCAAATTTGTCGAAGAAAGTTGTTTGTACAATCGAGAGAAAATGCACGCTTATACGCGATGGTGTTTCAAAATAAACTCGACGGGAGAGAGAAGCGGATCATAAACTTAATACCTGAGAGAGTAGAAAAGAAAGATTAAAGAGAAAATTTTCTCACCAGCGGTATCCCAATAACATCGTCCTGTTTATTTCCGTCTGAAGAAGTTACGGCGTACAATAAATAACGCGATGTGTTAAAGATCTCGAGCGGAAAAAAAGGACGATGAAGTTTCGAAGCAATATTTGCAAAGACAACGACGACGATGGTGGCCATGCTCGTGGTATCTTATTTTTATTTGGTTTTATTTTGATTAATATCAAAGTTTTATAGGTTCGGTTAATATTATCGTGCTCAGATGCCATGGAGATCGATACCGGTTTCCTCGTGAATGTCGCCACGGTGTTTCGCGCTGCGCTCTGACCCGTAGGTCAATAAATCACGCGTCGCGCAACGGATGGCGTATAAATACGCTATAATTGAAGCGTCATAACCCACGATTCAAACCCATCCCTTTGACCCCCTTTGTCGTGTTATTGCAATAATATCGTTGCAAGCGGAGCGCGGAATCTGCACAACGTAGTTGTGCAGCGCACTGAAGAAAGTTTAACGTTGCGATTTGAGCGAATCCATTGAAGAAACGGATCCATATTAAATCCTTTCATGTGTCTTATATTCGACGATGTAAAAATAAAAATAATACAGAATTGGAAGGACAATTGCAATTTAACACTTTCATTGCATATCAATGAAAAAACGATACCAAATTAATCACCTACGTGAGAACCTACGTGAATCAATATCGCGAATTCCGCGTTTGATTGAATATCAATGAAGTCAACCCGCAATAAAAAGTTTCCCTTGACACACGTATTCTCGCATGAACATATCATCATGCGTCTCTCACGCAAGAACTCTCGGGGAACTTAACGGAATTTATATTTTCACATCTGTTGTGAAGTTACGACACACGTGCAAGCTTTTCAAACTATTCGTACAAGTGCAAATATTTGCTTCGCGACTCTTTAACTCTCTGCCGACTTCTCGCTCGAGTTCATCACATAAAACGTCAACGGCGACGCTTCTCTCGTCGAAGATTTGCGGCGGGTGCAACCCCTTTCGGTTTCATTCGGTCGAAAATTCAAATTAATTTCAATTCATGCCGCCACTCATCACGGCATCGCATTGTTTTGAGCATCGATGCTGGCGCGACGCCATGGCGCCATTTTTCTTCTCGGTACCCGCAATTAAACGCGCGCGGGACGCATCCAGTCCCTGTAACCGATAAATTATGGCCGACCACGCTGATATTTATTATGCCATCTTTCCTCTGCAGAGTACTTTCTCTGGCTACCGCGCAATATTTATGCTGATGATAATAACGATAGTTTATGAGAAAATATCGAGAAAACACACGGTCAAATTTTGAAGCGGTTCCCTTTAATAAGCGCGTTACGTCATTACTTAATGTATTACCTAATGATATTATAAACAAGACAACGGTGTGATTTATGTAATTATTCTATCAACTTCTTTATAAATTTTATTATTATTGTTATTAATCCTTGATGTTTTGTTAAATTTTAAAATATTTAATTAACATTTAATAAAAAATCCAACATATAAAAGTTGAGAAGTTACATGTGTAAGAGAGTATATTTTTTTTATTTTTAACCACTTTGTATTGAATTTTCTAATCAATAAATTATAATGCAGAAAATAATATCAATCCAAGTTACAACATAAATATCTCGAGTGCGGATACTAGAAATACTAGAAATAAAATTATAAATAATTTTTAAAACAAAAGTAAACTAATTACTTGTGTCGGTATAAGCATTGCAATCCGTTAAACAATAGCTGTATTATTCGGCCAATGGCTACAGAAACTAATTGCAATAATAAAATATAAGTTAATTAGTGGATTTAAATTGTGCGCAACGTTCAATATCATACAATATTTTTGCTATTTGTCCCATTTGAGTTAGATTGTCCGAAGAGAATAGTATGATTTTTCTATGTACGTGGAATCAAAAATATAAATCGAGAAAGTCATTTCAATTATTTACAAAGGCATGTTACTCGCTAACAATAAAATCGTACAGCACGGAGAAACGTATACTCTGTATCTATAGGAACAAATCTATTGTCCATAAAACTAATTGTAAGATAAAAAGAATTGCGATATATTGGATGGAATCTATCGTCATTTATTTACCATGTCAGTCTGACGTTAAAATAATTGTTTGCAGTAGCTGTACGAACAAATGGACTTGTCCCCAGGTGAACCGTGTGGCCCAACAGAAATCACGATATAATTGGCGAACACGTCCATCGGGTGATTACATTCTTTATTTTTAACGGAATGTTCTAATATTTCATTCTACCGGAATTTTTCAGATAGAGGTGTCGGCGCGAGACAAATTTGCGAATAGTGCCCATCGATCGGCCATAAATCAAATCAACCAAATCAAATGGAAGTAGGGAGGAGGCAGGGAAGAAGAGTAAAGCCGTGTATAGATGTGATAGATCGGATGAAAATGGCCGACTGTCAGATCGATGACGACTGTCACGTTCGTTCATTGAACGACGACGTCTCTTTAATCACGCTGACGCGAAGGATTATTAATACGTGTCTGTAGCAGTGATGTAATGGAAACAGGGATACGAAATTGATGTTTCGCGCGTCGAATGTGCAGTACCATCCGCTCGCGATTGAGATGTCTCATTTTCAGCGGGGGGATCGGACGCGTCCGACTTCCCATCGATTTCATTCATCGCCGGTGCGCGACCTCCGACACGCCGTTGCGCTAATTTAACGGGGTCACCGTGTGCGTGCAACGCAACTCGCGGTGAACAATGACGCACGCGGCAAAAACGCTAATAACGAAACGCAACAGCAGATTTCTGATCGCGAGATTCTGCGCGTCGTTCGTACGCGAGATAATTATTTGTCGCTACGAATTTTTATGTAAATTGAGCGAAACACGGACATGAGGTGAGACGAATGGAAATGAATATTTCATTGAATTTCGCGCGAGATAATATCATTTCGCAAACATAATTCATATTGGCAACATATTTTTCGCGATACACGATAAATGTCAGTCATGATTAATCTAAAATCTCGTAATGCGATCCAATTATAATTGAATCGTGCGCCATGCAGCAGCAACAATGTGGAAAACGAATAATCATTACTTGTTCTTAATACACGCGTTTCACTCTGTTGCGAGTTGATCTGCAACGTATTTCAAGCTGAAGTATAGAAAAAAAAGCTTTTTCTATTCCGAGCATGATTTTTCAGTTAATCGCAAGAGCAGGCGATGGCGGCGAAAGCAAAAAGCTCTTACGCGCACCGTCGGCGCGTGGACGCCCGGAGCCGCTTGTCTATCGCTTTATTACGCGAAACTTATGCATTATTCAGCGCGACTCATGCGGTGCATGCGTGCACCACGCACGTTGCGTATCGAACCGTCTAGCAAGCCTACGTGTGTGTCACACACTCTGTCTCCCCCTCACTCTCTCACTCTCTCTCTCCATGCATCGGCGACACGTGGAGATCGGTTACAGTTACAAAGCCGCGATATCGTCGACCGATACGGCGCACGGGATTACACGCGCGGTGTACACTGCGCGCCCACGCTCGCGGCTCGCATGACAAATTCTGCTCTCCAGCAATCATAACGCCGGCGAGAGACGCGATTAGCATTGTCAGCATGAGATACGAACGGAGACAACGGCGACGACGGGGACGCCAAAACTATCATTCATGCCGTTCTTGCTCGATTCTGCGTTTATCGCAAACAAAATGTAATATAATATGTATAACGATATGTATAATGATGTATTCAATAACACTATAACAGATTACATTATATATGGCTCAGTATGACAAAGGCATGGTTGATTTAGTAGCGTAGGAGAAAGGAATAAAAAATAAAGGTATGTTTTATGGAATAAAATCTCGAGTATATTTTATTCTGATCAAATCTCAATATCGATTTTCCGTTCTTCCTTTCTGCTAGAATTACGAAATTACCTTTCACATTTCTAGCCTGAGAAAGTAATAAACTTAAAGTGATATAAAATATGCCAAAGAGATTCTTTTACTTATGTATTATTCCCGGAAGAACGTAAAATCTCTTTCTTTCTTTCTTTCCTTATTAGTGTCAAAGGTGCTCTAAAATGTATGAGTATGCCAACCGAAAGGAGAATTTTACTTCGAACTCTTTGTTTTGCGTGTAGAGAGTTTAGAAAAATCTGGGTCGCTTTTTGTGACGATAAGGTTACAAGGTGAGAATAAACTTCAATAAACAAAACTGAAACTGTACGCGCAAAGTGAAAAAGGCCAATAGCATCGTAAAGTTACAAAAAATTAACAATGTACAAACCAAAATAATTTCAAAATAACAATAATAATTTTATTCAACTAATTTATTCATTTTTCATTCAATTTATTTATTTATCTTTCATTCAACCATGTTTGTTATTTTAAAAAATTGCCAACATTATCAATATTTTTTTTTGCATATATACTTATCTTTCTAAGTTTGAATAAAAAAAAATTTATTATATGCATTAAATAAAAATTAGGAAAGACATATCTAATATAATTTAATTGTAAAAAGAATGCAGTCATTAAAAAAAATATATATATATATAATCTTACTTAAAATTAAAAAATGAAATATCTTTATTGCAATTTTTCTTTCATTGGAGAGATAGATACACATTCTCGATCCTTTCATTTATAACTCTTAAGAATGCTTCCGCAGAAAGAAGCTTAGAAATCTACAGATAAAAATATAACTTCCCGACTTGCCTTCTTTTCGTATTTGACATGACGATATTCAATTGACGAAGTATATTATTCCGGAACAGTCCGGAAAGAAATGACACAATGATGAGAAGAACCTTTCACATTCTTGCACTGTAATACTTGCTGGATTTCGAGAGAAAGGAATATTGTCTTTTTGATCGAGATATCCAACCAGTGGATAGAATGATAGAATCAAATCAAAAGGCAATATTCGTCAATCAGTGATTTCAGTGATCCTCCAAGAATCAACCGAGTATGATTTAAGTGCATGCTTCGTGAAAAATGAAGTAGTAATACTTTGAAAAGAAGTGATATCTTGATTTATTATCAACTTCTAGGGAAATCTTGAAAAGTTAGGCCACAAGCTCTCCACGTCAACTCTACACAAAAATACAGAAATAATATTTATAACCGATGGAAGTATTCTTTTCAAATTCAAGTGATAAATTCTTCGTCTAAGGACAAGTTCCTTAGAAATTAGAACTTAATTGATGAATTGAAATTTAGATATGACTTATATACTAATATCAAATTGATGATTATGATAATATTAAATTAATGATTAACTAATATTGATTTATGTAAATAATCAATTCCAATTAATCGATATTATTATCGCATCAAATAACTTGAACAAACATTAATGGCGCTAAAATAATTAAATGGATAATCATAATATTTTGGATAATGGATAATCGTAATTTCTGTTTTAATTTCAATCAGAATGTGTGTATATCAAAATTAATATAAAATAATTTCATCAAAAAATTGTATACCTTGCAACTAGTTACAAGCTGTCATAAGTTTCGATCTTACAAGTTCCTTAACATACGATGTGTAGAATTAAACAGAAAATTGCTTCCTTTCAATTCACTAAGCAGATCCATTGTCCATTTGGACACAATAAAGAAGGCAATCGTCTCGCGGAGATCTGTCGTAAGAAATTCCACGAATTATGGCTCTATTTGTTCGATCGCGGACGATCCATTTTGCAGGTAATTCATTTTGGTCGTGTCACATAATACGTAAGAGCGCTCTTCATCGATTGAATCGGTACATGTCGGCCGCAAGTAGCGGAATCGCTATTGGTCGGACAGCGCCCAGCACATGAACATCTTTTTCTCTTTTTGCGCTCGCCGTCCTCATCCAGGATCCCGAGGACAGTTACGGTTCATTACGTGCCTCCGAAGAAAATCTAGAATCCCGTGTGCTTAACGGAAGCAATTGGCGGCGCTCATTCGGATAACCGGATAAGTCACTTGCGACCACATTCGCAGGAACACGTAACGGAACTGTCATAGAAGTCGTGCCTTCGGGGGCGATTATCGAACGTCACATCGATTCCCACTGGCGGCGGTACATTACACAATCTGTCACTGAAACTACATTTTAAAACAATTTCCGAAGAAATTTAAGAATCTCTTCTATATTTTGAGAATTTTCGATTTCTCTTGGACTTCTTCAAAATCTAATAGCGGACTTTTTGACTCTTTCCTATATTTTTTTTTCCCTGATTTTCCTCGGTGTTCCGTGACTTAACAACGATAAATTGTTATATAATCTTGATTGAAATACCAATATAAAAGGTCCAATGAGAATTTTCTATATCATATTCAAGGATATAATATCTATCTTAATTTTAACGACAAGCAAATTAATTTCGAGCGGCGTTATCGAACTCGACAATAATTAGGACATTGCGCATGCGACTTCGCTATGCGGAGACTCATTAATTAGTGTGGTCGAGTGACAGGTTTACCATGTGATTCACCACAAACGCATAAAATCCGACAGATTACTCTCGTGTAAGTACTTCTTGAATCGCGATTCAAGCGATAGGGGCTTCATAAACTTGTCGCATTGAATTAATTTAAATCCTGCCATTCCCATTCTGAACGGACCGGCTACCTGAGTGCGCACTCGACTATATGGAAAATACCATTTGACGGCTGTTCATTTGCATGCTACACGCGTGACATAGTTACGTCGGCGACCTACAAGGCGCGAAGATAAAAGCGATAGGTCGCGAGTTCATTACACGAATGGCGAGCAGCAGCTTCCGCGGATGAAAAAAAAAAGAAAGAAGAAAAACTAACAATCGGCAAATACATCTCGTGAATAAGATAAGTCGGAGATTTTGCCAGCAAAATAATTCACTCGCGATTAAGCGTATGCAATTTGCTCGTGTTGGCTGAAGAAAGAGATTGACTATATACGAACTGAAATTATACGACAGACAAAAACTTGTCATCGATAAAGAGAGAGAGAGAAAAAGAGAGAGAAAGATATAGCTAACAATTATAAATCTTAGGAATCTTTTAACCAACAATTTTAATCCTTTTCAAAACAGGCGATTATGTCGAAATCTAATAATGTTCTCGATGCATTGAATTATGCATTGAATGGCAGACATTGCATAAAAATATTTCTGAAATAAAATTTCCGCTGGTAATAAAATTATATAACGCTGGTAATATTTTTTCATTTCAACTTTTTAATTTTTTGTAAAAAGACCAACATCGTTTAACAATTTTTCATAGCAAAAATATTCTATTTTCTACCTAAACATATACATATGTTCGTCTCCTGTCGTGGCTAAAGGATTAACAGGAGGTATAATTTCGAAAAGATGATATGCGAAGGATATGCATGTAATATAATTCATGCCAGTAATCACAAAGGCAACGAGCAAATTTCCATCCCGTGCAGAACCGAAGTTCGCTACTTTATTTCCGTGCGCGTTATAAAGTTTCTCTCTCCGACTCATTATGAAGGAAATGTCGTAATAACCGTGCTTAAAGGGTCAAATTAGTATATTCATGGTAGATCAAATAGCTCTCTACAAACTTCATCACTGCCGTCAACATTATTAAACCGTGTATTATAAGCTAGTCATAAAAATCGCAGACAGCTGAAAAGCGTTATTTTCCGAGATATTCGCGACTCTTTTCCACAATGTAGATTTAAGTTAATCATAACGTTGCTGTATTACTAAAACACCTTTGTAGTGTTGGTTTTAATTCCCTCCTGTATCCGCAAATTCTCATGATTATCATACACACTTTAAAATAAACGTATCGAATATTTTTTTTATATTAGCAAAAATGTTATATTTTCAAATCTAATCATCTCAATAGAGATGAGCCGCCTATTTTAAAGTTACTTGTAAATTTTTCTAAGCTATCGATTTGTATTTACCTGCGTTTACCATACAAATTGATCTCAAAGCTTATGTCGCTATTAAATTAAACGAGAAAGAAAGGGAGAAAGAGAGAGAAAAAACTTGTTGGGTACATATCTAACAATTAATCTTTTGCTCATAATTAAATGACACAACACAAATTATTGCTAAAGAATATCTGATTAATTTAACTACTGCTCTCAGATGTTTAAGTACCCGTCGCCGACAGTGCGACTGGACACACCCGGTGTGTCACCGTTCGCGAACACTTATCTCGCAACAAGCGTACGCTGTCGAGTTCATGCATCGACGCCTTCAATCATTTCGACGTGGCGACTATGCCACATTGTATAGTAATGTTACACGCGCGAATGCGTCATGGCCGTGCTCCGCGGAAGAAAGTAACCGGGAATGGACGTACGATTCAACGCGCGAGATCTCGATCGTGAGCTACAACGTAAGGTACAATGCGCGGTGACTCGTGCTTTCCGTGATATCTCGAGGTGGAGACCTTTACGGGCTCGAGAATGGGAGGATTCGCTATCAAAGCCGCATAGTAGTCTCCGTTCGCATCGGTTTGGAAATGAATTATCGATGCTACGCTTAGTATCGGGAAGAAACGCGGACACTTTTGTGCAGGATGGTATGTTATTGATAGTATAACCGAAAGGAAGATGCCTCTATATAAAGAAAGAATAAGTGAAACGTATAATAAAATTTCTCTTCCGCGCGAAGCTTTTTGAGAAAATTTATTCTGAATATCGGAAAACTGATAATATCTTCTATCATGTTTAGGAAACTTTGGGCTGTTCTGGACGATAAATCGTCCAATAAAATGTAAAACGCTCAATACATTCTTTTACGAAAATGATAAAAAAATAATAGAAATAGCCCAATAAAAATTCTTTGTAAATTAATAAAATTATTTTTATTCCCTTGAACGTAAAGAATATTATATTTTTATTCATATTCTGCTTTTGACAAAAAGAGAGACAGTCGCTATTGAAAAGAAATTTGCGATGCAGCATTGAAGATCATGCAAGTTTAAGCTTCAAGTTAAAGGAAAAACATATTCTAATTGTCTATCTAAATTTTTTCCAAAATGAATAAAAAGAATTTATTATACATTTTAAATTTGCTTTTTTATTATTCGCCTCCTGATTATACTATCAGTAATAAATTCTCTATATATCATTTGTTGTCAAAGCTAATTCGATAAAATCTTGTAAAGTTTTCAATCTCAATTAATTAAATATCCCCGTGACAGTCCACGTCTGGATTTAGATTTCAGTAGAAGTTTATATAAATCGAGGGCCTTCGAATCCTCTACTATAAATCCTTAAGAATGTCTGATTGGACGTTGCTTTCTCTACTAGCGATTACGGTAAATGTTTACATATCCATTGCTTTCTCCTTCGAAATAACGTGGCTTTCGTTAATTCGCGTTTCCTGCTATCATTGCGCCAGTTTCTTCTCGCAAAAGCATCAGTTACGATCGAGACAGTCCGTGATTTTAGCTCTGATTAAGACAAATCGCTTTGCTCCCCGAGGAAGGATAACCGTTACAGAGTATCTAAGAGGTTACGCATTTTCTTTGATCAGCAGATACGGACACACAAGTAGATAGAAATCAGTAGATATGGATGAATAGATACAAACAAACTAAAAGAAATATCGATTGCCCGTAACGTAAGTACTCGTAGCTGAAGCAAACGCGATTTAGGTTCAAAAAGTATGGACACGCGGCATACCCATGTTGATTATAACATGAGCATAAACTTTTGCTGTTTCTACTAACAACTAAATTAGATATCCACGAACGTTCACTTGTCAAGCGACTTAAGATTAATTGTTAAGATGATAAGGAAGAAGCGAAACAAAACAATTTGATCCGATGAAACTTTCGCTAAGAAAAAATGCAATTCGAATTTGTTAAAAAAAATCTATGATCAGAATAAAAATGCGCGAGTTCTGATACACCATATGTAGCGACATAGATTATCGAACGTGTCCCGCGCCAACGGTTCGCGAACGATGCAACAGGCAGCTCATCCATAGAGCCGTTCCACTGTGCTGCCTCCGGCGCTGCTCCGTAATCATTTACCCGCTTCTTTCGACATGGCATTGAATTACCATCGAAGACTTGTCACATATACACGCGCACGTATATACACCTATGATTATTTGCCCGTATCGTATAATCCGACTGAATAATAATTAGACAAACATACAGTTAGTTTTCGACCAAAGCGGGTTTCGAGTCGCCGCACAATAAATCTAATTTTCATAAATTCATTCGCAATCATTTAGAATTTGCAAATTAATTCTGATGTAAATTGCAACCCGAAGCGTACAGAACTTCGAAATGATTTCCAAATCCATTTCGGTAAATTGCACGGATCTACATAAAATTGTCGTAATCAAAATTTGAATTCATCCAAGTTCAAAATTTTCCAATAAAATATATTTTCATGAAAAGTCTCGTGAAATATTTTCCTTCTATCCCATAAAAGCTACATTTTTACATTTGCTTCATGTATTTATAATTGTACAGCATATAACTTAACACACATAAAAATATATGTATAATTACGTGCATATACATATATATATATATATATATATATATATATATAAAATTTGACTTTTTTTTATTTATTATATTAATAAACATAAGCTATGAATCGCACCTAAATTTATATACATATATGCACGTGATTAATTATCAGTAAATATGTTGGATTTCTGTCACAATCGTTGCGAGCGGAAATATAATTTTAGGTAACTGCAATAGTATGAATGATTGAACATTCTCTCGAAACCGGCCAGAACATGAGAACTTCTCAGTTCTCGAATTCCAAGCGTAGAAAAGTTTTAGCAAGAAAAGAGAACGAGGCAGTCTGCTGATGAAGCAGTGGCAGCAGCTTTGTGAGATGAAATATTCTGAGAACCGCGCCACTCCTTTCGCACCGACACGTCTTCACTTCATCTTGGAAACTTCTGTATTGCGAGAGACCCGATAAAGGTGCAAATAGCGCGGTTGCGAATGAATTGATGAAAAGATATATTTGCGAAAAGAGCGAAGCAAGTAGACGATTTTCCGTGTAAAGAATAAATACAAAAAAGACATGAAATTTTTCTATGCTCAATTGCGCATTTTATAAGTCAAATAAAAGGCACGTGTCAAGTATTTCTAAGTATTAAATATTGTGATAGAATTATTAAAAAATATATTCTTTAAAGTAACAAATGTTTAAAGAAAGATTTTTAAAGAAAAACGAAATAGAAAATCATCTTTGAAAGATTTATCATTATTCATCAAGATTTATCATTATTTCTGAAATTATTTATATTTTTAAATTTATTTATTAAAAAATTTTATCATTAATTGTTAAATATAGTTACATTACTATACATTTTCCGACTTACATAAAATATTCCTATCGTTCTTAAATACAAAAAATTCAAGAAAATCGAAAAGAATCAAGAAGAAATCTGCTTGACGGAAGAGATATATAAAGAATTGTTTTTAAGGTAATCAAAAGATTGTCGAAAATTCTGTTAGTATGAAACGCAAAACTTCTCTGATTGTGAGACATATCCGCAAGGAATTAACATTAAAACACGAAAATGTACGAAACTGCGAAGCGATAGCGATAATACACCGAAGAAAGCATCGACGGGCCGACTCGGCTTCGAGCTGGACGGAAGAAAACAAACGCTCGTTAACGAGGCGCATCAGGGCAGATTGAAGAGATTTCCTGCCGCGGTTTAGCCGAGCGACTCTCTTCTCCGGCCTATATAGAGACCCCGACGTTGACCGGGACCAGAGGTTAATTTATCGAATTAAACGTCGCACAATTGCGTTATAAGTCCGAGTCGCCGGGTGTTTTTGCCGCGGCTGTGAGCGCGCCGCGAATGCGTGTGCGTGACGCACGCACTGGTGGATTTCTCTCTCAAAGGAGAGAAATAATAATCATTGATACCTGAAATTTCTTTCTCTTCCTCTCTTTATTTCTTTCTCTTTCTCCCTATTTCAAGAAATTAAGTTTTCTTTAAAAAAATAGAAAACTTGAAATCTGATAAAATTAATATCAATTCGAAGGATAATTCCGAGCCGCATGATTATTATCTTGAAAAACGCAACTTATCGAATATCTTTCCTCCAGGAATATAACTCCACGGTCGCGAGTTGTGCGATGCTCGCGAAATATAAACTCGATGTTGTGTGCATACTTTCGTCGAGTAAACAGCGGATATCTTCTTAGGCAGCAATAATAGGAATGAATATTCATGCGTACGTTTGCTCATATCATATGAGCAAAACACCTGGTGACTCGCATTTTGCATATCGTTAACTAATAAAACCCGTACTTACTATTTTTGCATGTAAATATTTGCTTTAGTCAGCTATTTCTGTGTTAAATATAATGTAAAGAAAAATAAAAATTTGTCTTGTATATCAAAAGCCGGAAATATATTCTTATCATTGATCATATCAATTTTTTTCTCGGAAATTCATGAAACTAAATCTTATACGTATAAATTATTATAAGAAATAATTCAGAACAGTGTTCTCTCTGATTTCTTTCTACAAAAATCTTCAATTTCCTGCAAAAAGTAATGATGAAAAAGGCTACATGCGAATTTTATTTTTTATTTAATCTTCAACTCAATTATCAAGGTATTTAATTTTAACAGCTTAAAAGTTACAATTAATGGCCAGATTATTTTTTTCATCGTGAAAAGTTATCCGATATTTAAACACGGCAATTCGCAAAGCTGGGTTTAAATTTTACAAATATCGCGACTTTTATGATTGCGGTATTCAATAACATAACCAAAAGATATTCAATAACTTTTCTATGAGTATTTCTATGAGTTTACTTCAAATTTATTCGAAAACACGTTCTTACTATTGATCCATTCATTATGTCGTAACAATACACTCTGTATATTGTTACAGAACAGTCTGTAATTGGAAACGGGATTTCAGAGTAGATTTCCTTTCGCGTAACTGCGTCTGATTTCCTTTAACATCGAGTGACATAGGATTAACGTCTCTAATGTTACGAAGCCTTAGCCGTCAATCAATTTACCTTAAAAATATTAATAACGCTCATAACATTAATTATTCAACGCAATATTAATTATTTAATTAATATCGCAATAACATTAATTATTAAAATCTAGCATGTAAAGGATTTACAGTCGCAAATCCTTAATCTTTAACTTAAAAAATTGTTATATGTATAATTGATTATTGTTAAAAACCGATTTTAAATATCTTAAAACCAAAACAAAGCTCGGTAATCGTATGAATTTTTCACTATCAAATTTTCATTATCAAGTCGATTCCAAACGATATGTTTCTACCGTTGATTGCTATTTTGCTTCTATTACAACACTCCATGTATCGATACAAAACGCGATTGGAAACGGTATTTTTTATTCTCCCACTTTCTCGTATTTATCCCCTTTTAACTCTGTAACGAAGAGTTTGCAGACGCTAAATACCTTTCTTCCCTAATCAATTCAATGTAATTACCAACAGACATCTAACGTTAAATGTATCAAGATTGCATTAAAAACATATTCCATGCAAATTTTTGTTGTCGACTATCGTGGAATATAGTCTGCGCGTAATCATTACCGGAAGCACGTGTGACGGAAAACAGCAATGCAGTGTTGATTACCTCTGCGCAACTATTCCGCATTCGCTTAGAGACTCGGTAACGAAGGTTTGGCGCCGATGCCAGAGATCCCAGAAACAACCTGTTGGTCGGCCTTCTGCTTGTTAGCCGATTTACCGGCTTAGCGCCGAGGCGCGGATACGCGGACTGATACGTGGAGTCTGCTCACGGAATAATTATCGGTTGACATAATTAATGGAGCGTCACCGTCGCCGCCGTTGTCATCATTGCCACCGTCGCTGTCGTTGTCGCGGATACGCCAGACTCGGTTGACGAAATTATACGTGTCTCACGGTGTTCGTCCAGCCGGAGCCAAGCCAGAGATTAACAGAAGCCGGAGGTTTAATTAGCGAACCACGATATGTTGGAGCGGATCAACTACTAATTTGTTTCTCTCGTAAGTGACTGAGCGAACGAATTGCCGTTCCGTAAACGTTCGACAAGACGTCGCGATACATATGTCGGTGGGATAGGAAATTCATCACAGATTATCTCCGTGTAATAACACGCCCGCGGCGTAATAGTGAAGTAGTTATTAGTGGTATTAGCGCTGCGGTTATCGTTGCGACGATTACGCGTATCCGTTATTTATCAGGTCAGCAAAGTATCCGTGGAAAAAAATTTTTCTCACTAGATTCCTCGACTAGGTGCCCGGACCAGGCTTTCGAGTCGGATTAATAAGCGCACGTGCTCCTCGTGGAGATTCTTAAACACTGAGCAAAAAATAAGCCGCAATTAAATTTCATCCTATTGCAATCTCGAGTATGTCAAGCAAGAAACATTATCTCGTTGATCTTGTTTTTTAACTGATCTTGGTTAATGTTATGTTGCAAAAAAATCATTTAAATGCGATTGACGTGAGAAGTGACTTGATTTGTACATGCGTACAAATATGCTGATTTAAAATCTCATTCGGATCAATAATTTTTGTAAAAATAAATTGTTAAATCTCGAAACAGTGTGATCTAACTGCGTAGCTGCTATCTCACTTTCCGTGCTTAGCCATCTAATCCGAATCAAAATCTCCATATCGGATTACATCATTTACATTACGCATTTACATTACGACTTTGAGATAAAAAGATTGCCTCGTACATGAGATCGGTGAGACCGATATACATTTGCTGATCTATCACAGTCGAGCGAGCCTTTTTCGAATTCTCGCAGCAGCCGCGCAGCTATCGGAAAAAAGAGGAACACGGGGAAAAGAGGAAGATAACTAATTTAAAGTCTGTGGAAAGTCGAGTACCACGAGCACGGCTAATTTGCTTTCTCGCGTATAGTAAGTGAATATTCTTCATTTGGTTCGCCTCGCCGAAGGTCGCACGATATAAAACCAATAGAATGCGGCGCCAACGGCAGCCGTGCACTAGCGTCCCACTCGCAAAATGCATTATCGGGCGAGTGGGAGAGAGCGAGCGAGCGGAGCGGATTGTTCCCTCGGCGTGTCTCTCGCGGTAACAGTATTTGCGGAACACTTAAATGGAATCCCATCCCGGGAACCTCATCGGTGCCCGGGTGTATGCCCGGTGTGTGCAAACGATACTTGCCATGCATACACACACACCACATATACACACTCACACACAAAAACACATGCATACATCCGATCGTAAAGTACGCGTCATTATTATGTTCGCGATAGCATGCGTATAGACATCGTACTTTACGCGAGAACGAAGAACAAGAGATACAGAGAGCGAACGAGAGGGTCTACATCCGGTGACACACACAGGGGGATGCACTAGAGATATTTTAGTTTACCACTCAGCAGAAATATTTGCTTCTCGATGCGGAGATATAAAGAATCTCTGCCTTGTAGGCGATCCCTAGATAGGTCAGACCGAGGAACAAGTGGTTGCACAGAGAAAAAATAATATACTGGTTCTAACGCTTTCAGACTGAAGCATGTGGCAACTGTGAAATTATTAATAACACTGATAATTACACACGTAGACTGCACAAAATAATTTCCTCTTAAAATCGAAGATTCTTTTTGCAATATTTGACAGATAGAACATTCCTTGGGAGATTAATGATTATTAAGACAAACTTTAATTAATTAAATATTATTAAATATTATATTCTATATTTTAAATAATACCTGTTATATCCTATTAGTATCTTATACATCGAAATTTCCCAGCTGTCTCTTCGAATTACACAATTTAATGTACAATGATCTATTGTAAATGTCGTAGAGGAAATAGATATGAGAGATAAACTGCGTTCGTTTAGATTTAAAAAAAAAGGGACGGATATTGGAATATAAAGTATCGCTTCTTTAATATTCTAATACTCTTTAATACTCCCTTCTCTCTTATTAGCTAATGCGAAATAAGTAAAATGATTATGCGCCGCGAAGTTGCTCGTTATTGAGTATAGCGTGCACCCCACGGTAATTACACAGGGTGCAGCCGTAACATAAAACCGGGCGCATTGTGGCAATGCATTACCCGACGTATCGCTCGTCTGACAGTTTATTACTCCAGGCAATAATCTTCCCGTTTCCGTTCGCCTCGGCGTCTTCCTCCCGTTAAATATTTCTTCTGCCGTGTTCATAAGCGTGGAAAGCCATTCCTATATGCGTGTGCGATTCCATGCGAGGCCGCGTACTATGTTGTACGATGGAATCGAAACATCGAGAAGAAATCCAAATTCGTATCGACATAGCAAATGCTCGAAGATAAAATCCATCTAGATCTTTGCCTTACAGAAAGTTTTCTTTCCATACGTAAAAATTTATTAAGATCAAAATATCTTCGGAAATACAGGCTAAACTCATTTAACTTTCTTTTCCTTCGCACTAGAGCATTTGCAATCGATAGATCTTTACATAATAATTTGTGTTATACACGTAACTATTTGAATCGAATATATAAAATTCACTAACTGTTTTAGAATTTCCAATTTTAATAAAGAAAATTGAGAGAAACCCTTTTTTTCTTAAGTACAAACGACTCAAAGAAAAAAAAAACACTTATTTGATTTCTAAGAAAGATTAATATTTATATATACTTACAATAAACATAAAAAGAAAAAGAGAACACTATATATTCATTTTAAGTATTTTAAATTTTAATCAATTTCCAATCAAGTTTTACAATGCACATTAATTATAATTTCAAATACGTATTATCTTGAATCTATTAATTTTCACTCAACATGATTCGAAACGAGTTATTCTTCAAGTTTTCCAACGTCATTTTATTATTAGCTCTTTCGGGAGCCGGAATTTTTGTGACATAGTTCAATTTAATAATTTATCAAATTTATTCGGTCTAAGTTTATCTAACAAATAATCGCAGTTATAAATTCGAAGAAAACTTCAATATTTGCGATCCCCAATTGTTTCGTCCGCTCTCATTGCGGAAGAGAGTATTATTAAAATGCCCACACATTGTAAACAATTAATGCAATTACTCGGCGCTAGCGCATGTGTCACAGCTTTTCGATAACATATTATTTATTATTTCTCCCACGCGTGCGAAAAGTGCAACGCCTCCGCGCATTCATATGTCTACGGCTGTCGGAGGCGCTGCGCCGTTTCAACACGCTATGAAACGCGAAAATCGAACGAAAGTGAACGGCTGGGTCGACACCGTCAATTGACGCGAAGGGTTATCTGATGTTTCCATCTAACACCGACTTGACTTTGCCAGCAGTGATTAATCGTCGCGCTGTGCTGATAATAGTCTCACTTCAAGCTACCAAACTGGATCAAGTAATACTTCATAGTATTCTTCAATATGTTTTAATAAAAAATACATATAAAAATTATATAATAATTATTTTCAATGTTTATTAAAAAAAAAACTCAAAATATCCTTTAATACTTATAAGTATAACATACCGGAAAGAGAAGATGAATGACTGACACTTCCTACATAACTTACACTTGAACGTTTTATTTTCTTTGACAACATGTTACCTTAAATTTTCGAGAAAGAAAAAACTGAATTAAATTTTCATGAAAATATTTATGGAAACAGGTATTTAATCGATCTTTTGAGTGACCGATATAAAATTGAAATGATTCCCTAATAAGATAATTATCTAGATCAAGGTAAAAAACGGTTTGTAATAAGCATGATGATCAATTATTTAAAAAAATGACAGTTAGATTAATGCACAATTTGTGTGAGTTACTGTTATTTATATCCTTGCAACATGTGAGAAAATTAATTTCGTCATGCGCACTGACATTCTCAGAAGACGGAACAGGTATCTTGTCTAACTAGCAACTAATTATAAAGCGTATCTTGGCCATAAATGCTAGAAACGCGACGTATCAGGCGCAGTTTGCGCGATAACATATTATTCGAATATCATTTGTCTCCTAACGCAGTGTCATGATTATTATTTAAATTGCAACAAAGTGGCAATACGCTATGCGTACTATGTATCTGTTATTCATCGAATCCACAATTATTTTCCCATTCCTGTTCTGCCTCGTTAAATATCTCACAAGAAGTTTTTACGAGAAGTCGATCGCGCACATACTTCATATGTAAATCAATGGTAGCACACATTTCTATGAGATAAAAGGGGCTTTTTGCATAACATAAAAGATAGCTTCCACGTCCTACGAACCATTTATATCTCCGAAACGATCTATGCTGTAAATGCATTTTTTAGAAAGGACAGAAGGTCAAAGAGAGAAGATCAAGAAAGAAAAAGGTCATCAATTATTACATCATATTCGTTTCTACGTATTCTTATATTCATTGTGTTTGCAAAATTGCTTCTGATCTACTTATCTCATTTGACAGAGTCAAATAGCGAATTCAGTTGAGTGCACTAGTGCTGCATATTAAAACCTTTGTACAATGATCTAATTTGAATGTAAAAATGAAATGCAAATATTTCAAATTGTAAAATACATGTTTCAAAAAATAAAATATATTAAGGATTTACGCGGTTTATAACCCGTTTATTTCTACATTTATATTAAACACACATCCTATATGTCAATTTGTGTGGACGGCTTTACGTCCACCAGTGCATTCAAACCGAATTTGCTAAAATATTCCAGTTCGTACTGATTACTATCTTTTTTTTAAGTCATTTTCGCATAAAATTCACTAAAACTCCATCCTGACTTAAATGTGATTATTTATTGGATTAGAAAAAAAATTTTAATCGTGTATGAAAAATACGTATAAAAAATCTTGAAAATATCTAAAGATAAATTTCAAATATAATAAAATGCATTTTCCGCAATCAGACGTAATAATCATTGCTTTGTAATCGTAACAGTGCAATATCAAACTTCATGTCAATATTCGCGCTATCTGAGGAATCTAAAAATTTATCAGAGTACGCGCCGATAAAGCATGAACACAATACATTTTCACTGCAACGAATGAATCTAAGATTCCTTGAAAAATATTTTTTTCTTCGAATATTCGATTTAGAGATTCCTCTTTTCTTTTGACATCAGCTTCATTCTTCGAAGCCTTTCAGAAGAAAATTACAGAAATGCTCCCGAAAATTCTCTCTCCCTTCCTCTCTCTCTCTCTCTCTCTCTCTCTCTCTCTCTCTCTCTCTCTCTCTCTGTCTTGCACTTAATTTTTCCTTATTTCTTTAATATGTAATTTTTTCTTTTAATAAAAAAGTTTCTCAAAATTTTGTTTTATATAATTACGTTTCTGTCTCATAATCATTCTATAAATATAAAATTATAAAACGCAAAGAAATTAAACATTAGTACACCAAGATTACTTTGCGAGCTTTATAAGATTACAAAACTATGAAGAAAATATTTTTCAAAAATAAAATTATAAGATTTTACAAGGTTTATCTATAAAATGTAACAGCTTATTACGAGTTCTTGATGGAGTGGCTTTTGATAAAGATTAATGAATGGCCGTGATAAATTTTCTAAAGTATTTCTATATTATAGGTTCGCATCAGTCGTGTAAATCCTTGAAAGAAATCTGATTTGCAAAGCATGAAAGTTTAAATTCAAGTTCCTTTACGACGTTCCGAATCTTTGTACTAATAATTTACTTTATTGATACAATAGCACGTATTGTCCATAATTTCTACAATCCATCGTGTAATAACGTGCAGATCGTGTGAGCTCCAGAATGAATTGTTCGGTAATCTACATAATGGCGGACAATGTTGCCAAGTAGGTGGAACGTCCAGGGATTAACGTGACCGTCGGAACGTCGGCCTGAAATTTATAGCCGCCATTTTGCCGGCTGTTAATGTCTGGAATAAGTATGCGCGCGTTCGCCATAAACCATCAAAAGTTGAGGAAACGAGATACCGTCTCCATACTGAGAACAATAATGTACTTCTTGTTTTCGTCGACTTGACTTCAGTACGACGATTTGATAGAAAAGACAATGTCAATTATTAAATGTCTTAAGCTATGAATAAAATATAAAAAAGAATAAAATATGTGCTAAAAAACTTAACAATTCGGTTTAAGTGAGTCGAAGATTCATTCAAACACTTTTTAAAATTCTTAAATCTTTAAAGAGTTGATAATTCTATCTATATCTAAATATAGTATAACTTCAATGATAGATATCTCTACTTAGGACAAAAATAACATTTTATTTTCACACACTTAGAAAATTTCAATTTAAAATTTACTCTTATCACACATTTCTAGTAAAAAAAAAGCAAGAATCACTATTTTCTTATCAGAATAAACTGCATTAATAAATTTTCCATTATCGAAGCTTATAATTTCATTTAAATCCTGGAAAAAGAGAGATAAAACGCTATCTTTAAACATTTTGCATTTCCGATATTTAGCTTTAAACGTTTTTCAGTTCGGAATATTCAACCGCGACAAGGAGACCACGAATCCTCATTGAGACTATTACGGAATCACTATCCTCAAAAACTGAAATAATCCCAAACGAGCGAGCACTCCCCGAGGCTCGGATTCCCGTCAATAAATTTTCGATCGTTCGAGGTCCAACTTGCTCAGCGTTCGCATTATTTCGCAGGTCACGATCGACCGGAGCGCGAATGCTGACCTGTCGTCTTTTGGTAACGATCCATGCCGACCTAACCGGTCGGTCCCGCCGCGCGAGTTTCGTGCCAAGCACGTCGAGCGGTCGGCCGGGGGCTCGTCTAGTTAGACAATTTGTTACTTCCTTATCACTCGACACGACTCTCGCTCCCGCTCTTTCTCCTCCGCTGGCCGCGCTACACGTGCCACCACAGAGGAATACACGCGAGCGTGCTGCGGTCCTTCGATCGTTCATTCGTTTCGAAATGAACGAGAGGAGGTGAACAATTTGTTAGCTGCGCAGTGGAAAACTGAAACGAATGGGAAAATCGGAATCCGATACATCATCCTGTACAACATGTAAATCATGCAGTTCTAGATGCGGAAAACTAAGAGAAAAGCGAGAGATGAAAAGGAGGATGTATCAAGGGGTTTTTGTGCAAACCGAAGCGATAATAATTGATATTTTTCATATTAACAATAATTCACAAGCTCTCTCTCTCTCTCTCTTTCTTTTCCCACTCTAAATTAAATAAGAATATCAACAAAATATTTTTTACTATAACCAGTTAATATGATTTATTATCGCAGACTATTTATCAAGATATTTTTCTTCCTCGTTGCTCTTTATTTACTCCTTGTTTACAGCACGAATTCGATCCTGGTTCACGTTGATAAATCTTCTTCACGCTGCTCTGCTATCGAATACGTCAATGCTCGGCAACATCCCACGATCGTACGCTATCAATGCTAGATGGTAAGAGCATGGTGTTTCCTTCCGATTACAACCAGTGTTATCGGAGAAATATTGTATTCGAGAGAAAGCTTTGTTAATTTCTGCATTTTACTAAAACGCGACTCGAACCCTCGATGTTATCAAACTAACTTTTAATAAATACACAAGATCATATCCACGCTTCATTATAAAAAAAAATGTAAAAAGTAGTGCTGCTTTTTAAATATAGATTTTAGAAAAGATTTTCGCAATGCTGCTCTTATATCGATTTTAAATTTATAAATAATTCTAACACAGAAGGATACTCGATTGTGAGGATGACTTACAGCTTATACGTTGACGTATAGCTTATCAAGAATATTAAGCATATTTAACATACAGAACTTATTTCCTGTTAATTTACGTCAAATAATACTAGTTAAAAGATCATTAATCACTAATTTTTCATCTACTTTGCATATCAAATCTAAATCTAATTTAGACTAATTTTAGATTCAATTATTGCATAATATAAACATAAAAATGATATAATAATATATTGCAACTGTTTTACAATAATTAGATTAAATATTATAAAAAATATATTATATTATTTTTTTTTTAATAACATAAAATCCTTCAATTACTAATATTATCGATTATTCTTTATCATTAGTAACAAACATTACGATTAATTTATATTTTTCGATTATTTCTTACTATAAACGTAATACATCACATGCAATCATATGCATCATTATATGCACATTATATGCCCAATAAATTTGCACAATTATGGATCACGAAATAAATGTCTAATCCTGCTTTCTACTTCTCTCTTCTTTCCGTTCCTTCGAGTTCCTGCGATTTAACGTAAGAATCGTTTTCCGGAGCGCCGAGAGTATGTCCATTCAGGCGTGCTATGAGTTACGTAACCGGCTTGTCCGACCGGCGAATGCACCACGAGAAAGATTACGGCTGATAAACGCGTTGCATACGCGAGGTCGGTTGACCACTCTCATGAATGGATATTTATATTGCCGATCGGCCATTCGCTGCCGCCTAAGCGCCTAACTACACGCGAGGCACATAATTAAGTAATGCCTACGGTGCGATCATTGATCGCCATTGAACAAAAAACCAATCGCCAAATAGATCGTCGTAAAAACATGATAAAAGATATCACGGAATTTTGTAGCAACGACCAACTCCAAATATTACAAAATGCCCTGTATTTTTTCTATATTTTTATTATTAATAAGAAATCACATTTTTTTTAGAAATGTTTGTGCATAATGCATATATGCGTACAATTTTAATAATAAAATATATATTGTATAACTGCCAATATCTCAGAAAAAAAGAAGACGTGTTTGCGCCCGACAACAATATTTTGCGCCCAGAAAAAAGAATATACTGTGTGTGTGTATGTGTGTGTGTGTGTGTGTGTGTGTGTGTGTAGTAAATTTTTAAGTTAAATTATGCATGTATAATTAATAAAAATTTAAAAATTATATATGTATAATTCGAGTTTAAGATTTTTATTTTAGTTAATCCTCCCTTTGCAATTAAAATATGGAATAATCAATTATTTAAAATACTACCACAAAATTACTACGAGTAACTGCATAGAGTTAATATCAGCAGGACATAGACTTTACAAAGGACACTATCTATGCTTTTGTAATACCAGAGTTAATTTCCAAAACCTTTGTCACATATATATGCGTCCGTTTTGTTTCATGCACGCGCGCGTTTCATTCTGAAAATCCGTACACTCGTACACATGTACACATGCAATTCACAACCGAGTGAAGTGCACTGAATGATAACTTCCGAACATGGAGCACAGACTTAATTAGCGAAATTGTCAAGAAGCGAGATTGGAGGTCGGCGTTTGCGGCGTAATTAATTAGTGCGCGCAACATCGATCCTCTAATGAGATTTTGCCTGTCGATTATTCCATCATTGGCATGTAATGTTGCTAAATTACTGATAATGCGTATCTATTTATTTTTCAAGAGAACACAGTACAAGTAAATTATCGATACCATACCAGTGATCAGCATGTCGCAAGTTTCACGCGAATTTAAACTGTATAGAGGAAAGCTTATCATCAGAGAGAATACAAATTGATCTATTGAACTTTATCCGTGAGATAAATATTGTTATAACATACATTAACATTATTTGTCAATTATTTATCTCTCAAAAAGATGATATCAAATTCTTAAAATACTTAAAACTTAAGAATACTTTATGAGGAACTAGTCTTTCATATCTTTATGAAAATGAAAATATATTGAATTTTAGATTATGTGCAGCATTAAGATACACGATAGGATGAGAAAAATTCCTATTTTCCTCATTCTCCATCAAATAATTTGACATTTGATATAATTTATATATATATATATATATTTTGACATTTGATATTTGCGACAAGTTGTGTGTACTTAGGTTTCCATAAAAATCAATATCCGCGAGGTTATTGCCCCGAGTACGATAACGACTTGCTAAAAACTAATGCACCATCAGATTGATTATTATATATTATATATTATGGTAATTTCACATTAACAAACATTCTTCTCAGTGAAAAACTCCAAAATGGTATAAACATTCATAAAGCATATTTTTTTGTAACAAATCCAAGAGAAATGTTTAGATATTCCAAGTTTTACTTCGTATATAAAAAAATTGATAGATAAACTAATAATTAAAATATAATTTTATTTAATAATATTTTATATAAAAATTCAGTAAGCATATTTTGTTATGTAAATATATTATGTAGCTAAATAAGTGATGTTGTATATAAAAATTATTAAAAATTAATTTCAAACACACCAAAAAATCCTGTTAAATCACGCTTATCTGTAGAGTACAATCGAATAGAGCATTAAATTATGTAAGCGCAGTGACTCACGTGAAAGCATCAAATCGAAAGCTGAGCGAAGGGAAACATCATTAAATATGCAACACCTTCAACGTAAACTGCGAATTCGCATGATACACGGAAAAATACGCGTCCTAATGATTTCATGACACACGCGTCCCACGATCGGATATCGGAAATTCCTGAAACGAAACTTGTCGTCCATGCGAATTCAATTTCTGTTATTTCCATTCACAACCAGCCAGGGATCAAGGTCGCGCTGGCGAAAATCGCACGAGAGCCGGAAACAGCCTCGGGATCCGATAGAGAAACCAAATTTCGCGCGTGGACGGAACGCGAAACTCGGCGCGTCCACGGCACAGGAGCCACTCGCACTCGATTCGATTAGGGTACAAAGGGCGTGTTGGATTTCAGTTTTGAAAGCGAGCGACAGCGAGCGAATGAAACGGACAATAAAATATTTTCGACCAAATTAAATGACCTCGGGAGGAAAAAAGAACTGCTTCGCGCTATGCATTCTGCGGATATTCTGTCCGGCGAAATTAATTTCGTGCCCTCCGAAACGAACAATTGGCGAGGAAGCGGCTCGGTTTATCGACTGTCACACACTTCAACGTCGAACAGTTGATACACTGCGGCACGTTGCTGATGGGTACTTCACGATGCGACGCGAATACTGACTGCAGACAGTTTTTGACGATCCTTTGGCATTCCGTATACGGTACAACGTCAAATTCGTGTCGTGCAACAAAGGCTATCATCAGTCACTTTGTATACACTGCATAATTTTCAATGTACTTAATTCTAAACAATAGTTCGATACATTCGAATATCCATATTTATTTAAATACACTCTTCAGAGAAATTAAATAGCTGTTTCGAGTGTCAAAAATAAAATCATATTTGTCATCGATTTGAAATAGTTCTTTAATTTTATATATTTATTGAAAAATATATTTTTAATAAATTTATATTTTTTTATTAAAATATGTGTTTTAAAATTTTATATAAAAATATACAATCTTATCGTTGCTTGCCTTCGCGATATTGTAATATGTATTTTGTCAATTAATATTTTTAGAAGTTTGAAGAGTAATTTATATTTTATCAAGTAGAGAATATTAAATGCAAGCGGAAAGAAAGTTAATGCCTGATTTTTAACATACACAAGGAATCTTTTTCACAAGTTAATATTTATATTTAGTTTTTGAAATCATCACAAATTTAACATTGCACTTTACAGAATGCGATAAACAATTAATCAGAAAATACGTATTCAATATCCATTTAATATAATTGTTATAAATAAAAATTCATAAATAATTGCACATTATAAATATACCTAATATAAGACTGACATAATAATTATAGCGGTATAGTTAAATCACAGTAATGTAAATATTCAATAACTATAATCAGATACTAATGATAATAATAATCACAATTATTATATCGATTTAATTATATCGATTATTGATTTAATAATTTATTAGAAAAGCTGTGTATATACAACGATAGCTTTTATTTTAACTACGGAACAACAAAAAGCAACGTTGACTGATAAAATTCAAGTGAAAATGACCAGTCGTCAGACAGTTCAGGCTGACAAAAAAAACGTTTACGTCAAAATCGAGATCGACTTTTGTTTACTTAGATGGAAACTCTTGGTATAATACCACGACATGCACATCTATCAAAATCCTGACTTCCCCCATTTGATGAATCACCTAATCGATATTGATTAAGCATATTCAATCTGTGCCCACGGCGAACGATAGGACATCGACAAATCATGTTAATTCAAAGATTATATTTATAATTACACGGATGCAAAACATATTAGCCGAAAAAAATATTGTCGATACTTAATGTATGATTTATGGCAGGTAATTACGATACTTAGTCGATTTACGTCGGTCGCTTGAAAACGAGATTATATGGGATTACCATGATAATCAATCTTTCGCGGAAGATAAATTCATGAATAATTAAAAGTTCAAGTTGTGATACAAATTCTCTAAAACTTTTCCGCGTAGTATCCATAATGTATTCGGATAATGTATTTTAATAATTAAGTCTTCTTTAAGCTACCTAAAATTAAAGACACGAAAAATATCAAATAATTTCCAATTTCAAAATTCTTCCGTCATTTTCGTGAAGCGTTGATTTCATATTAATTAATAAATTGCAATAAATTGTAAATTTCTAAAAATATAAAATATTTTATAAACGTAGACAATTATGTGCATATAGAAAAAAAGATTACAAATTTAATAGAAATGTCAATTATCTCTTTAATTATTTTTTTCGATTTCCCATCTCACGTCTTGACGTTTCTCTCTATTTCGATGCATCTGCAGCTACACGATAAGAAAGGGTTAATAAAACTACCTCTAAACGTGTGATGGGCATGGCACTTGGACACATTCAGCTCGAAGATGGCGGAGAGCGAATTTCCGGCCGAGCGGTCGAGCAGACCGCAAAATGTCGATTGGCTACGTCGCGTAGAGTCCCATCAGAATTTCATTACGGCATAAACTCCACGGTCAATTTCAAACCATGCCTCTGGTAGACCTCGAATGGCAACACGAACACATTGTAGACTTCGAACGTTGTTCAAAGCAATACTAATGCGTATTGGAGCGTCAATATTAATCCTCAGACGTGATATACAATCTTCTCTCCTTAAATGATAGTAATGTATTGTAATGTAATGTGTTTTATATAAATTGCATTAATATATCAATATGTTTTAAATTATGCTACAAAAAAAATATAATGTAATTATAATTTAAAATAGTATACCGCAAAAAAATACAATAACATAAAATAATGTTAATGTAAAATTAAAAAGCGCAATAAATGTTGTATTTAAAATTCCAATTCCAATTTTCTATTAAAAAATCCTTGAAATCCTTCATTAGATGATATTCTCAAATGATGACGAAGCATCCGATATAGTATTCGCAATTTCAACGAATAGAAAAAATAATGTCCAAATTGCAATATGCAGTACCGAAGGGGCAATTAAATCTCTGGTGCGTTATTAAATTTTCACATTATCTACGGTTTATACGCGATCGGCTTTTATGCCGTTTATAAAGTATAACCTGCGTGCAATATGTGTGTGGTGAAATAAAATAGAAATCGCGGTAAAAAAGATCAATATTTATGAAACCACGTGCGCGATATGAAAATACGGCGAAACGTTTTGACTCTCTGATGGCCAACGTGTGTCAAAGCATTTCAGTAATATGTTCGATATGGTAAAATCGATAGTGTGCTCATCATTTGACGTTTCCTGCAAATATCAAACGACATGAATGCATTAACACGCACAATTACGGATAGATAAACACGTCACATTTTACCGCTCAAACGCTGTTTAAACGCTATACGACGATTGAGTGGTTCCAAATACCGTACTGCCAATTTCTCCTGTTTAGTTTATAAAGTTAATACGGCAATTCGTTGCAAAACGATTTCGATGAAAAAAGTGGAAGCAAACTATGTGCATTTTATCGCGTATTTTATTGTAACGCGCAGTTGGAATATTATTTTGAATTTATAAGAAAAATTTATAAAAAGGAATTATGTTTAAAATTATGTTATATTATATAATAAAAAATTATCATGCATATCATAAAAGTAATGCATTAACCAATATTTTATAATTTCATTAACATCAAATCTTTCTTTCAAGCTAAAATAAACTAGACATGTAATCAAATCATGTTTACGATTTAAAAAATGTTAAATGAAAAATATAGCATAAATCACATTTCATATTTACTTTTGATCGCAGTGATGAGAAAAAATTAAAAATCTTTTTAATAATGATACATCTCGTAAAAAAATATCTTTTCTATTAAGAAAAAACAATATCAAAAAAATATTTATTAATAATTCGTAAGCCTCAAATGCTTATAAAATTTATTTCAGGCGATTTAAAGTTACTGTCGCTTCAATCTTTAAATCTTTCTCCTTGAAGCTACAAATATACTAAAAGTATTTGCGGAAAAGATTTGCGTGCGATCTTCTGACGCGTCGAAGCTGTTTTAATATCAAATAATGCTGTAAGTTAGAATTGACTGGAAAGTTTTCTCTCAGCAGGATTCTCCGTTCAGCCAAGTAGAGGCCACTCTTTATGCAATCAGGTTGTCGTAGTCGGGGATGCATCGACCATTACCGCAAAACAAAACTAAGGCACCATCTTGCTCCTCGTTGCACTTCGACCGGAATGCTGTCGTAATTAACCATTAAAAAGTTTTGCAACCGCTGAGCGAGCTGAAGCGAAAACTGGTCTCCTTTTGACGGAAAGCGTCAGAAAAGAAGTTGGAATCGGATGTTCTCGGTAATTAAACCGATTAAATGTGTCAGAAATCTAAAACTAAATTAAAAAGATCTCAATGAAGGAGACAAACAGCACTGCAATATTGCCAAACTCTATATTTGTTGAGATGTGTGTTATGAAAAAAAAAGACTTCATTAACTGGAAATTTTTAATTCTCTCACAAAAATTTTAAGACCGAACGAGAGAGAAAGAGAGAGAGACAGAGAGAGAGAGAGAGAGAGAGAGAGAGAGAGAAAACGCGTTCTAATTACTTTTCTCGTGTGTATTAATGATTATCTTTCTACACAATTGATAATGTATCATGTGCCATTTAGACGTAATGCACTTCAAAGGCGATGAAGACAGTGCTTACTATTACACGGTTACTGCAATGCTTGCATGAGATTAGCAAATTTACTAAATGTACATCTAATGTATGCTATTCCTGCCACTCTAGGAAATACGGGATTACTGGTTTACCGTCGCCGAGGTTGTACTTCGCTCCTGGGTTTCTAATTTCTAATTACTTCCGCGGATAAACGGATATTTACTCGGATATTTACACCGATCGCATGATCCGTCCGTGTTTAAATCGCACGATCGAGACCGGTGAACGATACGTGCCAATTATCTCAAGTGACCAATAAATTCGGCCACCCACGCCTCGCCACATACGATCCAGCTCGTGGCTGATCAACCGGCGATAGCGCAGCTTCGGGATAACATTGTTTATCACCCTAACGGCGCGAAGTTAGATTAGTTCGATATTAACGACACCGAACGCGCAATCAGCCGCGAGGGAATTGCATCCTCTCGCGACGATTCCCCGGGTAACGATTTAATGTGCTTGACTCTCCGCCATGTATAGACGATTGCTTTAACGACGCATCGAATAGATGCTTCTACCATTGCTTCCGGTTTTTCCCTCTAGAGTATTATCCACTTTAGCTCCCGCAATCCTTCTCCAAAGCTTGACTAATGGAGGATGGGAAAAAGGAGGTAAATTAAATTTATAGATCACGATAACGTCGGGGACTAATTTTTCAGTCTCCGGAATTAAAGATTTCCTTTGTTGCTAAAAAAACTGCTATATAAAAACTAGCTTTCTTTCGATATCTTAATGAGAAATAGAATTGGGAATATTGAGCTCGAAATGCCGCGGCAAAATTATGATAATGTTCAAATATAATATTAATTTGTTGTATATGAGTCCATGGGCCAAGTTCATTGGACACGATTGCTCTATTAAATCAATAACACGTACACGAACGCACAGTAGAAAACAATAATTCATCTATACGGGGCTGTGGCATGCATCCCGCCGGTCCAGCCCAAGGGGATTCGATAATTAAACGCTGATTTTCGCAATCACTCGCTCGTGCAGGACACCAGGAATAGCGACAAGCGTGACAGTTACGGTTACCGAGAGTTACCATATATCACGCGATCAATCCAGTTCGCGAACAACTCCCGACGCCGGTGTACAATTTCATTTGGCCGACGTGTTTTACGCCTATTACCGTTTACAGCATCTCCGACTATCGCGTGTGTGATTGTTGCTTATTTATCGTTATGATTTACGTGAGGTAGAAACAATTTGAAAATTTCAAATAATAATAGTAATAAGATAAATATCGCAAGAGAGTATAAAGAGAAAAGGTAAAATTTAAAAAATCTCTATTTTATTTTTAATCACGATAGTAAACACAATAGTAAAGAACGAATAAATAATAAATTAACGTGTACAAAAAAAGAAACTAAGATGCACTGATGTACATTATTCGATTACATTACGCGAAGGAAATTATTACAACAAACACACTGCTTAATGCGGAGATAATCAACATTCGCGAGTGTCTTTAGTCAGAGAAACGCTTGACAAATGGATCAGAGTTTCTCGATGAAACTTTAGAGAATGCGCGGTGAAGCTAAAACACGTTAGTAAATCTACAGACAAACTGTTACCATCTCCAGATTCCCGAGCAGAGCATCGGAGAGAGACTTCTAATTACTCCGAAGATTAACTGAGACGCTGCGATATGTCTATTCCACGCCAAATAAGAAATTTACAGTGTTGGTACACACAAATTTCTGCAAATCTCATTAAAGCCATTTGGCAGATTGTCGTGCTTCGAGCATTCATAAGTCTTGCAATTTGCAAGATCAAATTGGATCAAACTCTCCTATCACACTCGAGATCTAAATTACATCTGATTTGGAAATCGCGAGTCGACTTTGAGAGAAACACAACAGGTGTGATTTTATATAACGTTTTTAAAATAAATACTTGAATAACAATAAAAAATTCTCCAAAATTAAAATTGATTTTTCCTTTGTTTATTAAAACACACTAAACAACATCTATATTTATTGATTATTATTTGTCATTGAAAATATCTATTTATTTTTTATATTTCGGTTAGTTAATTACTAATGTCGAATCATATTAAATTGTAATCATATACTCTATTTATTTATATAACTCAAATGTATTTTCAAACTTCTATGTTCTTCGCTGTACATCAAATTCGCGCATTACGCTAATAAACTCAACGCTCAGGAAACTCTCGCACCGACGAGTTTTGCGATGCTCTCGACGCATCCAGTATAAAAATCGTCTCTCGCCAGAACGTGACCAAACTGCCAAGATTCTGAAGAAAAAACGGAGAATCTCTTTAGCAAGTAAAGATTTCATAGGATTGCATTGCTCGATAGCTTGTGTTAACGATGTGCAATTGTGAAACTCAAGGGAGGCTTTACGATCATTTAATACCTCGTTTCGAAGTATCCAAGCCATTTTCTAAGCCAACGTGAGGATATCGCACTCTCGTGGGATTGAGAGAGCCATCTAATATCCCCATTCCGATCCCGTTTCATTCGCTTGCAAATTGTGTCTGTTCACTTCTTTTCGGATTTTCACTGTGACGCATTTAACTCGCTCGTGTTCCGTTACAAATATATAAATGCACATAAAATTCTCTGTATACAAAATACCAAAATCATTTTTAATTGTAGCTAAAAATGTAATATACAAGATTACTACTTTAAAGATATCCGTTTTCAATGCATTAAAGTGATGTTATTGAATTTATTGCTATAAAGTAGATTATCACAAAGTAGCTTTATCAAATTCACCTGCATTCAGGCGAAAAAGTTTCGGTTTTCTTTTTATAAATAATGCATGTATGCATGAAAAAAAAGATAATTTTTCATCATATTTTTCATCATGCATATTCGCCCTTTAATGTTTCGATCGAAAATGCATGCATCAAATGTGCAAGTTTATCGTATTCTGGTCACGCGAATCAAGTGAATCTACGCAAAATCGATTTCGTTTAATAAATCCGCGACGCAAATCCTAAATTTGTCCGCGACGTTCCGGTCGACTCGCATTTGGCTCGCGATCGCTCCGCGGACCAAGCGACAAATCGATCATATTAGGCTGCGCCATCGTCGACGAACAATGAGCGATCGGGCATTAATGCCACGATTTGCAGTCGAAGAGACCGACGCCGCCTGCACCCGATGGAATATCAAGCAGGCTGCTGTCTGCATACAGGTTGACGCCATCTCTTTAAAACTCTCGCCCTTTACACTCGCGACTCAACGCCACCGTCCGTGACTTCAATTTGCCTGCTCGTTTTCCGCCGCACATATGCCTTTTACATAAAAGCTATCATGCGTATATTTTTAAATTGATCCTTCAAATCCTTCAAAAAAATATCAAAACATTCAAGTTAATAATTTCTTTAAAATATTTTTTAATATTTCGCTAATATTTTAACGTATTATTTTTTCAAATGGTTTAATAAATAAATTTAACCGAATATATATAAGAATTTTTAAATTAATATAATTTGATGACAAATTTCTTTGATAAAATTTGATAAAGTCACAAATTTCCATTGATATTGATTTCCGATACCAACCTTCTCTGACTATCGTGGAAATAATTTAAACTTGATAAAACGAATTCATATAACGTCCGCCACAGATGGAACATCGTGGCCAACAGCACCGGCTTAATGAATTCCTTGTACGGACGATAATCGCGGCAATTAGATAAACGCATGCGCGATCAGACTTCGAGTAAAAGGATCGTTGCCGGTGGTCCCGTCGTCGTGATCGCGCTTACAAATCTCCTTTAGATCCTTACCGGAAAGCTCGCTATGCCAGACACTTACTCATTGGTCGACGACGACGAATCGCTGCTAAAAGCATCCGAACCACCAACATCGAACCTTCGTAATGAACCGTAAGCCGATGTTGTCACGTTCCTGTGCCTCGAGAAAATAAAGAAAAATCGCCAGCATCTGGGAACAATTCCGAAGTAAATCGCGACATAAATCGCGAATATATTAATCTTTAATGCGACGCGTAATTTGAAAATGCTGGCTTTAAGTTTCTCCGAGACTTTCAAATATCAAAACGGTGGAAAATAGAAATACTCGTTAAGAGTCGATTTGACAGCAATCACATTTTAATCAAAAGCAAGAAATCATGGAAATAACCGTAGAAAGAAAATGGCAAAAATTAAAAAACTTAGTATTATTTCAATCTTCTTAAATTATAAATTCTTTTAATTGATGATACCATTTTATTATTTTTTCTTTCCCATAAATGTTATCAATTTAACAATATGAATATTTGTTATAAGCGAATTCTCTTAAATATTCTATTCTTAATATCTAGACATTTAATATAAAGTTTATGAGCAAAGAAGGGAAGTCATTTTCATTAAATGAAACGATATTGTCGGCGGTGAAATGAAGAAACAACGCTTTATATTTACCTAGTCGAGATTATTAGCAAAGAGGTAATTGAGTTTGTGAAAGAAGAAACGTGAGAAAAATCAGCATGACCTTTGTGTAAAAAGTTTCTTGAATTTATAACTTGCATAATTGCATAATAAATTCAACAAGCATAATAGGCACGATTAAATATAATATTCAAAGACATTAGGATTTTTTGACGACTAATATCTCAACGAGAATTATCTAAAGAGTTTCACGAAACATAAATATCTTTACTTTTAATTGAACGAAATCTGTCATGTTGTCAAAATAATGCGTATATCTTTTCGACGCAGTATTTTTAAAATCAGTATTACGCTAAAACAACTAATTTTCAATCCAATTTATGATATATATGTGATAGGTTTTTGATTAAAATAATCTTCTGATCGCTTCAAACTCAATTCAATTAAAATCTTTTGGCGCAAAATTTACGTGACTCGAATCCTGTGTAAATCACGAACATTAAACACGCGCGAGCATGATCGGCGAAATTATATCATATCAGAGACGATATTCGACGGTTTAACATTCGCAACTGTCGAAATGAACGGAGCAAGTCAGCTCCCGATACATTTCCCACATCGCTTTAATCGCACACTTATTTGCCTATGAACGACGTAGTATGCGTTTCTCATTTACAGATACGCATCAACACATAGCACGCATTACCTTGACGATTACTTAACGCCGCGTTTAGCGTAAACATGTCACCGCATTGCCGTATATATGAAACAATTGTACGCGAGCAGCCTCTAAATTAGACAAAAAAATTTAAATACATCAGACAGAATCAATGATAATAATCAATGATGATAAGTTAATCAAAATAAAAACGTCAGCACAATTTATATAACAAGTAATAGCAAGCGATCATTTGTTTCAAATAAATTCAAGATTATGCTGAAAAATCTGATAAAGTGTTGCACGATGATTGAACGAATTAGACTTGATTATCGAAGTTTTATAAGTACGACATTATAGATTATGTCTCTTTAATTCTGAGAAAATGATTTTCGGTGATACGTACTGTACGATACTGTACTGTAAATTTATCATTGTTATAACATTGCGATTTTTCTAAAAAAAAAAACTTATGAAGAACAAGAATTTTATATTCTCTAGGGACACATTTACCTGTAAAATGCGTGTATGTTCCGTTGCACTCACTCACTTTGCGCAACACTCACTCGTGAAAATGCTTAAATACGATCGCGGCACTTTGCACTCTCGACATTAAACCCGACGCGCAACTTCTTTTATGACATCGTGCAGGAAATTATACGCATGATATTGTTACTAAATTACATTTCTATAATTTAATCCGGTTGCTCCGGCTTCCCCTTCGAAAATAAGGAACGGAATCGCGCTCTTGGCAAATTGACGAAAAGTTCGAAGCACGCCGTGCAACGCTATCAAAGTAATCATCGCGATGACATGATGTTCTATAAATTTCCGTCCCTCGCCTTCGGCTTTAAGTGAATAGACCGCACGAAATATCGGCCTCGATAATCAGCCGTCATTTTGATACAAGCTTTGATACGTTATCGATCGCGTGCTGATAAACTTCATTGCAATAATTGTGACGATCGCGCTTGATGTCTCCCGACACTTGTCGCCCTCGCGTTCCAAAGAGTAATATGACCTACGCAACGTGCCGCGCCGCTGCGTACCTGCTCCAGTCTCGCGGAATACAAAGCAGTGTAAACATAACGCTGACCGCGCCGAGCGTCAAAATACCGTTCCACATAACGTTTTAACGTATCTTGCAATATAACGAACGGCGAATATTTTTTCAAATCGATTTATCGGAATCACGCGATTTCATATCGAATGCGCGTATCCGGAGCGCAATAATAACAAATTAGTTTACTCTCTTCCGCGCGAAATAAAGATAAACTTTATTCTTTAAATTTAAATTCGATAATTCTTTCCAGCGAAATTTAATCACACCTAAGCTGTGAAAATTAATAATAGATCGATGTATATGTAAGCAAAGTTAAATATTAATTTATATATTAACGGACCTGAATGTGTCAACTCTACTTTTGACCGCTTATAACTCGAAAACTGTTTGTGAGCTCGACATTTTCACGTTAAAATTTTCAGCTCTAATTAATTTCTAGAATACGAAGTATTGTACGGTGCTCGTGGAATATATGAATCTTTCAGTAAAAGTATTTCACTCTAAGCTCGTTAGTAAAATGTCAAGAGGACGAAGCGAAATTTAGTATTAGTGAGTTTTACATCACAAATGTAAAAATGGTTTTTTTACTTTTATCCGTGATATAAAACTCGGACGATCGATTTTGCTAACCGCTTCTTGTCCGATTTTAGAGATCAATTTGGCGATGGAAAAGTAATAAGCAACGTATAAAATCTTACAAGTTTCCAGGAGATTGCGATTGTCCAATTTAGTTGCATCAATCGGATAAAACCGATTCGCTGCGGCACAAGCACACACACATACACACAGATACGCGATGAGACATATGATATATATGATAGCATCATACATATGCACATATGTATAATATAGTATATATGTACGAAGCTTTATATATTGTAACTTAAAATGAAACCACGAAACTTAAATGGATGAAGCTACAAGAGAGGAAACTGTCTCACAGCGCGAACTCTCGAGAGACTTACGTCGTTTTACATGCTTGAGTGTGTAGGTGCATGGGGTATACGTGCAAGAAAAGATAACCATGCGAGGAAGAAGAAAAGTTCAAGATAGATCAAGTTCGCCTAAGAGAATGTTCGAAAAGATACGCTTCTTCTGCCGTTCTATTGACGTTCGATTATCGCATGTACATAGAGGAAACTTTCATCTAAAGAGGAAATATGGGGAAATCCGTCTCTTTAAAAATAAATTATTTCATAAATTTAATAACAATTTTTCTTCGGTAAAGATTTAAGTTTCTTAATACTGAAAATATTCAAACAAATTTCTTGTTTCTTTATAAGAATGTTTAATATTTCTGCTATTAATATCCAGGGAACTTCCTTTGGCAACATTTGATGCTAAGCTCGATTATCAAACTTAAATATTAAAAACGTGACACAGGTGCCACATTTTTCCCCGCTCAATTTCTTTTAAAAGAAGTTGATTTAGTAAACTATTTAATATTACAGTGTTTAGATATTAATCTTTTGTTTAAATCGCTAATAAAATACTTGAAACTTATTAAAATTTTTAATTTAAATACTTAATTAAATTTAGTTATAATTATATATAACTAAATCAGAATTAAAAACATAAAATTTTAAACTAAAAGAGAAAGTTTGTCATAAGATAATGGCTTTCTCCTCTCTCTCTATATTAAAGGGATATTATCTTTCTGCATATCGTCTAATAATACCCGTATAAATTGTAGAAGTTGGTTGAGAATTTCTGACAGAGAAATCTATAATAAAGAATGGAAAATAACGTAGCTGAAGTAGAACGTTACCACAAATGTAACAAAAAGATGCCAATAATGAATCGGCAGATTGTCGGATAGAGGATATCTCCGGAGTCTCCCTTTCGAACGCGTTAATGAGGATTGAATTCATTACTTGACAGTGACTAGGTATCAATTAACGGAGAAAGAGTCTCGCGGACCACTTATACATCGCCGATTGACAACTAGAACGATCTCGATTCTGTTTCAACAGACATAATTGAAAGCAGAAATTTCAAACATGCTAAGTGCCAAGAAGCTATTTTTTAACATGAAAAAATGTCACGTTTGCAATTTTTATTTATCATAAACATTGTGTTGATACCACACTCTCAGATCTCAAGCTATTCAATCATTTCAAATATAAAAGATGAAAGAAAATGTTTTTAGAATAAAAGCTCCTCAACATAATTTAAATGCTAGAAATTTGCGTAACTAAGATATTTTCCGAAAATTTTCTCTCGCGGAAAAAAATATTTCTTATATAATATTTCGAGATATCGTTTACCGCATAATATTATAATTTCAGAGATTCTTCTAAATGTTTTATTCAATATATTTTGCTCGATTTAATATTAAGACATAGAAGAAATAATGATGTCTCTTCAAATCTAAGATACCGTAATTTTGAAAAACAATGAGGCGGGAACGATATACAAATATATTTATGACTCGAGTATTCCATAAACTCACAAATTTTCATATCAATCATGAAGCGACGAATATTCCCTCGTCCTAGTAAATCCCAGCGCTATCTTGTAAATATTACACGCTTGAGCGATTTGAAATGCATTACTCATCGACTGTAGATGCAAAATACGGTGATACCTTGAGACAGCAGATATCGATTCGCGCAGACTTTGAGTTGTCATAATAAAAACAGAAAAAAAAAAAAAAACGTAATCACGCCGTCTCGCTCGGCAATAAATATTGATCTCCAATAATTTATGTGGCACGTTACCCACGCGTTACTTGTCATGACGCAATCAATTTACATTACACAGTCAATTACAGTCAATTTTCATTCGTCGTAAACAATCTCCACTATATCCCGCGAACTAATGGCAAACGCAGCAAATATTTTTTTAATATACGCGATTTTAATGTTATAAAACAGAATATCACGCGTTCAACAGAATGTTTATTTTACAACTGTTAGAAATTTTCTTCGCTGAGATAAAACTATTCCTCTAGATGTAAAAATATAATCCATTTAACGCAAAGAAAATTTCCAACGTTATAAAATAAACATTTTACTGAACATGGCCTTGATCAGCGAAAAAGTAGAAGAGTCACGTTCTATTGCAAACATATAAATGCATGAATGGTATATATATGTCAAAAAGTTTAATTTTATCCATAATTTTTCCGCATTGGCGATAGTTTCATTTTCAAAGTGACAAAAATTTTAAAACTTTGTGAAGAACGAAGGAAATTACGAATGTTATTAGATTTACGAAGTAATTTTCACGAAGTAATAAAATAAATCACATTAACTAGCGAAATTCTTTAAGATAAAAAATAATAATTAAGATATGAGTATTTTTATGAAGTCATTTTACTGCTTTTGGACAATACAATTAATTACTTCTAACAGCAATATATTTTTAACTACTTTATTAACGTCCATTTATTTAAAATACAAATTCTCAGAAATATGACACTTTCAAATTTATTAAATATTGCACTAACTGTTCGCTTATTCGCAAATAAATTTTAAATAAATCGAAGATGCTTTTTGAAAAAATTAAAATAAGAGAATAGAATTAAAATAAAATTAATCAGATATTATTTTCTTATTTTAACTTCACGGATAAATATGTTTATCTGATAACATTTGTCATTCGCGATAGAAAAAAATTATTTATATAATTAACATCGAATATTTCGCGTTATGTTTTAACGTGCAACAGTAATAAATCTAGGTGGAGTTTGATTGACTAAATTAATTTTGTTATAAACTTATTCTACTTTTTCAATACATCTACATTTATAGATAGTAACCGATCTTTTTTTCGAATAACAACAACGAGATTATTATACATTATATTTTTCATCCATCTTCCTGCGATTATTAGACGATCTGACAATTAATCTACCTTCCTTCTTTGTCATAGAAAGTAGACAAGGCACTTTCCGGAAACTATTTTTAGAGCGAAGAACTCTCCATTTGGCTCAGCGACACTTCCACGAGGAACTATAAGAACTGGTAAATACCGAAATGTATCCTGTATAAATCTCGCAGGTGCAATCTTATGAAGGTAGTATCCAATATGGTGAAACGAACCGGGATAATCGAGAAAAAAGACACTTCTTAGAAGACACTTCAAGCGAAAACGCGCTAAATCGAACGAATCAATTGGATAACAAGCAATAAATTTTGAGATTTAAATAATCTGTAACGGATAAAAAATCGGATGGAACGCTCTACGCTAATTAATATAACCCGTATTTGTTCATCAAAAATTATTTTTTTGTTCTTTTTGCTTAATAAAGCAATCTGTACCTAAATTTTTCGTTTTTTATAATAAAAGTACCTCGAAGAAAAAAGATAAGACGTATTTACATCAAAAGATGCTTCTATCAAATTACTTAAAAATGAAGAAACAAAGCAATAAGTTTTATTATTGGAAAATATTGTGGTATCACGCTCACTCTATTATATGCTCTTTCAACTGTGTTTCATACAGCTCTCAGATAGACAATCGTATTGTCTATAGAAGAGTTAATAAGAACGTTAAACGTAAAAGAGAGAGAGACATTACGTTTATCTCTGCCTTTTATTTCTTCAGGTCCTTATGCGTCTCTTCTTCAAAGACTTCTTTTTCTTCCTATTTTCTTCGAAGAAATTTCCGAGAGTAATCCTCGCACAAATCCAAACAGCACGGCGCTTAGTTCAAGCTACGAAATTTGTTCTGTTCTCACAAAAGACCATGACTCCTGAACGACGTAATGATCTAGAAAACAAATCAATATCGCAATCAGGGATTAGATTAGATTAGATTATAAAACATCTCAGAAATATTATTTATCTGTAGTGTGTAATACCTATAGAATTGATGAAAAAGTATGTCTCTTGAGTACAACATAAGTTCTGATAACGCAACGTGTCGAGCAGATCTAATAAATTGTCCAAAAATCTTATAATTTTTTTACCAGTGAGATCTTTTATATTTCATATAAAGAACAGATATATGAAATATAATGCGTGCAATATTACAATGTAATATTGAAAGGATTTTTCGTTACAGTTTAATAAAAATGTCAAAATTTAGTCAATCTAGAATATAGTTTACGCGCGCGCGTAACACACACACACACACACGCGCGCGCGCGCGCGCGTATATATATATATATATATATATATATATTACATGTATTGCTAGCATATCATGACTTTGATTCTATTGAAATGATTGATATCAATTTTATCGATTTTTTTCTATTGAAAAACTGCGAGATAGATAAGCGAATAGATTGATATATAGGATTAAATAGATGAATTTCCGAAGCAATATCTCTCCTCTATGAAATATTTAGTGATTAAAATCGCATTCCCTCTCTATCTGATATATATATATCAGATAGAGAGGGAATGCGATTTTATATATATATAAAACTGTGTGAAACTTTAACACAAATCTGTAAATTTTTATTTAGACAAAATTTTAAATTTATATTTAGACAAAATTATAAGTTATAAGTAATAATATTAAAATAATGATTTTCTAAGAGAATCACAAACGAAATGGACGATAAATTGATCTCTTTTTTGGATGCACTCTTTTGATGATAAAGAGCTCTTTGTTCAATATGCAGTCGATTTTATGAGGAAATAAGAATTAAACGACAGATTCGATGATTTAATGCGATGCATAAAAAGACTAAGACGCACAGATTTGAACGTCACGTAGTCTTCTGCACGCATTCAAGTGTGCGGTGAAACAAGTTAATTAAAAGGACCACCCACGGTAGCATCTTCGTTCCTTGACGAGATTGGCCATGTGCCAAGTCGGTACTCGAAAGTCGATTTTCCGCTTTCGTACCATCTTTAAACGTCGACATCTCTCGGAATTGAACATAATTTTCTTTTTTTTTTTGTTATAAGAAAGTTACAAAGTACATTTTCATTTCAGTTGATTGCATTTGATTAATTTGACAGATAAATAGAATGATTCGCATTTGTTAGATTTCTTGAAATGAAATACACAAAGAAAGAGAGAGAGAAAAGATGTTTCACAAAAAAAAAGTCTTCGCGAATATAATTTCAACTATACAGATATCATATATAAAAATATAATATTTTTTATGTATTATTTTAATATTATATTAAATATTATTAAATGAGAAATGTAAGAATACAAAATACCAAATGTAATTTATAAAAATAGAACTCTTGAGGACAAAAAAATATATTTAAATGCATCCTACAATTATATAGAGCATCATATAACAATCACATTCAAAATTAATTAAAATTCAAAGAAAAGAAGTTAGAATCATATCTCGACATTTTATAGATTTCTTCTTTATTATTTCATCATTTTATTTTCTCCATTATGTTCCTATCTTATTCTCTATTATTCTTCTCTATGCATCTGTAAACGCACAGTGCAATTTCAAGCTTGACCTGAACTTCACAAGGAATAATTTCGCGCTAACTTTGTCAAGCTCTGCCCAATTACGTAACCGACAAGAACTCCGATATGACCAGCGAGCCAATGGTGGCTTCTCGCTGTTTAGCATCTGTAATAGAACTTAATATTTTACGAGCTCGTAAAGCAAACGATTAAGATCGCCACGAATCGCCATTGTCATCAATGCTGTTCGCTCCCATAGCTATATCGTCATAAAATTGTAGCAAATTAATTGTTGTTCTCCCACAAAAGTGCTTGCCGTCTTCTACGCCACTATTTAATGCATATGGAATCGTCGAAATGTCCATTCAATTACAGATTTCAACTTGATATTGCTTTTTACAGCACAAAAATTTTAAGCAAAATAAGTTCTTTCATCACAAAATTTCGATTTTCTACATAGCTCTCTTGCAAATTAAATGTTGAATTCAATTTTATAATTAAAATTTACTTAACTTTATAATAAATAATAAAAACTCTTGATACAATCCGCATATAATCAAAGTACACTTCACTGTTATAACGATAGTCCCTTTTCAGTTGCACCGTTTAGTTGCACTATTTCCGAGTTAGGACGTTAATACGTCGAACTAACAACTTTCGCGACAGAACAATGACTGCGGAACGGGTTCTCATTATGCCGAGACTAGATTAGCATGGCAGTTCATTAAGTTTGCGAGCTATGTAGGATCCGGGACGATAAATATTTACGTACTACCGAATGTGGGTTACGTTTGCATATCGCACTCGCGGAAGAATATTAAGAGCCGTTGCGAATACTATGGATCGAGAACGACCGGGATACTACGCAATCCTGATAAGGGACTTACTTCCTTCGACTCACGCACATCACGAGTTATCCGCTTTTATCGTTTCGACTTTGGCCATCAGCTCCCATTAACCCATGCTGCAAACCCACGTCCGTTTGTTTTACGTGACATTATTTGCTTGTTTAAATATTCATTACTCTGTTTCAACCTATCAAATTTTCCTCATCGAAACCTACTTTTTCCTAAAATTATTCTTCCATTATTCTTTATGACTCTGTGTTACACATATGAAATATCTTTCTATCAGAAACTCATATCTCTTTCAACTGTCTTCGCTGTTGCCGTTTCTTTATACACAAACAAAGTTATTAGCTATCAAATATTAGTTTTATCTTTTATCTCTAAGTCATAAACATTAATTTCACGCTTATTCCATATCTGTCATAAGGAATACGAGTACGGAATGCTACCAAAAACTTGGAAGAAAGAGATCGGTGGAGTAAATCGCGCACTGAAAAATTACAGGATATATTCGGAATTCGATATATTTAGATCAGCGCGAGAAACAAGCTTTCAGAAATGATCGATAACGACATAATTATTAATCATTTGGTACTTATCGCGAGCAATATCTCTTAGAAATCATATGAGAGAATGAATGGCCTGAATGCAAACGCCGATCGATCTAACGGGCAGATATGAAGAAAACTCGAGGGTGAGGAGATATACCGAAAGGTAGAAAACTATTTCTATGACAGAGAAGCTCTCTTCAATACCTATTCGTTAGGCTTATTCAGATTCAATTCCAATCGGACAATGAGTTTTCAAGAGCAACCCAATACTCGCCAAAGTATGCTTGTGAAGCCACGTGGCGTACAACCGAGGTTCATATAAGAGTAAAGGCTCGACGTGCCGAGGAAGATGCCGAGAATTCCCAGAGTCCCAGAATCGTATTTCTTCGCCACTCTGCACGTAACATCTGTATTTACGCTCTCATCCGCGGGATATTCTGGATATGGACATGCTAAAATATTATAGAAAAACGAGAGATATGGATTGAGTGATTCGAGCGAATTATATTATTTCGCGCATGTTGCGATATATATCCGAGATTCTGCATTCGCGGGAGAATTCTAAGCGATTTGCCTCAGTAGCCTCGGTACACTCTACATCGAAGCTCTCTAATTCACAGTGCGAGCGAGTGCAGAATCCCTGTGCATTGTACGAGTATTGAATTATTATCTCCGTTCTCACGCGGCAAAGAGCGTACTAAATTCTATACCGCAACTCCACTTCGCACGTTTCATACCGTATTTAAAGGGTTTTAGCCTAAGATTCTGTTAAATCGACGCCGCCGATTTTCGTTCTACCGCCGACGAAACTTGCACCTTCGATTACGGCTGCGAGAAACGCAACGACGCATTTATTTCTTTCCTCCACCGACTGCCGCATTCGGCAAATGAATAGCTTACCTCGCGTAAGATCATTTATTCATGCGTCGCTCATAAATGAATCATCGCGCATTCGTTCGTGCGCCTCGGTCGACTCTCACTTCAATGACAATTACGCTCGCTTTCCGCTCGCCTTGACAACTATGGAAGTCCCAAGGACGTCTTAGACAAACGTCTCTTTCGTGACATCCACTAATTTCACCCTCGTTTTTTCTCGTTACTCCATTTTACACTCTCTATTTCTTTTTTTT
>JANQDE010000011.1:2811119-2850571 GCA_037157785.1 Cephalotes varians | reverse complement strand
AAGAATCAAGTCTAAACTTTTCATATCGCTTTAGAAAGATTCTTTTATGTAGATTTTCAAATATGCTAAAAACTATAAACTATAAACTATAAACTATTTTTTGAAATCCATAAGATGCGAGTTACAACGTTATATTGTTTAATGTATCTCAAATTGTTTATTCGATAATGTTAATATTCTAAATATGTACATCATATTCGATTTTAAAATATATATGGTTTACTTATTATTTTGACTTTAAATATATTAATTAAAACTGCGTTCAATTAAATTTTTGAAAAAAAGCATTAAGAAAAACTCCAATTCCGAGTTTGCAAGCTTGACAAGCAAAATTTCGTTTCAATAAAAAATAAAAATTAAACTGAATAATATTAATGGGTATTTTTCAATATTATTTTCGCTCTTTCTGCATTCACTTATTACTTAATGAGTTGATGCAACAGCGAGTCCAATCGAGCAAGTTGCAATGTTTGCTACCTTGCAACTATCGGAAATCGACACTTGACCCAAGATGTCGAAGTGAAATGTAGAGACCTCTTAGTAGGACGTTTAGTTTTAGACGAAAGGGTCTGACAGTCGCCTATAAGTGCACGATCGAGTACTGACTGAGAACTCCAATTCCTTTGGGAGTGCCAAGCGATGGGGGTGACTAAGATATATAGTGACTAAGATAGCCAAAAAGAAAACAAGGAAACCGGAAAGCTCGAAGCTGAAAGCAAAACGGTATGCGAGAGAAAAGAGAAAATGAAAGAGAGAGAGAGAAAGAGAGAGAATCTCAAATATTTTCATTTTTGTGGATGGCACTTCGTCGTAGTTGAAAGAAGAAGCTTCAGAATCGACTAAAGACAAACTCTCTTTACAGTACTGAATCGTACTAAATGTCGCACAAATTTGCAAAACTTTAATGAAGCATTCAACTTCGACAATAAAACGGCGAATAAATTTACCGCGACAAATTATTTATGCCCTCTTTTGTTATCACAGAGTGATTGGAAAAAAAATGGAATATAAAATGTGCCGCTTTGAACAACTTTCAAACGGAATCTTTAAGCGTAAGTTAATGAGAACTTTGCCAGTTTTCTCTCCAAAGACTTCGTTGATAATTCAATGTAATTTCCCACAAGATAATAATGAAACTACACGAATAATAAACTGCGAGAAGTCACTGTGAATAGCTGAAAATGATTGGCATCAAAAAAGCATTTTTTTAAATTCGAGTATTATTCTATAATAATTTACGAAATATAAGATAACAATTAATTTTATCATTAAGAGAAAATCAATCTATTTTATAAAATAATTTCAGTAATCTCTTTATATATCAAACTTTCAATATCTTTCCAACTAGATGGAAATCGTAAAATTTGAGATAAATGTGGATCTATTCGGTTTATATGTATACTTAGGATGAATTCTTCTGTCTTCTCTCAAGCGACACGGCTTGCATTTACTCTTTTAATATTAAGTTTGACTCAGGAAAAATCTGTGTGCTCTTCTATTCGCTAGGCATCAAAGTAACTTTCATTCGGTAAAGAAAACACCCGAAAATATTTTCACAAATTCGCAAATCGTGAAAGTGGCTGGGAAAAGACAGACGCTGCGAGATGGATCGACTGTCTGCTGCTGTATAAAGCGAGAGTATAAGGGAAGAGCGACTTGTATGTTTCTCAACGAACAGCTGCAACTGTTCGCACTGTGAATATCGACATGCTCGCGACGTCGATGACACTAACGATGACATCGTTTTCAAAGGAGACGCCCGAGATGACGATGATAAATTGAGGCGATGCTTTCCACGGGAGACATCATAAAGATTGAGAGGAAAAATCACGTGCGATTCATTCATCCAAATCCATTTGTCCGAAAAATGTATTTGCACACTAGCGGGATAACTCAGAAGCAAAAAGATACATGTATCGGTTAATGCTAATGTGCAATTCTCTCATGATCTCATTTCAACTTCAAATTGAGTTTCATTCATTTGTATGTTTCTTGCTAATAAATATTACAAAGTTTTATTCGCAGACATCTTATGTTGAAAATCGAAGCGATGCAACATGGGTTGTAACGGATAAATGCAATTGCATTTAAATTATTCTAGTAAGTTTACTTAGTTGATCATTGAATTAGAAATTATCTTTCAGTTACGAAACAGTTTTATAAAGTAAACAACTTTTAATAATCAAATATTGCATATAAAGTAACGTGATATTTTTTTTTCATAAAAGTACGCGCTTTAGTTTAGCAATTTTTCAAAATGTAGGAAAGTTTTACAAACGCAAACATTAGTATACAAAATTGATTATCTACGATATAAAGTTAGACATATATTTTTAATTTTTAATTCTTTCTGTCTTCAAACTTCCTCCAAACGTCGAAATAAGATTATAAAAAACTTGTAAGAATCGCGGAAATGTTACTGAATGTAAAATGTTATTTAACGTTCTATTTTCGCAAAAACTCACTGATAAAATCAGCATGTTAAATACAACGACCTAGTAAAAATAACTCCGATCAGATATTTCACGAGTAAGGACTGGCTTCACGTCTCCGTCGAGGAATCAATAGTTAAGAAAAAATACGATAATACTCCGGGGGTACACAATAAAAATATCTTGGCGTGTGTGAAAGTGATCTAACAAGACTGAGAAGTAAGTTCGACTTGCGATGACTTGCTCACAAAGGCGATTATCATCGACGCACGATGCTAAAGCTAATCGATCGCAACGTGGAAGAGACGCCCTCGAACTGCGTCACACATACACCACATTACAACGTATTGCTTACGATCTGCATTGAACAGAGATAATTATTGTCGACCTTCGTACCGAGTAAAACGCCTAACCAGCCTTTACATCAGCCTACAGCACAATCGCGGATCGAGTAACGAGACAATTAAGCCCGCAGGAAGTCGCAAGAGGCGATCACTCCAAATTTAATTAATTCGATACGTTCTGTTTTCAAATTAAATTTGAATCGATTACGTTAAACGAAGCGGATAAACAAGCTAGCGACATATATAACATTATTCGTCATTAAAATGCATCACGGAAACTTTATATATCACAGACAAAAAATTAATTCCATTTAATTCCAATTCCTAACCTGAGATAAATACAGTCGTAAACTTGTACTATCTATTTATTCCATATGAATATGTGAATTATCTGCATTTTGATATCCAGAGCTTTCCGATTCAAGATATCAAGAGCTTTCCGAAAGAAAAATAATGTTAAATTTTTAAAAATATAAAATCTTAAATTTTTACAAAAATCTTGCAATTATCAAAAAGCTCTTTGTATATTAGCATTATAGATTTAAGTTTTTATTCCGTTTTTCTTTTCTTAACTGTTTCATCACAAAATTGATAAATGTAATTATTATTTTTTCCAAATCGTTTTGATGATATATTCAAGTAAAAAATTTGATAATTCCGCAACTAAATCTTTTAAATTTTTGATATAAAAAATTCGTCTTGATGTCATGAAAGAGAGTAACCCTGTTATCGAATCTCACTCTTTTCCAGGCTGTATTAAGAGACCGTTCTGCGCGAGCCTTTAAACTCTTTAAAGCAAACGATATTGCGAAACTGAATGCAACGCCTATAGCGGGGCGTGCGAGCACGATGACGGAAAATTCCTTATCTCCGCGTGAGTTGTACGTTTCGTAAAAATCAAAGGCCGTCTTGGCCGCGCCGAAGACGGCGATGGAGAGAGCTAGATATAATTGGCGGGGTCGAGCACATGGCGAAGGAAAGCATAGTGACTATCGTTCTTGCATTCTGACGAGAAGTCGCGTTGGTTACGGCGGAAAATCAGATTCCTTTGTGCGCCGCAGAGATGCGAGAAAAAAGAAAAAGGAGGCCATTCTTACTTGCCAGACGATAAACGAAAGAAGACGTATCGTCGGCCTTTATCCGCGAAACGTGATGAGATGACTGTGATCTCTAAAGCCGAGCAAAGACAGAACTATATAACAGCATATCTAACAGATAACGTTGTAACACCATCAACAAATTGCGTTATTTCCTCACATTTCCGCATATTTATCTTAGTTAGGAATAAAAAAACAAAAAAATGAATAAGCTCTATGAGAAAAAATGTTAATGAAGATTTCCCATATTCGTACAGATAAAATAGAACTTTTCCATTCTACATTTTATATCTCACAAGAGATTATAAGATTTGATTTTAAAATAATCTTTCTTTGTTTAGAATTCTCTTTGCAAGATATTGTCGGTAAACGTCGGGAAAATTGCTGTGTATAAGCGTCACGAGCGTGCTTGAATTTTACATTGCGCGACAATTCTCGTTAATGTTGCACGTGGCGCAAGGCAATAAAGTTTACGCGAAAAACAAAAGTGCTAAAGATAACTCGTTAGCATCCGAAGACGGGGCAAGTAATTAGCCGTATCAAACGGAAACTTCGCGAGGCATCCTACGAATGTCTCATCTCGCCTCGTTTCGCCTACGTGGAAGTAGCAATAAACTCCATTTCTATCATAATATCGATAATTTGATCCTTCACTGACTGTTTCAATCTCGAAGAAGTTCAAAGATGCCCGTGCAATGCCGCTCGATGTTATATATTAGCTCTTCTTATTCGATATTCCTTTACGAAAAATATTCGTTTATTAAACGATTGATAAGTTTATTAAACTTATCAAAATGCACGGAATATTATGGATACATCTATTATAAACAAAAATCCATTATAAACAAAAATCATGAGTGTTCGTACCAATTCGGAAAGACGGAAAGAAAATGCTTTGTTTAGAAAGAAAAAAGAAACGCAAACAGCGTATCTATACCATTTCTGTTCTCAGCGGAACGAATGTAGCACACTTTTCGTTTCAAGTTCCTGTCCGAGACACGCGATATATTTAACTACCATGACATTTTTCCCCAGGGTTGTCGTTTCGTCGTATCTTTTATCCGACTCTGCATCGATTTGCGGAAAAATGAAAGATGTTTCAGAAAACATTATTAAAGTAAACGTTTTTGTATTGTTTTATGAAATACAAATTCACAAAAAAATATTTATTTTGTCAGATTCATTAGTCATGATGTTTTTATATATACTCAAGTTTAAATGACTCGCAAGATAAAGACACGATTTACTGATAATTGAATTTGTAAGTACGCGCGGTTTATTTAATACTTTTGTTAATTAAAATGCTCGTCTTTTCCTTGTCAGGTTTTTTTCTCATAAAAAAGATGAATTAAAGAAAATTATATGACCATTCGCAGTACCTCATTTTACATAACAAGACCACATCGCTTTTTTATATTCTACTAAAGCGGATATAAAACTTCTAATATTGCTTAGCTTAAAATTTTAAACATGGAAATTATAATGCATCAGTAATACAGAATCCTCGTTATTAACGCATTTGTTGCTGCGTATCCTGAATCACGTTACGCTAATTAATTCTAACAAACAACTTGTCTAACAATATCAAATCTCTATTCAGCTAGAAATAGATTCAGGCGGCCGCTACCAAAATTTAATGGATCATTAGATACATGATTATCACGTACTATTAATACCGTTAAATATTTATCGGAGAAACATTTCAGCGTTTGCATGCTCGAGAATCTAATTTACGCCAATTTAATCTGCTGTACTAATCTGCAACTTACCAAATGCATTTCACTATGCATATACATTTGATTTTCCTACACACAATTTGAATTTCAATATTCATATTCGCTATTAATTTGCTTGTTTAGGAAATGCACACAAACAAATCTATGAATTTTGTTTGTAATTGTTTATAATTTGAACTATGATTCTCATAATCTCTAATTTATCATTTATAAACAATTTAATTAATTTTTACGTTATTACTTATCAGATATTTTTTATCTTCTGTTCTATTGTTTGAGAAAAATGTGATGAGAGAGATATCGGAAAAAAGCATTTTCAATATAATACACATTTTTCTTGTTTGAGTTATTAAACTCTCTCTCTCTCTCTCTCTCTTTCTCGACAATATCGACAATATCGACAATCATATAAATACGTACTTGCCTATGCAGTTGCCCGTTGTCATTTTCACGGACAACTCGATAGCAACGTGTATATAAAACCTGATCCATACTCGTGACGGTATAAAATTACACTTATGCTTTTTCTCTATTGTAAACATGCAGAAACAACATTAAAATACAAAAATAGCATATCTGAAAGCGCAAAAATAGCATGTCTGAAAGCACAAAACTGCTTTCGGTAAACAAAAGGATAATGGATATGAAAAACAATATAAAATAATAAATTAAATATAACAAAATGTTCGATTAATCTGCACTTATATATCAGAATAAAAAACAGATTTGACATTGTTATTTCATAATCTAATACTTTTTCAGAATTTTACGTACATTGCTTCCAATAATCAGATGAAAAATTTAATAAAAAATAATTTCATAATTCGGAAAATTACGGTTTATAAGCTTGAAATGCACAGGTTACGACAGTTTGCAGGTCACAGTCATCGGCACGCGCCCGAGATACGCAATAAAATTTCGTTGACGCAAATATCATCCGGCGATCGGCGAACGCGAGGCAAACGAGAGCGATATCGCTAACCATGATATCGCAGAAATTGAAGAAGAAAAAGTGAGAGAGAGAAAGAGAGCCCAGCAGTGCGGCATCGCCATTATTTATCGTCCCGCGAGAGAACAAATTTTAATTATCGTTCGTTCATTAAATGTCTTAAACCGCCCCGACAGTATCGGCACGACGGAAAACGAAAAGACGGGAAGGCAGCGACCGGGGAATCCGGGGAGAAAGACAACGGATCGATGAGGGTCGCACAACCGGCGGAATGTATACGGCATGTCCATCGCGCGCGAGCTGGATCAATACACACGGCGAATTTCGCGCGAGTCTGAAAGCCACGCGCCAGACGCTCTTCTACCGTCCATTTCCGCGGAATGCCACGTGCGCTGAGAAGCATTTAGAAAATTCAGACGCAATGCTGCTGCGTGTGTTGACACCGCTATGCGTTAAAATAAAGTAAATGGAGCGGTGAACGAATTGCCAGCCGCTATTGTTGGATAATTGAGCCTTTCGCCGAATGAAGATACCGTTTCCGTCACGTACGTACGCTGCATCGATTAAAGTCTCGAGGTTATTAATTTTATGCCGAAACGTGCTATTTAAATTAAAAGGGGGAGAGAGTCCTCATTAAATTTGTATTTGAATTAATACTGAATTTACTAACAGAAACATGTATGTCATTAAATTAATGACAAAAGAAAAATATTATAAAAGTAACGAAGTCATTACTGAGAATAACCGTAAGCTTCTATAAGTAATCCGGTAATCATTTCAAGTTTATAACTAAATAATTTAAAAATAACAGTAATATTTTCTAATTTGTAGAAAATATAATTATATTGTTTTATATGCGCCCACAGAAATAATGATAAATTCGTTGAAACTATCAAATTTATCAAATAATTATTAAAATTACGGAATTATGTTTTTCTTATTTTTCTCTCGATTTATTAAATTATAAATAATTTGTTGAATTCAGAGAGAGAAAAACTAAATTATTTTTCTCTTTAGAAGAGTAGAATTTCAATTGATTTAATTCCTACATAAATGCACGTGCCCACATCATAATGTTCGTATTAATTTTACACAAGGAACTACTACTGCTAAATATCAAGGTTTGAAATGCAGCTTACTGCAGCATATGTATAGCGGACATTTATCGTCGCGTCCCACGGCTTTTGCATTTTTCATTTCATATACAGCCTGTCGTGCACACGTCAAAACATAAGCAAATCGACTGGATGCTCACGGCGAGAAAGGGTCAAACGTTAAGGCACTCTTTCACGCGACATCAAATGTCATCGTTGTGGACGTAGAAATGCAAGAACTCATTGCATGTGTAAAATTGAACTTGAGTTAATTTTAATAATCAAGTAATTTTTTTACAGGTTATATATATATATATAACTTATATACATAATTTTCCTGTAGTTTGTATATTCTTATTTATATAATTTATGTTATATCGCAATTATAATTTAAATATAGCATACTTGTCCTACATAGATGGAATTTGCATTTTACTATTACCCCATATTCGTCACAAAATGCTTTATGCGAAACGTGGAAGGTTTCACACCTCGTTCGACGCAATTCCTGCACGAGGGAAGCGTGCCCGCCTCTTCCATTTCCGGGACAGATAAAAACGGCCGAGGGGAAAAATAAAAATTGCCAGGAGCAGTAGGGTAACGAGAAAGTAGGAGCCATAAAGCGGAAAGATCACGAAGGATTCGTATTTCCGTGTTCGCGCCGACGAAAAATCCGAGGTTGCAACGTTGCGCCGCGCCGCGCCGCGCCGCGCCCCCGCGTAATGCAGAGTGCGCGGCTAGTCGGGTTCACCTGCAGCAAGGCAGGGGTGCATCGGATGCAGCGATGATCAATAACTCGAACCGCACTCGGCCGTCCCCATCGACTCGCCGGATCTTAGGTTAGTTCCCGCTCCCGTTTCACCCTCTGGAGAGGATCCACACGTGTGTTCGAGATACATACTGCTTATTACCGTGTACATTCGTATGTGTAAGGAGTTTCATAATAAATTAGTTATTTGTACGACGATCGAACTATGAAATAACACGTTACTCGAGCTGCTTAACCTGCCCTCGGTTAACTTTAAAAGCAATCTTGAAGAAAAAATTGCTTTAGCCTTCTCAAACATGGTTTATTACGTCGCTTTGCGGTCTTATCGTATATCTAATACATAAAATATAATTCTCTTTTCATCTCATGTTTGATAAGACTCAGCACAGCTATAGCTAGAATTAAGTTCGCGATAAAAATCCAGCGCTACACAATATTATTCAAAAATTCAGGAGCGAGTGTGGCATATGTAAGAAATTGGCGAAGCGTGTTTGAGGGCGACGCTGTCGGTCCCTGTTTTTCTCATCAGTTTAGTTGTAATTTTTCTCTTATTCTTTACGTACATGCGGGCCATAAAAACGTCCGTCGTTATCGCACGCACTCCGTAAATTCAGGTCCGCTTCGAGCTTGCTCGAGGTATCGTTATCGAATGCAAAATGGCCGTAGGCACGACGGGTGCGAGGCGAGAACGTCAGGCGTGACGATAGTAGCTATCCGCAAACAATGCCTCAATGACCACGATTAAACGCGGCGACCATGTTATGCGAGCGAGCGTATTATCTAAGCAATAACCTAAGCGATCAACCTAAACGACTCGCATACCGGTTCTCTACATTTCGCGTGAAATCTTCAAACTACAGACACGAGAATGTTCCGCATAATTCAAGTAGCAAATCGTGGTCCAGTCCACGTACCTGGCTCTGATGTGTAATCATCAGATCTTTCCGCTTCATTCCACACTAATAAAGTCGCGAAAAGAAGAAAGAAGAAAAAGATAACGATAATTAACTAGCAAATATTACCATGACCGTCGCCAATTTTTTCGCAGGAACAAACGCTTATCGTTGCTCGCTATAAAAAGAAAAGCTGCGAGCACAATAAACACACTGCTGAATATGAGTATTGTGTAGGGAGATCCCTACGAATGGGGAGAATTTTTTTGAAAGTTTAATCCGTTTTCGAGTCTCCCAACGGTCTTCGTAGAGAGAGAAGAAAGGCAGAACTAATTTTCCATTGCGACAATTGATAGAGATCATTGTCGATTCATTGTGTTCTCGTTTCTAAACGTATGCTCAGATGGACGTTACATTTGAGATGTCTGCAAGTTCTGATACTTGAGACAAAACATTCTTATCAGTCACCACCTATTTGCCAGTGCGGTTGCGGGTGTTTTGTATTTGTGAAAATTAATATTCCGGTTTTTTATTATTCCGGTTGTTTCTTGAGGAGATATTTATCGTGTGAAATGGAAACAAACGAGTTACTAAATTGGGTCCACAAAATTGGCTTCTCCATGTTACGATATCACTTTTCGTCTAGTTTTCAAACCGCGTGAATGTTATTGAAACGCGAGAGATGCGTAAACTTGACTCCGATAAAATCCGCGAAAGATCTTTGGATAATTTTCGGAAAAAAAAAATTTTATACAAAGACATGTAATGATCACATATTATATCCAATAAAAAGAAAATCATTACGATATTCGTTGAACACATGGAGAAACTGACATACCGTGGATGACACCAAAGCAGATCGCGTGATTACGATCATTACTACCTCTTCGTATCTTCAATTTTCGCAAGCAGCCAAATAAAGACGGGAGGGAGGGAACGAGAAAATGGAAAGATGCAAGGAGAGGAAGGGAAAGAGTTCGTAAATTCCGTGATCGCCGGCGACGGGCCGTTTGTACGAGCGTCGCGAAATCGGATAAATGTCAGCTTAATGCAGACCTAAACCGAATTATGCGAATCGGGCCCCGTGAGACAGATAATGGGACCTCTCGGAAAATGGGATCGGTCTCCTTTTTTCCGAGGGAGATTAAGCGTTATTAATAGCCGCGGCTAAACGTACACAAGAGAAAGACTTTGCGTCCTTATTCTGATCGTTATCTGTGGATTAAATAGGCATATTCTTTTTGTTATTTATATGCAACTTAAATTTGTTTCAAAGTAGGAAACGCATTTTATAACGCGAGAAAGATGATGAAACAGCGATTTCTCGTTGATTGGGTTATAAATTACATTAAGATATTATCGGGAATATATAATTACACCGTGAGATATAATTACTTTGAGGAATGGCTATATATGAAATAAATGTATACAAAATACATGTTCGAGGACTAAAATCGCTTCGCTGTGATAGCGAACGTTTTAAATTCTAAACAAAAACAGATAAGCGAGATAACTCAGTTAATTTTCGAGTGTTCTATTTTTTTGAGATTTGAGATCTTTTATCTTATGGAGAAACAAACTGCGAAATATATCTACTTAAAGTAATGTTTGCGCATTTCTTGGGAGGTGTAGCTTTTGATATTTATAACGTTCAATTTCGGAATATTCCATTTTTCATCGTTTTTTTCTATGATAAAGACCTTGGGAATTCTTCAGATCTGTCCTTGAGTCTAAGTAGAGAGAATACCTATCTCGTCCATCGTCCATCGTCCATCGTACCGATGTCCTATCATCGCTCCCTCGTCTTGTTATTTTAGACCTTTATCGCGTCTCCCCATCAAACAGTTTCCTTTTAATCCTTGACATAAACTCTAGGAAAACGCATGGAAATTTCCATCAAAATTGCTATGATCCTAAAACGCGAAAAATTGGTTCATATTTCAGTGAAACAATTGAATCGCGTTAGACGTTGTGAAACTAAACACGCGGACGTTTCTAATAGTTCAGAACTCCGAAACTGTTCCTCTCAATTTATAACGAAAATTGCTCACGTTTAACGTTCCATCGTCACGAAGCGCGTAACCTCGTACTTCGCACACTTAAGAGACACCCCGTATACGGCCGTACGAGGGTAGATGCTAGAATAGCCGAAGAAAATCGAAGGGCTCTATTCTTAGGATTGCGACTCGATATGTATGCATACCGCGTGTCATGAGTCTATCATGCGCACATATTCACGCATATATTACGCTCATTATACGCTAACATTATGTATACACCCTTTATACCGCGGATATTATTTATCGTACATATTACATGTATATGTACGCATACTATGTCTACTATGCGTGCATATATTACGTGCGTATTATGTGTATTTATCACGTGTGTTATGTATATATTACGCATATTATGCACGTATGCTACGTTTATTGCACATGCATATTTATCCGTCATACTCTTCGTATGTAGGTGAGCACGTGGCGCTGAAAACTTTCTATTGTCAACTCGTCATAGTATCGTGACGCCACGTCATAAATTTGTACTCGCTGGTTTCGCAACCAAATGAAGAAATGTCACAAATTGGGATATCAGGAAGAAAAAAATGGAAACGATATTAAAATTCGAGTAGGATAAACATGTGATAATATACATACATAGAATAGAGCATGATAAAGCATGTAATAGCAACGATTATAAAATTTTCTTGTAAGTTATGTTAGATTATCTATCCGTACAAGTGCGAGTCAATTGCACTTTTAATACAAAAGATTAACATCATGATTTATGATGATGTAAATCATGAAACTTTTCATGTTCCGCAAAGAAAACAATATATGTGTGCTGAGGTACGATCGAAATAAATTCTGTGTTATGAAAAATCTTTAGTTTATATAACAATAAAACAGTAACATTTTTCAAATTCGCGTTTTACATCAGCATGTATTAATGATCATATTCTACATTCACGTTGATCCGCATAATAGCATTTGCATCGAAAAGGAGACGTTTTACGCGAACGATTAAAATCTAAAATCTTCTCGTGAAAAACGCTGAATTAATCAATCGACGCGTAGACAGGCGTGCGGCTTATCAGTTTTCCATTAGAGGATCGGCGCGAAACGCGTGCATATTTCACGACGATAGAAATTCTTTCGGGAATACGTTATGGAAATGCACGTATCGGTCGCACGTCGATTCCACGTTGCACACGCGCGAACTCGGTTATTCGCGGAGCGGGCGAGCGAGCGAGCGAGTTTGCCGAGTTTACTCTTGCCCCATTGCACGATACGCAGAACTCAAACTGCTTCCCAGTTCCTGAGAGCAATTACTGCCATCGACTATAATTACACGACGATGCACAACGTGTCGTTCGCGACCACGCTGGTCGCTAGATAAGGCCGTAACATGGTACGCTCTGAAGAGGAGGGGCTTGTCACGGATTCTTTTTTTCCTTTTACAAGACTAATCCGCCGCTCGGAAAAGGAAGATTGGATTTACAACAATTAGAATCTGACGCTGACGAGCATCTTCGATTATAAAGCTTCCGACGCGAAAGCCGCGTCCACGTCGAGATAAAAGATTTGGAACAAATTTCAAAGACGTTACTGCATTTTGCACAGAAGAGAGAACCGAAGTGTTTTAATATATATATTTAATATAAAATGTGATATAAAATATTTATTCTTCTGTCGTGCAATTTTAGTCAAAATTAAATTGTCCTTTCAAATTTGCGCGAAAAAGTTACTCGCTCGAAAAAGGTGGTCTTCTAAATTTACATTTTCAGGGATATTTGGCATCACAATTTTTGGCATCACCTAATAAATTTGATTTTCATATTGATATAAAATCGAAATTGATTTTATCACAAAATTCTGACGTGTCGATAAAATCGTTTCAAACTAACTCCAGGGAAAATCTTGAAGCAGCTTAATCGTGTTTACCGTGGACCTCGTGAGAATCCGCGACTGAGAAGAACGTCGTTCGCTGTCGCTCGTAGTGACAAAACCCGTCTAAGCCATGTTTGGTCACCACGCGGACAGCCTCGGGCTACTACTTCACGTTTGCTCTAGAAACGCATTGCGACGAGTTTGCGGACGACCCGGCGGTCGAGACAAATACAGCGCTCCGAGCGAGTAATTCCTGTGCGCTTCTATACATGCAAATGTCTTCAGACCCGGGCCCGACACTCGGTTAATTGTTTCTGAAATGCGCGTGAGTGGCGTGGAACGAGTTACTTTCGGGATCTGTCGCGAGCAAGTGGAAAATACTAATTTCCTATTGTTAAGTCGTTTGCATACGAAATGTATTTTGGAAGTCTCGGTTCTGTAGAACACTCGCATAAACCAAACATCTTTTGCTAGTTAAATGTTGTTGAACATATTATGTCAAAGTGAAGTGAAATGATTATTTTACAAAAGCATATCTAATTTTTTGCAAACGTTTGCGACATTTTAAGTTATAGTAAATTTTTTAAATCGGGAAATTATATTTGACGTCGTTCAGGGAAACGGCAGATTCCTTTTTCATACTTGTGGAATAATTAAAAAAAGATCCGAATAGCGACATCGAATTTTGAATGAGTTGTTGACGATAAAAATTGTTTCTAAATATTTGAATGTCTTGCAAATTCTACCAAATACTTTCAATACTATTGTTCGTTACGGAACAAACGATTGCAATCTTACGATAATACTTGTTACACATTCTTGGAAAATAATTCTAGTTATTTTTTTAAGCATGTGTCATTAAATTGCGATGTCATAGTAGTTTATTCGTTATCTTGAAGATCTTGCTTATCTCGCACGGAGACTTACGTCTATCGTCATTACTTCAAGCAGCGTGTTTAATGAAGATATTCTATAGATAACATATCAATTTCAAATATCAGTTCGCATTAAATCGTAATATCAGAATCGATAAGTTTCAAGATGCCGCAAATATGACAATATCTTCATCGCGTTTATTCGCTCCTCAAACGATACCCGCGCGGAAAATGTACTACTATCTGTTGGCGTCTTTTAAAAATCGATAACACACGTCATGAACACGCGTTATCGAGCGCAAGAAACGTGTGACGAGCACGGAGACATCGTGATTCGAGAAATGGTTCGGTGTCGCGTTTCACTCGCGAGATTGCGATCATCAGCAGCATGTCGGGGAGAACGATTGCCGGTGATGATTCTTCGGAGAGGAAATCGTAGGTCTTCATGGAAAAAGCCCGATTGCAACGCGCTCCGAAATAAGAGAAAGAAACGAGAGTGAGAAGAGAAAGAACGAGACACGAGATGCACGAAGAACGCGAAGAAAACGTGGAGGGAGGGGGAGAGAGAGAGAGAGAAAGGAAAAAGAGACTCGAAGGAAGGACACGCGCGCAGGAGGTAGAGCAGAGGCCGACGTGTGATGCTGGATGAGGATGAGAGCCCAGTGGAATGCACAACAGAATGCATCCAGCGCACCTGCTTGCAGACTTCAGTTCTGACTGAGACTCGGATCGTGCCTGCGAACGAGGAATCTATCCTCGTATAGGTGACACGAACACGCCGCAAAATCCAAGAGTGGGAAAAGAGAAGTTGGGGAAGAAGAGACGGGGACGAACGACTGGGAGGCGAGCGAATGGAACGGGAGGCTGCGGGAGACAGGAGAGGAAGAGACGAGCTGGACCGCCAGGAGATCCAGGAGAAGTTACAACGTTCTTCGTTCCGCGTCGATAAAGTCCGTTTCGCGCAATGCGTTTTCCCGATGGGCCAATCATCTGATCGCGATTTACGCGAGTTACGACTTTTGCTCGTCATTCGCAATTTACAAATCTTCACACGTTTATATTGCGAAAGAAAACTTGATATGTAAGAAGCAAGATATTTTTTCGAATTATTTTAATGCAGAAAGTTTTATTTACGTACATCGAAATGATGGATAACGCTACAAGAACTATGTAAATCTTCGATATAACTTGGAATGAATAAGACTGTGTAGTAAGGCATATGCCTAGGGTTAAAATCGCACTGCGCCGTTTTGCACAAGAACACGCGAGAGTGAGAGAAAGGGGCGTTTTATCTGGCTAAGAGTGAGGCTTATTGACCTGCCGCTAGCCGCCGGCCACGCCGACTTATGGCCTTAAAGCGCACTCGCGACCTCGAAGAAACCGGCCGCGAAATCGTGTTGTCCACAAATTGGATGGCTTTTAAATGTGTTGGAAAATTGCACTTATCCCGGAATTCTCAGGAGAATTTGAAAGAAAAAAGCATCCCGATAAAAAGTATTCTCTAGCAAACGTTTTTGAAAAGTTTTCTTTTCAAATTATAAGCGTTAATTGCAAAATAAATGATTTTACATAAATTAACTATTAGTTAACAGGTAGAAATAAATAATTACTAAGATATTTAATATATACAATAAAAAATCAGAAAAGCATAAAAATAGCTGCGGTAATTAAATTTTCTCTGAAAAGCTCAGCTTCAAATTAATTAAAGAAACCGTAGTAATAATCTTTGTGAAATCTAATTTATGATATAAGTATCTAATATAAAAGAATATCTGTGATATAAAAAAATAAATACCAATTTTAATTAGAATTGAAGATACTTCTTGAATATGTTGAAAATATTAATTAAAACTTCATCAAATTTATATACAAACAACAGAAAATATTAAACTAATTCTAATTGCACTCATGAAAACTTCGCGATTCGATAGCTATTGAAAATTAAATACATTTATAATCATTAAAACATAGATAAATAGAACATAAAAATTTAATTAAACAAGTTTTCTTAAGAAAATTTCGAGCTCGTGAAGTTTATACAAATATAACATTATAGATACTATTGGCAGCGACGACAATATTCGATTCCATTATCGCCTGTCCTATTAGACGAGAGACACCATATATATAATGCAACAGTTCTTTATCTTGCGGTAAACCCGGTTTTGACTTTCAAGCGAATACGCTATCTTATGGCGAAGTGTACTGCGTTCGAACGAGTCGCTTGTAGATGAAGCGAAGCAAGGCAAGTCCATCGAAACGCGCTTTTCAGATATAACACCGATTAAAATTCATGAACCGCGTAGCACACGATAACGCTCATAATAGGGATCGGCATAAGAAGCGAGTTTACGCGCCTTTCGAAGAAAACTTGATGGAAATTCATGACAACGTGTGTTCATTAATCAACATTGAAGTATGACCAGTGCCTACACAATTTTATTTTACAAAATAATTATATTTTCAAAGTAGATGTATGCTTTGCATGAGAACATTTCGTCAGGTGATCGATTTAGTATTCAGCATAGTAGATGTTTATGAGACACGTTTCTGATCAGGCTTTAATGATTAAATGATAATCTCTCTTATCTCCTATCTTGAGCAATTGGACTTTCCATTTGAAATACGAAATACAGTTTAATACAAAAAACAGAGGAATATTACTGAAGGAGGCTCTATTAATCAATTATCAGGTTATTATTAGTAAATTATCATAATTTATCAGTTGTTATTCCGTTAAATTTAACGAGCACGCGTAAACCAAATACAAAACATTTGAGAAAATTGAATATTTATATTTCATATAAACTTAAATTACTCGGACTTTATTTCATTTTATAACATGTTAAAGTTACTTTAGCGAATCGGTGTGTTAATGAGCATTACTTCTGCATAGATTTTGTTCTCCATCTCGCATATCCAAAAACTTAATCAAAAGATACAGTAGTCAAAGACGGCGTCGAAAGCACGTGACGTTTTTCTTATCCTTTTGGAAATTGCATTTAACAGTCCCTTAAATACTTTACTATACGATAAGGATGGGATATAAACGTGGCGCAGGGCACGCACACGTATGCCTCGCGTACGTCGCGTGGGCGTGGGTGCCCGTTGCGGAACACCATGGTCGGTTACGAGGCCTCGACTCTCATTCGGCTCGCTCGGTGTTCACCGCGTGCTTTTCACTCGCGTGTTATACAGAGTGACCGATGGTATCGCGTGCAACAGTCCGACCCGGGCGAGTTAGTGCATTCACAATGGGAAATAGCAAATAGTTGGCGAAATTATTCCGTCAGTCGACACGAAGAAAAATAGTTTGATCCTAAAGAGACCTTCGCATGGTCGATATCATTAACGAGCAATTTTGACGTTTTTTTTTTCAATAGACAGATAAAATTCGTTTCTTTGCTTTTTTACTTCCAAAATAAAATGCGATGTGATTAAAATATAATTATTCCGTGTTGCATATCATCAAATTTAGTTTATTTTTTTAATTAATATCTATTACTGAAATATCATTAAATTACTGCGACAATATTTGTTTTTTATATAATTACATCGTTGAACTTTTGATCAATACTTTAACATTCAAAATCTTCGTTACTTCGATTTAAAGCGATTGGTTTTAAACAAATTACAAATGATTGGATCATAAAAATCACTTAAGAAAAATATCACGAGTGTGACACACTTAATATATATAATAAGCTTCGCTAATATAAATTAGCGGCTTAATCCTCGAATTCCTGATTACGCTTATGTGTTCCATTAACAGCGAAATACGTCGATGAACAAAAATGCACGCGACTCGAGACGCGACATAATATTTATCGTAAACGCGACCTCGCGGCAATGATTACACGTAGCTGTAAAAATCGCACACGTAGCTGTAAAAATCGCACACTTACAAGCACAAGGCGTAAAAGCTCCGCGCGCATATTTTGCGGTCGCACCGTCGCCGCGCCGATCGCATGCAATGACCGAGGCTCATTCGATAATAGTGGCGAGCTCGCGCGCGTTTGTGCATTATATCTTTAAACGACGTCAATTTCGTTTCCCGTACCTGCCAGTTACCGGGGTTTAGAATCTCTCCGGCCCGTTCTTTCGCGCTCGATTCAGCCGTTCGATAGTCGAGCTTCCGCGATAGTTTCACACGCGTGCATAATTCGTAATTGGCGCCGCTCCGGGACAGAAATTATCGACGCCGTGTCCGCGTTTATCTAAGCGAAGAGTGCTGATCTGCTTAACATCGCGTGTATAACTAGAGGTCGCCGAAAGACAACGTCGATATTTTGTTGTTTCATCTTGCACTATGATTACCGCATCAGAGAGAGAGAATAAAAAATCTAAAGCCTAATAAGCTTCGCATACATGTGCGTCGAATTGGTTCAAAGCTATAGAAAGATCGAAATATTGTCGAGATGATTAACGCGAAAGTATTAAATAATACTAACTCTTTAATTTTGATAGATTCTATTACAAATTGTCTTCTTATTCGCTTGTTCGTCTTCGAGTAAGTAAATATATGATAAAAAAGAAAAATAAATATATGATAAAAAAGAAAAAGAAATCTGAAAAGAAATCGTAGACACACACACTTTCATTGTCGAGTGTGATTGCGAACAGTGCAACGGCGGCCAAGGCACGTCGATTAAACGCCGCGTGTGAATCAAACGTGAGCAAAGCCACTGGGAGACAATAAAACCGACGCGGCGGCGCCTCTGCCAGAAATGCTTCTGGAATCCAGCCAGATCGCTTTGTGTCACGGACTCGCGACTAATGATCGTTGATGACATCGATTAACGCGAGCTTCTTACCATATTCGTCGGAACAGAAAGGAAAAATAGTTTCGCATAATCTATGAAACTTAATTTAAGACATTTTTTTCAATCCTTCTCGTTAAAATCAAATCTATTTTAATTTAAATATCGTTATTTACAATTCACGAATCGTCGTGAAATCACAAATATAAATGAAGTCCTAATAAAATCAAAAAAATAATTGTCCTAAACATTTAAGTTCAATGTACTCCATATATGTTTACTTGCCTTGTAATAAAGACATTATTTATGGCAACAGAGCAATTTCTGACAGTTGAAATCGAAAGTGACATGGATAACGATATAGGCAAGATAGTTTGTAACATAAAAAATAAAGAAATAAGTGTTAAACAAATAAAAATATTATATATAATATATATAATATATAGTAGTATTACATATAATATTTTTATGTTAAAACGATATCTGCTATTTATGATATAAACATATCAATATTTAGAATTTATTATTGCAAAAAAATCTGGCCGTAGAAAGGAAATGTATATACACAAAAAGAACAAAAATAATTTTGTTTGACTATCACAAAATAATTATCAAGATATTATTTTCAAATCTCTAGTTATCTAAATTTTAAATTTTTTTCAGCAAAATCGTTCTTTCTGTGTATAAACAAATATATCAAAATAAACGTATATAATATTCGGGATTTCAATTTCATGAAAATAACAAATTACAGTTCAAATTTTTGACAACCACAGATTTCTGAGATCGAATCTTATTATTAAATTATATTGTAATATGGTAATAAATACCAAAAAATTATTTTCGACATTGTCTCAGAACAATATTGCATAGATGCGGAGACAAAACGAATTTATATTCATATTGTCTGACAAGGGATTTCAAGAAAACTATCCAATCTCGGACTATATAACTGTTTCATCTAATCAGTTGTCTTAATTACGAATAGAGCTTAAACCACATCATGAACGCATTCCCTCAGGATAAATCTGCTAAGAATAAATCTTCTCAAGACAAATTTGTCAGATCTCACAAGACAATATGCAAAAATCCGAGACAGGAAAATTATTCAGAAGGAACCTCTGAATCTCAAATCTCCATAGAAAAAACTTCTCGATCTCAAATCTCTTCAGAAAGAACCCCTCCATCTCAAATCTCTTCAGAAGAAACCTCTCGATCTCAGATCTTCTCAGAAGAAACATCTCCATCCCAGATCCTCAGAAGAAATTTCTCAATCTCAAATTTCAGAAGAAATCCCAAACTTCCCAAGAACCCTTTCAATCTCAACTCTCATTAGAATCTCGTTAGGAAATGAACCTCTCGAAAATGAACCTTCCGAGAATGGATCTGCTCAAAATAGGAATAACGAAGTAAACATAATATATAATATACATATATATAGATGCCCTATATGCGGAATAAGATTAACAAATATATATGTATTTCTACTTCACATACTTCACTGCTACTGAATCACGGAAATACTAGGTTATGATAATAATGATCTTAAAGAATGAAATTCGAATGATGAACATTCAGTGTAGTATTTGTCAAATGTCAAATCGCCAATAATTATCTTCTTTTTTCTCGCGATCAATGATTTGCGTTTATAAGTCGTGTTAATATTTTTAATATCACGATTCATGCGACGATGTTCTCACTAGATCGTATCGTGACAAGCCGATAATTTCGTTTAAAATGTGAATGTGCAGCAGTATGTGGATGCATGTGTACATGTTACATAAGTGAATTGTAACTTGTCACCAGATTCATTCGCATGAACGATCAATAAACATTTATTCACGGCATTTTGTGCTACGCAACTGGCTTTGTAAATGCAAATAAAAAGAAGATCGCGTATTCACAATGATAAATCTATGCAATGATAAAATTGAATGATTATTCTGACAATAGAGAATTTAGTTTAATGTTTATGAAAAAATTATGAAACTATTGTTAAAAAGTAATAAATAATTGATGATTTTACAACAAAAGACTATTGTGTTAAAAAGCAAAAAAGGTCCATCATTAAACTATTCTATTTAATACATACATTGTACACTAATAATTTATATATATTTATATATATTTAACACACACATCTGTACATGTACATATATTCAATATATACATAAATTATACATAATGTAACATAATATATTTACTTATACTGTGTGGATGTATGTATTATTATTATTATTATTATATTATTATTATTATTATTATTATAAAGAATGTACGTATTATTACATATAAAAACCCACATAAAATAAAAACCAATATTTCTTAAAACATTTTACCATTGAGACAAATTGTAAAAATGTGGAAAAAATAAATTATACTTAAATTATACTCTTCGTGTATTTGATATTTAACTAATGTAGAAATTTATACTCTTTTGGAATTATATTGATTTTTCCTTAATATCTAGTATAAATTAAAAAAATAAATTTAAAAAATTATTTTCTATAATGTGTTTTGTCAGAACATATTTATTTTGTCAAAACATATATTGCAATTATATATAATAAACTAGATATAATAAAATAAAATAATTAACATGATTGACATATAATCTTATTAAAATTGAGATTCAATAAATATGACATTGTGTGCGAGATTTTTTATTTGAGAAACTAAACTAACAGCTACAAATTAATTGTTAATAATTAAAAAATTGTTTAAAAAATTATAACTAACAATCTCATTATAACTGAAATATGTAACTATTAATGTACCGATCAATTTTATTTTGTAGTCTCTCTTTTAGTATTAATAAAAACCACAGCATTATAATGATAATGATGAAGAAATTCTCATTCTTAATTCATTCATAATTTATGATACTTAATAATACTTTAATAATTTATGAGGATCGATTTATCATCGATATTATCATATTAAAGTTTATCATATTAAATTATTTTTTCTTTTATTGATCGAATATCTTACGGGAAATCAACAAAAAAAGTGTAATTTGAAGACAGAAATCCAGTTTGAAATTTTAAGCTGATTCAAGAAGCACAAAGTTCAAGATCTTATCGCGTCACAACTATTATATGAATTGTACATTCATTTCATGTATTCATTATTACGCGTCTTTACAATTATTGATATTAATTACATAATTGGTGTTTATGCAAATACGCGCACGCAGACGATGAAATGATCACTTTGATAAACTAATACCTCCAATGTCTATAGTCGCAAAGATACATCTTCCATTAAGATGCATGCAAATACATATATTTATTAACGTTATTACAATTGTCATTTATGCAAATCAGCGCTAAATTATCGAAATTAACGAAAATTACAAGATGAATTGCGAATAAAAACGCTAAGAACCTATCGTTATTTTGTAACTCAATTTGGAATTTACGACGAATTTATGAACTTGCAGAGTCACATTCCGTTACATCCGCAAATAATAATCTGTATAGAGATACACAAATATTCTTCAATTATGCTGGACTAAAAATATTTTATATGATAAAATAAAATGTTTTCTATGATAAAATAAAACGTTATCTAAAAATTACATAAAGTATCTATGTAATCATGATGTTAGAGTAATACTTTGTATTTTTTATTAGCAAACACATATTATTAGGAAGATGAACCTTTCTGATTTTTTACACACACACACGCACACACACACACACACTCTCTCTCTCTCTCTCAATCTCTCTCTTTCTATTATTTTTTTTCGTTAGAATAATAAGCGTTATTGTACAGAATCAACAATGTGCTATCGGCGTCTTCGAAATGGCAAAATGCAAAGCGATTCAAGTGAAAGTTAAACAGAATACTCGTCATTGTTAAAATTTATCGAACCAATCGAGAAGGTATTCCGAATGAATGCTGGCTCGCGTGACTGCAGCCTCTTTCTCTTATCGACAGAATCAATTTAGAGCTCGTAGTAATTCTTCGGAAAAGGTAATATGATCGTTCACAAAGACTGAAGTTTTCCAAATAAAATTCAATTGCAACTAAAAAAGTTAAAAAGTAAAATTTACCCACATTTTTGCTCTCAAATATCAATGCACGAATTCACCGATTATACGTAATCCAAAGATGATCAACGCTTGAATATTACTATCAAATAGAAAATAAGTATCTAATACTTATTTCTTTTTACCGTGTTGTTAATTTACCTAAACTACTATACCGATAGCTTGACAATGACTCACTGCTTTTTTACGATAAATTATCGTAACATTGATTATTATTGTTCGCAAACTCACATCATGACAATCACGATCATCGAGTAAGTATCCCGAAAATCATGTCATATCATCTCGCAAAACTCTGCTCTTTTTTGTTTCTCCGATCTTCCTCTTCGATCTCTCTCCCTCTCCCCCTCCTCTCCCTCTCTCTCCCTCCCTCTCCCTCTTTCTCTCTTTCTATTTCTCTCGACAGCTGTGTCGTTTTCTTCTTTCTTTCTCGCTATCGCGTCGTATCTACGGGTCGTTGATATCGCTCGCCTCGTGTTTTCTCAGATAACGTGCATACAGCAGCCGTCTGCGAAACGCGGCACGCACTGCGCACCCGTGATAATAATTATTGACAGATGCGACCGACTAATGCGGCTTTCGTCTCGCTAACACGCCAGTCGCGACGGCTTGTTTTACTGATGAAGACGCTGCGCGCTTGGCACGAAGCCAGTGATAAATCGGCACGAGACGTAGAGATCGTTGAAAATTAATACCATAATTTTGCAACAATCGAATACTATATAATTCCTAGTGATAATTATCAATTCCTAGTGGTAATTCAATATTAGATTGCAAAATTGAATAACGAGATAGATCTTGACAGTGAATCTGCGGCATATTCGTGTGCAAATTATCGTACTTCAACTATTTTTCTTTCAAATTAAGAAGATTTCTTTTAAATTAAAACATAGCTGACTAAAACATTTATTATAAATCTTACTCATTTGTTTAAATCCATGTGTAGTTTTATGAAAATTTAATATTTGCTAAATTTATTATAATATTCTGATCTCATATTAAAACGGATCAATGGTTTAATGCACGAAACAGTATATCTCTCTATACTAGATATATTGCATGTAGATACTTTACACACTCGCCGTTATGAATCCCGTACCGTGAATAATTGAAGAGCCCGAAGCAATACGTGCTAAGTCTCACGAGGGAAAATCTAGTGAAGCTCAAAGCTTATCTCTGTCGACAGTTCGGTTATAATCTCGTCCAAAATATTCAATTTCAATAAAGCAATAAAATATTATTAAATAATAATTAATCATTAAATTTGCGTAATTTTTACTGAATCCTTTAATTAAAGAAATAATATACCGGATTTTAAATAAAATTTAATATTATCTATTGCGCAGTTTTTGAATTTACTTTTCATTCTCGACTATTATGAGAGCAAAAAACGTCTTTCGTGAGTTAATTATAATATTAGAAAATCCTCCTTTAAAAAAAGAAAAATAAAAGAATGTGTCTTCTTGATACTTTCATGTTGTACGTAATTTAATTAAAAATTACATTTTCGGAATACGTTATTAAGGAGAAGAGAACGACACATCATTTTTTAATGCCAGACAACGCGACGGATAAGATATACAACTTTTTTCGCTCCGTTGAGAGAGATACATTTTCGTTATGAATTCTCAGCAGAACTACAGCAAACAATCTTTTCACGCTATATTAGGAATATGAATGTTTAATTTATTCAACTCGTTCTTAAACAACTCTACAATATAAAATGGATCATTTTTTGAAATTTTATCATATTCATCAACATATTTGTACAAGAAAATAAACAAGGCAAATAACTAGCTTGATAAGACATTAATTATATTAATTTCTAATAGAGTTGATTTTATAAATCATGAATGTCTTGAATTAACAGTAGTATATGAAAAACATTTATGTAATTTCTCCTTAACATAATTAAAACTGGGAATTAATAAAATACAATATTACAATAATTATAATGATATAGTAATATAAATTATAGTAATGTTACATGTAAAACTTTTCAAATTTTCGTTATAATTTATAACAAAATGCAACTGATTCACAACGCGATGAAATTTAGTATCAAGCTAACATTAAATATTAAAGAGTGATTTAACAGACGTTAATATTCGATGACAAAAATCGAATTTTTAACCGTATTCAAATGCAAACGTGAAAATGGGAAATCATTTTCCGTCGTGACTCATTACACGAGAAATTACTCGTTGCGAATATCGTCGCGAAAAGAAGGACTGTCTTTCTTTCGAGGAGTCTGATTCTAAAAACGCAATAAAACGAGCAGAGAAAAAATTAAGTAAAATGTTCAGTGACACGCCTTTTCTCAATAGCTGGAGACAAACTTTAATACTGTTTTTCATTCTTACGAGAACAAGTCGGGCTTGCGAGCGGCAAGATAATGCCATCTTCTCTTGTTTGTTTTTCCGTGATAAAAAGCAAAAGCCTGACGAATCAAGTGACTCACGGAAACGAGCGAACTATGGCTTTCTATCCGAAACTGATGAAATTTACGCTTTAGACTTGTAATGGAATATAAAATAACTTTGTTTGAAAATATTTGAGAAATTTTTAAACGTCATATGTATATGAAGTAAAAGGAAAAGTCTTTTTTTAACAAGTCTCACACATATTCCCCAGAAACAATTAGTATAAAAGCAATATGATAATAGTTACAAATTAAATTGACACAATATGACTGAATTAAATATAATAAAGAACGACAAGAGAGAGAGAGAGAGAGACAGAGAGAGAGAAATACTTCTTATATTATAAGTGTCTATCGCTAAGTTTTGTAATAACGAAAATCAATAAACGATGCAAAAAAAATATTATGAGAATCCACACCCTCCCATTAAATGCAATCGCCATAATGCACTCCTCTCAGAAATAAATTAAGGTTCAACGTGCGCTACTCATTCATGAAAAACCATCTACTGCAATTTGCATTATAGCCATCTAATTTATAATGTGCCACGTTACATCAAGTCCACTGCTGAATAACGATTATTCACTATTATATGGAACATTCCGCAAAGTGAAAATTGGCGAGTATATTCTCCTCTTTCAAATTTTCGAATTTTAAATTCGCTCTACGAAAAGCTCAATCAGCAGGTTAATTATAATGTTATTTAAACGAAAATTCAAGAGTCGACAAAACGTAAGATTCAAGAAGGTAAATAAGAAACGGAAATTTATTTAGCGATTAACTGAAAATTTCTTTGCTCAAAGAGAAATTTTAGATTGCATAATAATTTGAAATTTACTTCATAAATTTAATTTCACGAGAAATAATTCAAGCTTTAATTAATACATCATAATGGAGGAAAAATTTGTAATAAAAATCTCACTAAATATAAATATGTGTTAAATTTGCTCTTTTAAAAAAATCATATTAAAAATATTTTTGCAACAACAGATTAAATATAATAAAACATATAAATAAAGAGATATCTAAAAACATTTTTGAGCGTAGGAATATTTGCGATATCGGTAGATTTGGAATCTCATGGTTATTTATTTTCAAGTTCTATCAATGGCTATAATGCTTCGCAATGCGCGATGCACTGCATGCCTAGTGTTCGTTTTGCTCGCTTACTAATGCGCCTCCATTCACTATGCATGTTTATTTCACAAAGCGAGTCAACCATTTCGCGGAAACGGCAGCTTCGGCAAAACGCCAGCGATAAATTCTATCTAATGTACTCGTAATTATATTCATTCGCAATATATTTAAATTCACTCACTATAAAGAAATGACCGCCTGCTACCTGCTAAGGTATACAAGAAGCATGCGCTTCTTTGAACGCATGTTCACCTTGTACGAGCGAAAGAACGGACAATCTTAATGTGAAAAAAATCAAATGCCAATATGTTTTGTGTTCTTAGAATTATAAGCATCGTAATGCCTTGTTAATATTTATGTTATTTCTTTTACGAAAAGAATCGTGGTCGCAACGCAACACGCCAACGCACAGATTGCACGTATGATAAGTACGTAAACTTACTCGTGAATTAAGAATTGTCGGATCTAATTAATTTCAGATAATATTAAGATTTTTCTAAAAGATAAGCTTGATTCTCGAGGGTGGAACGTGGTAGCACGTAGTGGCACAGTTTCTGAAATTAATATAACGGAAAACGTGCGGTAGAAAAAAGCTCGCCTGTTGCTGGAGCAAACGAATATACAGATGCAGCTCAGTGAGGTCTTATATATATCGAATAGTACGTAATAGTACAATGGTAGCGAAGTCATTTTGCGCTCTGAACATTTGCGTGACAAACGTACACGACAATGTTGTGTGTTCAAGTCGACAATACTGATCGCCACAATGAATCAACTCGCCCCCGACAATGTTAGGTAAAATGTATTCGTGTATAATAATATTTTCGCGTATATATTTTCGCATTAAGTGTACGGTGTGCATTTTACACATGTACGCTGATATATGAATGCATATTCAAAGCCGTCGTTCGTCGACTCTGAATATGCATTTTCGCTGATACATTTTGTCCGATATTTGTCCAATCCTGAAAAGACGGGTATTTTGTTTGCGTATTTCGTTAATATAATTGTTCGAAAAATGAATTGCAAGTTCCCTCATCCTCAAATACTCATTTTGATCTATTCGTCAGTCTTTCCCATTTTTAATAAAACTTTCTCTCTTTCTTTCGACTCATCCTAATTTCTCTAATCAATAAGATTCAAGACGCAACCCCTCTACATTTCCTTTACGAAATTTCGCTGTCGATTTCAGCGCGAAAACGCGCAACGGAGAGCAAATTCGAGCCATTTACCTTTCTCGAACACCTCCAGCGACGAATCGTCCTTCCGATGGGCGTCCACTTGCAACTTCCTCTCGCGTACCAGTGCGGCGCAGTGCGGTGCAGCGTGTAATTATGCCGATGCAATCGGTCCGTGATAAACAAAAACACAAACTCGCATCTAGTCCGTTCTCATTCCCTTCGAGGTGGCTCTTTCGCGCGCGGCGTTATCAATTGATTCTCCCTTTTCTCGCATTTGCTCGCGGGAAAATACGCGAGCGTGCGAGACGACGAGCGGTGGCCGCAAAGTGCAAGGGAGCGAGAGGCAGATGAAGTAGGAGATTGACAAAGCGCGTGCGAGGGGCACGCGAGAGAAGAACGGTACCAGAGAAGGAGGAGAGAGGGGACGGAATGAACGAAAGAAAAAGCAAGTGATATCGCTACGCGAGGAGCGACGTGATAAGGAGCGAGCGAGAGAGTTTCCTGCACCGCGCGAAACGGGACGGGCGAAGTCGCGCGTCCGATCGGCGCAATAATCGATCTGCTCTCGGTGTCGATCCCGCGACGATGCCTCGCGATGCGTTGCCGTCGACGTCGGTCACATCGTCACATTTCTGCTGCCGCGTCCGCGGTCGTGTGGCGCGAAAAACGGAGCGCTCCGAAAATGATCCTTGAAGGACGTGGTGCGCGAGCGCGAGCGCGCGTCACAACGGTTGCAGTCTCCGAGGGAGAGTCGGGCCGAGGGAAAGAGATCGTCCTCCTCCTCCTCTTCCTCCTCGTCCGCCGGTATGTTCCTGCTCAGGATCCGATCGAGCAGACACTGACCCCACGAGACGACGTCGGAGCGAAGAGGAGAGAAAGAGAGAGCGAAAAAGACGGGGAGAGGGAGAAGAAGTACGAGGAGGAACGAGCGAGTGGAGCGGCGAGGGAGAAACGGGATAGAAGAGAGAGGAAACGATAAATATAATGCAAGAGGAAAGACGGAGAACGGAATGACGGAGGAAACGAGAGATCGGTGGTGGATCGCGAAAGTTCGTGCAGTGCGCGATTTGCTCGAGTCTTCACTTTCGTCGCGACATTTTCCCCTCGACGGCTTTTGAACACGCGCGATTTTTAAAAGACTGCGGTCACGGAAATTGAAGATAAGGAAGGTGGAGCGCTTTTCCGCTTATCCGTACGCGCACTTGGTTTTTAAAATTTTTTTATGTCCAGACACGCGTGAAATAATATCGCGCGACGTTATCGTTCGAAATATATGTATCGAGAAAGAGAGAGAAAGAAAGACGCTGATCGTCGTCGGCAGCGGCGACGGCGACGATGCGCGATGGCGGCGCGCTCGCGGAAGGTAAACGTGACAACTCGTATCGCGCGCGCCTGCTTAACATATACTGAATACGTTTTGGCCGGAGCGCTCCGGCGTACTGGAGATCGGCTGCCTTCGGTCATTCTCGGCGGCCTTCGGCCGCGCAGACGACCGCGGCCTAACTGACGCGTCGCCCGGCTGACGAAATCCGCGCTGTCACTTGATCGCTAGATGTGCATCGTGCAGGTCGACATACCACGCTCCTTCGCCCTCAGTCGCTCCGATTTGCCTACCTGTCGAGACGTCACGCTACGCTCTTTACGTTCATTGAAAAAGAATTTATATTTGAACAACGATAATTTATACGCGTGTAAATTGTATATATAATTTACAAATATAATATATATATATATATATATGTGTGTGTAATTTTTATAGATCATATTTTATACAATGACTCTTGTAGATTTTAATATATGATATGCAATGTACATAATATTAAATTTTTTATAGATAAATACACAATTTATATTGTATATATTTTTTCCATTTTAAAAGCAAAGTTTTTATTTTCAAGTTTAATTAATAATTCTAAAATTTAATGTATTAGAGTAAATACTTATTATATGATTAATAGACGAACTCTACCAATACATCTATGAAATTAATTCTCTTGAACTAGCCTTACGTGAAGATTTATTACACGATCTGAAAATTATTTATAATAATTCGTAATTATTAGTGATGATAAACTTATGTCAATTAATAAAAACATACAAAAATATTCTCATATACCTCGAAGCTCTAAAATCTAAGAGTTACTCTTACTTTTATAATACATATGAAATATAATACATCATTGTAACAATACATCGTTATACATATATCATTATACAAATCGGATATATATGATACATTAATCGTGCATTATTAATTGTCATTACCGGACGTAAAGTGCGACAGTTTAAATCAGTTTCCACCTCATTTAAAAGTACATTAAAACAACAGAACCGTGTCCTGCAGCATCATTAGTTTGACAATCGTTCAGTACTTCGAGAAACTGTGTAAACTCGCTTAAAGCGCGGAAAGTTTGAAATACTGAATTGTTTTACAAATACAGAGAATCGTGAATCATTTCAGCATATAATACATAATTTTGAGATCTTATTTGGAATGGTATTGATTCTTTCCAAATTAATTTAATATTAACATGACATTATTATTCAAAATTTTATAATTTAAATACGATTTTGTAATTTTACTATTCAAGAGAGAATCCTCTAATCATCAGTGGATAGTGTGTTAGCTGCGTATATCTTGCATATTTAAAATACAGTTAAATTTTTTATAATTCTTATAAGTTTCTTGTCTCAGTACAATTTTATTGATGTTAGCGGACGTCAATGATATTTCCCTATCACTATAAAGGCAACTCCGCAACATCGAGGTATTGTCGAGCATATGCGTTCGCGTGTATACATTATGCAAATTGATTCTATCGATTAACCACCCGACTTACCGCGCGAAATATAGACTTGTTGCACGTTTCAGAAACTTTATATTCCAGTCTCTAGAACATGCTCGCCCTGTAACTTGTATTTACCACGCAATTTCAAGAAAATGACATTATATTAGTAAAAAAACAAACATGATGACGAATCTTTCAACAGCGTTTATTGTGATACTTTGCAGGTGTTTCTTGAATATATTTGATTTGCATCTTAATTCAAATTGCGAAAACAAAAGGATATTCTATTCGAACGTAAAAATTAAGAGCATAATTGTATTAAAATCTTAATTTTTATAAAAGTAATATGACAATTTTACCTAGATTTTATATTAACATTTATGACAGATTATGAAGTACAAGACGATTTTGTTTTCCATTATGATTTCGTATTTAAGATTGTAAAAAAATAAAATTATTTCAAGAAGAACGAGACCAAAATAAATCATTGAATTCCGTTAGTATCTTCTTGCATCACTTATATTACAATATATATAAATTTTTTATTTCCTAATAATGTTCGTAAATGCGAACATGTTATTACACATATTATTTCAATTCGATTCATCCTGTCATTTCGATAGCATTTTTCCGATGGTTTAGATTCCTAGTCGCGCGCAATTTATCACGAGCAGTATTTTCTCCGAGTTTACAAACGATTAAGGGTTGTCGTAATTATTTTAAAAGGCTTCTTCGTGGGAGCGGTGCTCTTGCCGATTACTATGTGTCGCCAACGACGGCGCCGCTCTTCTCGTCACTAATGCAAGAGTCATTGTGCTTGATATGTAAGCACTTTTCAGAAGATTATCTACATCGCACTTTTATTTGACTTGAAAAATTTGCATAAACGAGAACCTTAAAATAAAAAAAAATCATTTGATAGAAGCTACGAACTAAAATAAGATGTCATTAATCATGATATTTTATTATATCCTTTTATTTCACTTGCATCCGACACAATTACACAAAATTATTTAGAATAAGATGAAAAATTGACAGTAAGAATAAATTATTTGGTTTAGTTTAGAATTGATTTTTTTCTTAAATCAGAAATTTTATTAAAGATAATTATATCGCGACATATTAATTTCAGCTATTGAATTTGAAGCTTCGATTGACTTTTAACTTCGATTAAATTTGTTTTAAATAAAAAAAGATATAGAATGTTAATTATATGCATAATTTAGTTTTCCAATTATAATTATTCTTAATTATCCGTTCATTTATTGCCTTGTGAATTTAATTATTAAAATAAAGTTCATGTTGTGATTGTAACTCCTTTATCGAGTGAGATTTAAATATCAAAAAGATGGCGCATGCTAACAAGAAAAAGATTAAAACCAATGATGCAGATCTCTGTTGTCTTCAATATTTTTTAACCAGACCTAAAAAAACGTATATTTTATTTCATAATAAAATTTAATTCCTAAATATGCTATGCGCAAGCACACTTCTATACATTTCCCGCGACACCAACGAAAAAAATGAACAAGAAAACTAACGTGTTTGAATGCAAAAAGCATAGCGAAGAGTAGCTATTACGATTCGCGATAAATGATAGGTAGAACGACATCATCGATCCTTATCGCGAACTCGATTTTGCAGCAAAGAGAGCAGCAAGCCGAGCGGGTTTTACCTCGCTGTCGGTTGCCCAAGAATTCTACAGGATGATAATGAGAGCCCACTATCTTATGCCAAGCCAACCATAATTAGCTCGTTGGTAATACATGGTTGTTGTCGGCGCGATTAGTGTAGTCTTCTTTTGCGAATCGTCTCGTTCTATCACAAATTGCCGGAATTGGGTAACTGAATGCGAGTTCTCTAATTACAAGCAAGTTTCTAGCAGTTTCTTTAAACTTGCGTAAACAAATTTAAAAAACATTATGTGATCTAATAAATTCATTCCGTTGTAACAATTAACATAAATTTTTTGTACAAATTTGATCATGTTAATATGAGAAGATTTCTGAGAGATTATAACTTTATATCATAAGATTATAACATGTACATAACTTACAATAAATCTTTTTTAAATTTTATTAATTTATGGAATACTATTCCTTTTTCATTTAATTATGATACGAATCAACAAGCAGTTTCATTAATGATCATAATAATTGTATACCGCAGAATTTTAATAAATTAAAGTTTAATTATGAATATTGATAGAACGCGTTAAAATAACAATTAATGAAAGCATATGCTAGTGCCTACAGCAATATATGAGTAAATCAATATAATGTATTTTCACTGGAGCAAAGTCCATGTTGAAAGCATTCTGCTTTTCGTATTAGAGATATTCGTGTTTATATTTTTAGAAAGGAATTGCAAAATGGAAAATGGAAATAAGATATATAAAATTTATTTTAATACTGCAATGATCTTTTTGTTTGTATATCATCTAATATCGTTCTGAGTTCTTCATCTTCTAGGCGTCCTTCGAGACTCGGGATGAGAGCTTTCGCCTCCTCCGGAGTTTCGGGACACAAGTTGGCTAGCGAGGCAATTTCAAATTTATGTAATTTCTTCTGCATCAATAAACTATAACAACATAAAAATATTACATTCAGCGTTATATTTATTAATATATTTCGTTGTAACAAATATTTTATGTAATATTCTATTTCAAAATAATTTATCTATATTAATAAATAACCTACCTTCTAACAGCTGCGATTGTCTCTTTATTTTTCAATTTTCCGAATCGATTAGTATATGTTAAACTCTTCATGAAAACCTCGGAAAATTCTTGTTCTTCTTCCGCCGATTCGTTTTGAGCTTTTCTATGCTCAAGAAGCATATAGACTTCCGATATCAACAATGTCTCTGCATTTTCAAATTCTGCGAAGGAATTTATTGCCTTCGTTATTTAAATAACAAAAATCTTAATAAAATAGCAGGATAAAGAGAAAAAGGATTTGCAACCTATATTTCATAAATTTCTTTTTCTAAATGTAAAAATTTTATTTACTAAAAATCGTCAATATCTTATAATTTTTTCTAAAAATGCCGAATTTCAATTAATTTAGCTTAATTCTATCACAGTATTCATTCACTACTTCAAAATAGTCATTGAATTGGCTTGTTTATGTATCCTTTTTCCACCAAAAAATCATATATCTTTCGCGTTTTGTTCACGTCGATTTTTAGAAGAGTACGGGCCTGGGCTAATCTAAGATGACCGTTCTTTTTGTTCTCCGTTATTAAGAGTTGCTTAAAGTCTAAATAATTAGCAGGCACGACTCTCACGACGGAGCAAAGTTCTTTCTCATCGGCGCTCAGTTTCTCATATCCCGGTAAACCTTTTATAGCAAGAGGGGGCGCGGTTTTACGTTGTGTGCTTCCGAGAATCGGACTGTTACAACTAACAACGCTATCGGGCAACAGACTTCTCCAGCTGTATTCCGGATTGTTTAGATACTGCTTTCTTTCTCGCTCGTTCTCCTGCCTCAGTTTACTTAGCTTTTGAAACATAGGTACGCTATAAAAGTGCTTGAGCCCATTTCGCCTGAATTCCAGTAACCTGTTGATGTGGTTCTTCAACTCGCCGACACGATGAAAACCTTCCATGAGGAAGTCAAATTCCATCCCATCCACAAGCTGCATGAATATCAGCAATCTCTCTGCGAGCGGCCTCGTTATCGTATTCTCATATCTCTGTATCAGCGATAAGACTTTGCGAAATGCGATTAGTCCGTGCTCGCGTATAATTCTCTGCCTTCTCATGCGCTCCTTTAATCTGTTGTTGTATGCCTGCGCTATTGCCGCTTGCAAAGCCTGTCCTAACTCGTATGCATCGTCATCTGGTTGGAACTCATCGAATTCAAGATCAGATATTAACAATTCCGCGTGATTATCGAAATTCACCTCGAAATCGGACCTAGCCGCATTATAACCTGCCAACAGTCTACCATTGATCGTGTTCGAGGCGAATCTGGGAGGTTCTTCCAGGTCTTGCAACTTGTACATGTAAGGTATCGGTTCGCAACCGAATAAGCTGGTTCTAGTCTCCTTGATCTTCGGCAAACCCGGCAGAGTCTGATTGTCTACGTAATGCTGCAGATAATGCGTCTTGCATTCATCGGCAGACTTTTCATGCATCCTACGTCCCACATCTATCCAATTTCCAAAGCCACACTGCTGCAGAACATCCAGCAATTCGAGCTCGTTCTTAGCAGTCCAATTGCTGCCGTCGATCAGGGGAAATTCATTCTTTATAATCACATAGTCGTGATCGTTCTTATGTTCGTTGATCTCGCAACCCTTGGCAAAGCAAGGTGGGCATATCTCGACGTCGATGCATATGGTGCAACGAATATATGGTTCCACGAGGATAGACCTGCACACGCGGCATATCGGATCTGAGGCAAGAATTTTATCCTTCAAGACTGATACCTCAAGTTCTACGTCATGCTCAGACTTGTCCGTTGGACTCAATAAACAGTCTGAAAGAGGAAAATCGTTACCTTAGCCTTGACCGCTCGGATGTGCAGGTATTTTAAAGTAACATTAACGCGTTAAACAAATATACTCTGCGGAATTATTTAAAACTGCGTGTATTTAAGCTTCACAGCGTGAGTCACAAGATTAAAAAATAATATTAACGTGTTGTAATACTGTTATATGCAGCAAACTGCATTTGCATTTGGTCCGTTTCTTCTTTTAGTAGATAAATATAAATAAAGTTATAATATAAGATTAAAATATAAGTTGGGTTTTTACTGTAACTCGAAGCTCATGCAATTTACGAAGCATTCGCGATTAATTTCTATTGTTATAATTGTCAACAAGTATCGAAAGTGAGGTTAGCTATAGCGTTCCTGCCAGTTCGGACGGTTAGGAAACAAATGGTTGGGAAATAAATGTACCTTTCGGGAATTGCAGATCCGCTGCATCCTCCTCTGTCATATCCGTGAGATTAGGATTAGCCATATTGACTGATTTTTATTGAATATGTCTCGTACTCTCGTCGATAAAAAAAGACACTATGGCGCATTGGCGCGTCCAACACGATCACGCTTCATTCATGCCGATTCGTCCTCCACTACGCACGCCCAAGGCCGCGCGTAAGTCACGTGACACTCGTCATTCGCTGCTCCACGTGGAGCAAGAGTGTTTAGTGGCGCCATCAGGCGACGGAATAGAGAACGTTTGCAGAAAATTTTAAATCAACCGGTATAAGAGTCTTTCATTATTTTCACATATTTTACTAAAAAAAACATTAATTTTCTTCATATTCTAATTTTTTATATTATTTAAATTCAGATGAAAAAAATTTCGCATATTTAATTTATTAAATTTCTATTTGAATATCTCGTTTTTATCTTTTAAATCGTGTTACAATACATGAACTTTGAGAGATGAGATTTTATTAAAAAATAACATTTGCGAAAACGTCCGTCATTTTTCAACAAACTAAATATTTGCAATATAATTATTAATTTGATACTAAATTTGATTAACATATCGCGGCAAATTGGGCATTGACTGCATTCGAATTAAGCTCGTGTTCCGCCGGCAGAATATATATGGACGACAAAAACGAAATTAAGTAGAGTACTATAATACTATTATTTTGTAATTTAAATAGCATACCTTAATAATTCTGTAATATGTAAAATATAGACATTACTAGGTGCGTCCTGAACAATAAACCAAGCGTCGCATGAAGATGCGGGATAATTAAGGTCAAACATAAAGCGATACCATCGGAATACTTAATCAAGAGAATCCGCGTTGAAATCATTAGTATGCACATTTGTCACCTTTCAATGAGAAACAATGAACGTGAGACCATGAAAAAAAGCGTCTGCACGGTTGACAGAAGAGAAACCATTATCAGGATGCATGTTATTATATCGCATGATATTTTCTAACTTTCCCTTAAAGACAAGTACGAAAAAAATACCGTTAAACATCGTGGTGAGAAAAGTGAGAAGAAAATACTGAACAATAATTGAGAACGAGTTCGCTTATAATATTGTCGTTAGACGAATAAATAATCCGTAGGAACAAATAATGAATGAAAGTATTCCTACATCGTTATCTTTTCTCTATAACTATAGATTCATTAGCAAAAGTGAAACATTATGGTGAAGAAAAATCTTAATTAGTGGCATATAAATTTTGTGTATATAGCGAAATCGAGTTTTAAAAAATTATAATACTTTATACAGATAATGTTTGAATATTTCAAACGTTTGAATATTTCAAATGTTTGTGTAGAATTCTATTTTTATTCATTATATTCTCTTAAACGTTCACAGCAGTAAGATATTCAAAACAGCTACTTAACAATAGCATCACTATGCACATTAGCCGACATTTTGTGAAAGTATCAGGTAAAACATGTTTTGAGCAAACTAACTGATAGCTTTCTATGCCAAAGACATGTCGCCAATAAGAGTAGTGATTAATTTTTCGACTTTGTGAAAGATGAAACATCTTTAATCATTTTTACATTGCTGAAACCTAATTGTAAATATTCTCACATATCGGTCTATATTCTATTTGTTGTTCTATTTGTAAATATTCTTTTTATTTTTAGCTTAATTCCTTAAAAATTTTGAGAGCGTTATTTTTCAATATTATTCGACTTCAAAAAATGAATATAATAGTAACGTATTTTTTTTTTAAACATAAAAATTAATCTTACAATTGAGAAAGTGAATCTAGATCAATTTTTATATAAAAAGGTTTATATATATATATATAAAGGAAATTAATTATATCGTTTCTAACACATAATATTCGTCCGGATATTCTGCACATACATATGTTAGATCGCGGGGAGTACTGTTTATCTTTTGCTTTCTATATGTCTCACATGCGCCCTACGAATGTCTCCCGAACCGCACCATCCTTCATGCGACGCGTATCCTCGAAACAATAGAAACTCGCGCTATACACGAGGGAAGTTTGTTCCATGTAGTTCTCTCGCACGAGCGTGCATTAATACGCGAAAAGCTCGTCGCTCGGTCGCGTTTTGCGGAAAGTGTCGACGAGTGTTGAGCGCGAGAAGTCGATTTCCGTGTTTTGGACGGGATACGCGGCCTGCTTAAAAATGGAGATAACACATGACGTGGAGCCAGACTTCTCGAACGCGAGAACACTGCATTTCCGCGAGCTGATAGACAGGAAGGGCGAGGACGTCCACTCGATACGCAATAGCATCTTCGATACTGTTTATGGAGTAACCACCGTTAAAGGGTAAGCTATCGTTTGGTTTGTTCAAAAACTTAGGAAAATACCGCTGGAAAATCATTTAGCAAAGCTTTTGTAGAAATTTTTTTAGCAAACTATTAACCTTTTATCAATCGTGATAGTTTTATCAGATAAAAAGCGTTTAAAACAAGGCCATTTCATTTTTTAAATATTTAGATAATAGACGAAACTATATCCTTTAATTTTCTTTAATAAAAGATTAAAAATAAGAAAGCGAAGCAAAATATTTTCTATTTAAGTAAGTTTTTGATTTCTTATATAAAAACATGTTACAGTAACATACTGATTAATTATTCGTAGCAAATTTTAATTTATACAAGAAACGAAAGATATATAATTTTTTATAATTTTGCGTTTTAAAAAAAATAAAATTGATTGATTTTAATAAATTTAAAAAAATTAATTACTGCAGTAATTTTATTTTATTTTCTTGATGCACACAATTTTATTCTTTTTAAAACATAAAAGTAAACATAAGAAATTATATATCTTTCATTTCTTGTATGAATTATAATATCTTTTTAAACATTTTTCAAGAAATAATAATAAATTATATTTCTTCCGAGTATAATAAGATAAATTTTGTTCTCCAAATAAATGTCAAATTTAATATTTGTGTTATAATAGCCCATTCATTAAAATTAATTTTAGCTATCATATTTGATACAGTTTGATATATCTTACTGTTGTTTACATACACGCGGTTATTTCGAAGTTGCAACAAGAATCACAATTCGATTCGTTACGCAGAAAAACGCGAGAGTCATTGGAGAATTGACGTTAATAAAGTTTTTTTGTAATACATCGAATGATGCATAAATAAATCATCTTTCAAACTATAATTAACTTAAGAAACATCTCGATTAATGATCCTCAGTTTATTAAATCTCTAAAGAATCGACGTAACCCGCGGCGAAAATAAATGCAAATGAAGGCTACATTCTCTATTGAGTAGTCTCTATTGATTAAGTAATTACGTATATATTTTATGAAACGCGTTTTATAAAAGAGATTGGTAAAATTTACATCTTATGTAATTGACGTACTTAAAGCTTCGACGAATAATTAGTCATCGTAAATTACATCCATAAACGTAGCCGTGCGCTATTCATTGAGGGGAAAAAAAATTTCAATGCAATTTTAACAAAGTATTGTCTTCCGTGTGTCGAACATTTCGACATTAATCATTCAATTCGATTACATATGGTGATATATTCTTAGTAGTACAACTGAAAAGTAATGACGCCATATGAAAAAATAAGCCAAATATATAGAATAATGAAGAAACGTGTATTTTTACATTATATTTTTCTTTCCTTTTCGGATAACAAACTGTTATATAAGATAAGTAATTAAAAAGCAGAATTTTCACTGAAAACACAACTCTTCACTGAATCCCAAGCTATTGATTATAATGATAACAACGAATTAATACTGAGCCATATTCTTAGAATTATATTTATGTAATTAATCATCCGTGACATTTTATTATTTTGTTGAAGCGTCAGAATTAATCATACCGACCTAGCTAATAGACACTTATTGTCAGCGTGAATCTTCAAATTTATAACTTCGTCAAATACATAACAGCTACAATGTCAGTTGTATTATTGATAGTAAATTGTCAAACATCCTAAAATCAGTTATGACGTGACGTCTGGAGTTAGAGATTTCGTGAAAAAACTCGATGAGTCTAGCCGACATGTTGAAGGATGCTATCATGCGTTCGTCTTCACTCAATATTAAAAAATAATATATCTCTTTCT
>JANQDE010000011.1:2750605-2810914 GCA_037157785.1 Cephalotes varians | reverse complement strand
TATGTGTGTGTATCTCGATTTATTCAACCTTTTCGAGTTATTCAACCTTCAACCGGTTCAGTTACGTATACAATTTATCTCAGTAATATCGCAAACATTTCCACATAACGGTATATGTACTAGCATCGGTCGATCCTGGTGCGAAGAACTTCATCATGCAAGCAATATATAACCGAAGCTACATATCACTGATTAAGATTGCATTTATTTTTTGACATTTTACCGTTAATTCAAAATTTATTGACATTTTATATTTTAATCTGAATATATATAGCCTGTTTTTCGTATAATAATCGAGAAGAGTAAGAGAATAATTCAAAAAATAAATCGAAAATGTAGAATTCTTTTTCGTAGAACACCCGCCCAAAAAATTTTAAATATTCGTCGAATGTATGCGTCAGGGTGCATAATATCAATACATTGGATTAGGAAATTTAGATTTATATATGTAATTTATAATATTGATCATGTACTAGATAGAACGTGATTATATCTTCATTATATACAAAAAAAATCTTATTAAATCTTACACGTATCGATTTATAATTCAAGTGGAATGTAATTCTATTATAATAGTATAAAATTCTAAGAAGTTCTTTTACTCAATCATGGATCTTCGGACTATCTTCATTTAAATTCATTTAAATTCAGGTATAGACAGGTACCACTTAAGATCGATCGATTCTGCTTCATAAGCATGATCTTAGTTGCGATCGCATCTTTGTTTCGCCCATGATATTATGCTCGTCTATCAACGATCATGGAGCTTATATAAAAAAACTCTTTCAAAACTTAAAGGTCTATTGCAAAATCTTGTGCCTTCTCATTTTAAATATAACAAGTTAAATAAAATAAAATTTTAACGAAATAAGATAAGGCATAATAAAACTAGATTTTGTAAAATATATAATTGAGCCGACATAAAATTTCTATCGTCGCTGAAATGTTATTGCTTTTTGCAAAAAATAATTTTCGTAATTTTGACAAAATACCACATTAAAATAGACCTTGAAACTAGACTTAAAGTAACGTTGATGAATATTCAAAGTTAGACTTTAGTTAAATCCTGCCGGTGTTCGAACACTACGATTATATAGCTCCAACGCAAATTACGATTTATGTAAGCCACATGATCGATGATAGCGAGGTCTTCTCCAAAATATGACCTCGTAAAGAATGAACGGCGCAAAAGTATTAGCTAACAAAGATCGCAAATATATTTGGAAATTTGCAGTTTTGTTATTGAAAGTAGCGCTCGGCAAAAATCAACACTCGGATAAGCATCAGCAATCTCATCAAAAGTCATTCTTTATTATCTATCTACTAGTTTCTTCTTATTTGGAATTTTACTTTCAAAAAAGTGCATTCTATAGAATGGTGTTTTTACATATGATTGCATATGAAATGTCGCATTCTGAAAATTTTCTTTTATAAAGTAAATGCTCTTATAATTTAAACATAATCAAATTAAATATCATAATATTGTTTAAGTATGCTCAAATTTTAAAAAATTCACAATTACAAATTATTATAAATTTGTAAAAATATAAAAAATTTATAAATAATACATTTCTCCATTATTTTAAAGTTGAAATATATAAAAACGAATTTTTTATAAGTTTTCATTTTATAATACTTAATTCTATTTTTCTAAACAATATGTTTTCTAGAAAAAAAGTCATACATATTAATACGAAAATTATTATAATATATACAATTTATTCAACCAATGTATAAAATTGAAAACATGTTTTTGAATATTAATTCCTTTCTTAAAGAAAAATAAAAATTCCTATTTTTTTTTATCAAAACAAAATTATAATAATTTCTAATTTTGAGAGATAAATATTTTAACATAAAAAAATTACTAATTTTTTTATTATATTTTATTTCTTAGAAACATTATTTAACAATTATAAAATAATATAGAAACGATGTTTTATACGCAACGACTAAATAATTTGACGAAACTTGATAAATATTAATGTACGCTTTAAAATAATGAGCGTTAATTTTTGTGCATGAAAGATATGCTATAAAAATAAATTTTCTGTGGTCCACGGCAGTACTTATTATAATAATTCAAAAAGAATGGGACTATATTGCGAAACATATATGATGATGGAGAACGCGAAAATACTTTCACCAGCCGCAAACCTTTTTGCCACCGTTCGATCGATTAAAACAACTTAGAAAGTTAACAGCATAGATCGAATGCACGAATTGCTATAATTTTGTCCCAGACCCAACAGAATTAATTATCTCGTTCTCACACTTTAATCCGCATTTAATGTGAAATGTTTTAATCCATTAACAGTTTCTTTCTATCTAATATACAGATCGATGTTGCGACATAAGATATTAGTCATATTTTACATTGAATCATAATAAGTGAATATCCATATTCTTGATTTGATATTATGTTTAGCACTAAACGTGATTGCGTGATTTACAGTTTTGTTTAAAATGATTATAATTTCAAATTTAAACGTGAAACAAAAGGAAGAGCCAAGGTTATTGTTTTCCTTGCAATGACAAGATATTTTCTTATAGTCTTACATTGAGAAACGAGATTTGGGTACTCGGAAACTAACTGTCATGTCCCGGAAGCAACAATAGCTCTAATTTGTTGCGCAACGTCACTCGTGATCATTATGCATGCGTTCGATTTGCTCTTTGCGGACAGAAATATCGAGTGTTTTTTTATAACATTCGAGCAATACCCGAAACAATTTAGAACTTGTAACAGCTTCAACAACTTTAAATTCAATTAAAATTCGTAAAATGTATGATAAGTGGCATTTTGAAAGAAACCGATTTTCACATATAAAACGGCTAGATAATTTTAAAATAATGTAAGAAAATAAAAAAACGTAAAATCATATAATTAATTTTTTATATTTTATATATCAATTACAAATTTACGTTAATACCGTTTGAATTACATTGATCTATGCTCGTATTAAATTCCATAGTGAATCATTTGAGTATCGCACGCTCTGCTAATTACTTCCTATTTTCTTTTTGCACTACAAAACATCAATAAATTGTATCGCATCAGTATCGTTGTTATCGTGATAGGTAATGGTCGTAAAATATTAACTAATTCTCTCAATAAGGAAATCGTCTTTCAGACGATCTTCGATAAAACCGCCACACATTACTTGAACCTAACGGGACAAGACCGATAAACATTTGTCGAAGACTGTGATGGTGGTGCCACTCCTAGTCGACTGCTACATACGTGAGATCGTGCATCTTGTACATACATGTACCCTTCGGATCCTGCATATATAATTGACCTGATCCGATTTAATATGTATTAGGTCAGATCCTTCTTGAGAGAGCTAGACGTATCTTTATTAAAGTCTAAAAACGTTGGAGATTGACAATCTCAACTTCCTTTAAAATATCTTATCAACACTTTTCCTTTTTTTATTTATAAGTATTAAAAATGCTTCGAATAAAATGCTCGAGATATAAAGCACAAACAAAAAGAATAAAGAGAGACTATTACAGTCTAATCACGACAAGTATGTGCATAAATATTTAATAATTGTTTCATTAAAAAATGTACTAGAACGTCAAGCATCTAATTTAAAATATGACTGCGTGACGGAGAATATATGTATACGTAATATTATTCCTATATACGTAAAATATTGCAAAAACAGCTATTCCACAGTTCACATTTTGAATATATGCAAATTATAATAACCAATAAATTCGAAAAATCTCAAGAAATTTCTAGTACAGCGAAATAACTATTATCGTATATTATCAAAATGCATATCCATATTTAAATATCGACATCGAGTATTGGTAACTGTTTATTGTCACATAATACATTTAATCGGATTATAGCAAACATACTAAAATGATTTAAGTATTGAATACTACAACATTATTTATGGCTTTGCGATTTATGATCAGGTATAAGTTATCTAAGAGTTTGCCGATTTCAATAAAATACAACCTCTATAAAACACATTTATTATGTCTCATATGTAACTATAATTTTTAGATTCTAACAATTTATGATAAGCAATGATCTTTGAGAAATATCAGATATGTGAATTAGTATATTAGGTAATATTGATCACATCAATGTTCGAATTTCTCTAATGAGCTGAAATACGTCTACAAAAATATTGAAATCAAATTGTATCATATCATAACTCGCCAAAATTATTCATCGATATTACTTGATCAATTAATTTTCCAAATAACTTCCGAGAAGTTTTTGAGTGAGTAATAAAGTTAATTAACATATTTATTCACATGCAATAAACAAAGATAGGAGATTTTAATGAGACAGAAAAAATTAAGTTATAAATAAGTTATATTATATGAACAATTTAAAAAAAAAAACAGTTAAAGTCTATCTCTCAATAACTCAATAAATGACTGTTCATTAACTTCTAGTTGCATGCAAGTTCATTTGCATCGATCGCGATCTTAATTCAAGAGAAATGGAACTCGGTCGTATTAGATTATCGTTAAAATTTGACTTACTTTCAGACTAGCAACCTGTAAACTGCAATAGTTATCTTAGTCATTAGATTTTTACGAGTCAAGTGCATATTTTCGCGGCCAGTCTGATCGGTTATCATTAATAAACTGGTTCGTGCCCAACGTCCGACGAACGCCAAGTAGAATGAGATGACATGGAATACTGACCGGTTGACTCTGTTTTACGAATAGCGACTGCTCGAGACATACGATAGGCGATCGGTTGTATTAAGAAGCGCGAGGACTTTAATTAAGGACGCATTAAGGACTTTCCGATATATCGTTTCATAACACATGATCGTCCGCGTTACATCGTGACGATCATCCGCGACATTTGCATATCAGTTATGGCGGCGCTGTGTACATCATCAGGATTATCTCGAGAATCGCAAACAAATCTACAGCAGAGAAATGTACGCCCTTTATAATCGAAATTGGTTATGTATTCTAACTGTATTCCAAGTGTTACGCCGAGTATATTTTCATATCTGATTGCGCGGCGAACGATGTGTGTCCACCGATCGGAGCTTGCTCGCCGCGCGAATAGTGGATGCAGGAGATCGGGTATACCGTGGAAATAAGGGCGTTCTCGCGGCGATTATCCTCGCCACTGTGTATATTTGCCATATCAAGTTCGTTTCATAGAAAAAATATAGAAATCCATTGCGATATTTGTACAGTTTCCCAACCGTAGTCGAGGTCATAGATTCTTAATATCTATATATAATCACATACATAATTTTAAAATAAACATTATTTATTATTATTTCACATTTGAAAAAAAAAAATTGTTTCATATTTATGTTTTCTACTGCTCGGTTTTTCTTTTTTTTTCCAAGTAAAAGATTATGAAATGTATCTGCTCATTACAAGATTTTGCCTTTCAACAAATATTAATGATCGGAGCGCATGTATAATTTTAGAAAAAAGATTAGTATTTTTTTATTTTAACGAATAGGAATAAAATGAAAACTTGGAAAAAGCATCCTGTACTTCAAAAAAGAGAATGATAGTGCAACAAATGATTTTTTTAATTGTCTTACTTTTCAATTCTCGGGATAATAACTTTATTTTGTCTAGATTTTTTAACGTGTCTTCGCATTCCATCATTTAACTAATAATGTTAAGTATGCCAATAATGTTTCTTGTACAATCTGCGTTCCAAATCAAAGCGCGCCTGACATATCGATCTTTTTAATGCCATGCTAACGGTATCTCGTATTTCACTGTTTGGACCGCTATCGTTCGGACTGTTTGTGGATAGAATCGTATTTTTATTCAAAAATACCGCGCAAAACGAGAAATATATTCGTCAAGAAATTTACAAATTTATAATATCATTGTAGATTGATTGTTTACAAATTTGTATTACAAAAAGCGATCGAGAAATCTTTAACCGCGTGCACTTATTTATTCTCGTTATCTCTCTCTCTTCTCGTATCTCTTATTAATTATAAAGCATTTCATTCTCCCGTCAAATAGCTTGTTTTGCTATACTGTATCATTTCGCGTGTGTCTCTTGCAAAATAAAATACTGTAACATTCGAGGTTACATACAGGCAATAACTAAAGAGTCGCAAAAATCTAAACTGATTCTAAATGAGTGCTGTCCGCAGCATAAAGATCGTGACAGCATCTAGAACGGATGTCTCATGTTCTCGAGAATATCATCGTCGCAGTCTATCAACTTTTTCCCTTCAACTTCGCCATTGTAAGGCATCAACCGATAATCAATGGAATTTCCTTAATTAATATCGGCACACTTCCATATTACCGTTCATTGACTTTATTCCAAGCTGGTTCGACTTTAATCTTGCAGGCGTTTCTTTGTCACAACTTCGCCGAAACAAATCTCATTCAGCTTGATGACAACGATGGTTGAACGAAGAATGCCATAATGGCTTTCAATTGGATCCAATCCATTATTTTTTATAAATACACTTATAGAAATTATATGTTATTCTTTCTCTTTCTCTCTCTTTATAAAACTAGTCAATCGGCCAATACGCCAATTGACGTATAATCGCGCGTCTAGACATTCTGAACTTTGCTGCGAACGAAATAATTTCGATATAAATAAATAAAGTTCGATATATGAATATTGTTATGAAAATAATGTACATAAAATTAAATCATATTCCATTTTGGGAAAAAAATATTTTGTAACGCTAATTAATACTTGATCGAGTCATACCTTTTCGCTCGAACGAAATGTGTGCCTTATTCATAATAAATGAACACAAAGAAACGTGTAAAAACGATGACAAATTGCAGAAGTATTCGTTGACGACCATAAAGATTTCTACGCCACGCCGTGTAACCTGATTAGCATTCGCCCTTGGTCATTACCCTTAATAAAACTTGTACAGACTATACTCGCAATACTCGTAAAGAAACTTTTATCACAGGGGAACGAAAGAAGGTGAAGGATAAACAGATCATCAACGGCGATCATGCGTTTCGATTGTTTTCCTTTGAAGCAATATGGTATCGAACGTTTGTACAGACTTACGTACAGTCTACGCATAATATTCTAAAGATCTTTACAAAATAAATTAAGATCACGAAAATTAAGCAAAACATTAAGTTACAAGCACGTGAAACATATAGTGTACAAATAATATTAATTTAGTTTCATATAATTTATGATTTAAGCGATATTTAAGAAAAAACACTAACGAAGTTTACTTATCTTTGCTCTTCTCTCTCTTTTTTCTTTCTCTCTTTCTCTCATTCTCTTTATTTGCAAAGTGAGAGAACATGATCTTGTAAATTCGCTAAAGTTATCCTTCAATTTGCAAAGCCATAAATCGTTTATTATATCCTCTGCGATCGACAATTGCACTCGCGACTTACATAAGTTCAAGCCCTACTAACTGAGTTCTGGAAAGGCGAGATTTCCATCCTTGTTCACTATTGAAGAGTTTCGAGGTTGTCTGTGTAACGGAGAACTACTTACTACTTGCGCATAGTACTTTTGAGGAATACAAGTTTCCGCGCCAAGTTTCCGAAACTCGGCCAAATTCATGCAACACTACTGTTCATGTGTGAACTCATTTCTTGGTCATTAACCTTTAACATCTAATAAAATTGTTTCTTTAGATCCTATCCAATAGGATCGTTTATCCTGAGTTATGATTACAAATATTCGTTTTGCTGTTAACAATGAGTGAACGATCAGTGCTCGAACGAGAAATCATATAAAATAAAATGTCGATTTACACACATATATGAAAATATAATTCGATTTATCCAAACGATTTAGCGTTTTTCTCTCTGAACTTTCTTCTTACAGCACTTTTCTGTTTTTGTTCGTTTATAATTGTTTCCAAGTTAAGATATTAATATAATAACTTTAGTATTGAAATTTTTAAAATACATGTAACGTTATTATGTTATTTTACTACGAAACTAAATATTTTTTGCCAAGATATTTTTTTACACTTTGAGCAATAAGCGATACAATGGATGCATCATAAGTATCTGTGCTTATAAGTATAACATCTGTGCGTGAACAATGCTTATTGCGCGAAGTCTACATTTTGCAATTCAGATTTTACACCACTGCGTCATGACAGAATTTACAAACGACTACAATTCTGCACTTGTCATAACAGATTTCTTGAAATTGCTCGTTTATAACATGTGTCAGATTCGCATTCATGACGTTTCTTAAGCTAAATCGACAAATCGTCAAATGCACTAATAAGGAAGTATCTCCTTGTTATTCAAATCGACTGAATTAGTATGCAGAGCTTACTCAGAGTTTAAGAACAGAGCTCCACATTTTTCTTCACGATTTCTATCAATAATATTTTAATTAACGCGCGTTTGGCTCGTTAAGATCACGTAGCACTTTGGTAATTTACATGATAATACAAAAGATATTATTTAAAAAATATTTATAAGATATAATTAAAGATAAAGAGAGATGGAGAGAAAAGAGAGAGAACGAGAGAAAGAAAAAAAGAGCAAACAAAAAAAGAAATTTACAGAAAAGTTTTTCAAATTAGTTTCTTGAAGATATCTTATGATGTATATCGCAAAAATTTCTTCAAATGTATTATAATATAAGGGTCTCAAAAATACAGATCCAAAAAATGTTTTGTTTAAAATCATACTCTTTTTGTATTTATGTTTTTAAATTATTTCCTTTTCTTGTGAAAATGATGGACACGCTGAATACATTTTCCTCGAATTTTTCATGGTAATTTGTCCATACTGATGAAATATTTTCGCGAGGGAAACGCAGGAGAGAGAGACAGAGAGAGGGAAAGAGAGGATGCGGTAGGGAGGGAGAGAACGTTTAAATACGAGCAGAAGCGCGCGCGCTACTTCAGTCCGACGCTAACAGTCCAAACCGATTGATATCTAGATTTCGGAGGAAGGCAGCAATCTTTTTCTACGATCTTCTTTTCTCTTCAATTTCTTTTGGAAAGGATCGTCGAATAAATAACGGAAAAATCGCGAGAAGAACGAGAAAAACGTAGCGGCCACGAGAAGTTTCCGGTTGACGTTCCGGAAACGGAACGTTTGGGTTTCCCGACTAAATTAAAAGTCGGGACGAAAAGAAAGGATACAGGACAGAACAGTGGTGTAGTTATGTGCTAGTGAGAATCGGACAAAAAGGTACACCCTAGCAAAGCATAGAGAACGCTAATCTAGTCACGATGACCAACAGCATGAAACAAACGGTTATCAAGTGAGTTGCAGCAATAATTATGAAAAACAATAATTATTGTCAATAGCAATAGCTATCTTTTACGAGAGTATATTTCCTGAATCATTTTTTTTCATCTTAAGTGCAGCTATCTAGTTTACAAACTAATTAGATGCAATTGTCGCGATGCAAAACTATCTTATAACGACGTTGCAGTTAAAGAAATCAAATCAGACTATTTTCATTGAGATTAAATTATTGATAGAAAATAGTGATAAAAATATTTTTCACGAGAATATACCAATCTCATTATTTGCTTCTAAATTATATCGATATCTTACAATTATACAATTTATAATTACTTAATTAATTTATAATACAATTTATAATTTATTATTTAAAGTTCAAAAAGGATAAAATATTAATACTATTATATAAACAACAGTTAAAGTTGTAGAAATTTTCGACCATTCTGCAAAACATACATATACAAAGTTTTTATTATAATTAACTGTCGTTGCTTGCATAATAGTAGTTCTTTTACTGATTAAAATTTACCGTTTAAAATTCATGTATACATTTATAAATTTTTAAAATTTACACAATTTTTATTTCTCGAAATGTTGTGAGGCTAATAGATTCTATTTTTCAAGCAGTGATTAAAAATTTAAAGCTTTTTAAATTAAGTTTTGAAGCGCGGATAACAAAAAGTTTTTTCTTATTTCATTCAAGATGAATTTTATCTTTTTTTTTACGCGACAATTTCCCGCGAGGATATCTTTTTAACTTTTATCTATAAATGGAAAACTTTTATACACACATTTACATGGAAAAGACACGTGTCTAGCAGTCGTAAACTACTGACGTGCTATACATACTAGAACACATTTACAATCTTTTTTCCTTTTATCATTGTGTATTAGTAAAGTTTTACCATGGACTACGCGCCCGCAGCTTATGCAACATTGTTAAAAACTAGTCGTCCAATGAAAATCTGTGAATTAAATCGAAATGGAATGGAAGTATTTCATAAGAGAAGAAAGCGTCCTTAAATCCGATAACGAATTGCGATTATCATGCGAATTATCAATTGGATATACCTATTTTATATAAAAATATTAGTATATTTCTCGTGAAATTGCTTTATAATTTCTTATTTAAGAAATATAACGTCATATTTTCTTAAATGTAACAAAGCAGTGAGATTCTAAGAATCCCCGATGTATCATGGAAGAAATATGATATCTTAAGTAAGAAATTACGAAGCAATTTTTCATGAGAAATATACTAAAATACTTTTACAATTAAAATAGGTATCTTACGCTTGTAGACATCACAATTTTTTTTATTTAGTTTCGAAGATATTGCTACAAGTATTCGCAGACATCGTTTTCACATTGCTCCGATCATGATGATTATATAAAGCATTGCCAGTTACGGCAAGCAAGCTTTTGCAATATGTAACTGAGGTTAACACGAGATCTGTCGACATCGTATTAACATCTAATCTCTGATTTGTTGTTATCTTAATCTTTGTTATCTTATCTTTAGAGCAAAATATTAATGTACTATATTTTACATTTTTTGGAATAGTACAATTCTTCTTATTTTTATGGATAATTATAATCTATAGAATTGATTAGATTGTGACGGTAGAATTATTATGCTTTTATTATACAAATATCATTTATTTGAACGTTCGATTATCCAAACAGCGTCATCTAGAAAATGAAAGTAAACATTCGTGTTGAGACTAGCAGCTCCGAATAATTGTAAAAATGGAATGGATGATAAAAAAACTGTTGAATTATTGCGTTGTTACATTTATAACTATCGAATAAATAAACTTTTTCTAAATTCTCTAAGTCGTTATTATCCGCAAAAATCGATTATACAAACATCTTTTTCCTTGGCTTTCGGTTCGGATAATAGAAGTATTATCATATATTAACAGAATAATCTGATGTCTCATTTATTATATTTAATAAATCGAATATTATAATCAATTTATTGTAATTAAGGAGCTGTTTCTTCCCAAGCCAATGCAATTGTTCAAGAATTAAATGTGAGATTTTGCACACATAATAGGTTCATGATAAATAGATTTATTGATAATATTTTGACCAATTTAATCAGTTTTATAAATATTATATTTATAATATATAATAAAATCAATACGAACGAACACGTAATTAATAATTATTTTTACATTCGAGCCATTATTCTATCTTAAACAATTTGTAGTAAGCTGACATTCATATCGGATCTGGAGCATTATAACGTTTATCAGTTGCCGTGGCAAATCGCGGTATCGACACGAGCAAGTCTATTAAAGCCGCGGTTCAGCTATTCAGCTATGCAAATGAAAGAATATGACATTTTAGCGCAACGAGAAATCTCGCGATTTCAATGCACGTAGGGAGAGCCAGAGATAAAACGTACCAGGCGTTGATGTTACGCTAAGAACCGGCCGGCCATTACGCCGCAAACAAAAAAGAGTAATCAAGTTGTAAAAAAAAAATCCTTCCTTTCAAAAAAAATATTAGTCTTAGCAAACTTTGTTTACGTTAATAAATATTCATATAATTGCGTGTCAAGCCATTCCTCGACAATCTTAACCTTGTGTTTGTAGACATAAAGAATATACCATGAAAGTCAACAAAATATTTAAAAATACTTTCCCCTCAGAAAAATACTTAAAAATACTTTCCCCTTTGTCTTGTACGGAAAGAGATCGTACAAGAACACAGAAATTCGTCTCGATTCGTAAAATGTAAATCGCGTAACAGATTGCAATTGTTATTGGCGAGCACAAAAACTTTTTTTATGATTCACGCGTAGTTGAAATTTGCACGTACGTCACGAAAGAACTTATGACATTAGTTATAAAATGCAATTGTATATAATACTACATAATAATACATAATGATAGCATCGTCATATTCTCATCTTTACAATAATGATATCCGATATGCTCTTGAACGATCTAAGCGATCTTTAACTCTTCAGTATATTTCTGTGTATATATGACAGTCCATAAAGTCTATAGAGACATAAGACATAGTTAGCAAATCCGAATTACAGTTATTTAAAATTAATCAGAACTACACTATATAGTAGTGATTTATTCATTAATCATTTGAAAAATAAAAAAAATTATACTATAATTTTACAATTACGTATAATTAAAATTATGTAATTATACAAGGAGAACATTGCATGGGACATATGTTTATAGTCTTATATTTAATCTGATTACAAATATATTAAAATATTTGTAAAAATAGATGCAAGATATGATCGCGATACAAATACAATGGCTTTTTGAATAGAAATTTTTTGTGCGGAAGTAATTTAATGTTGAGAGAGAGAGAGAGAGAGAGAGAGAGAGACGACGAGTCATGGCAGCAAAATGCAGTGGTAAAATAATATCGAACTCATGATTGGTTCGCACAAGAAGGTGAAAGTCTCTTGCGAGGTACGCCGAACATTGGAAGTGCTTACGGCTCATGGTGCAAGTTTACAAACGCTTGTATCGAGTTATTATGATGTTACGCGCCATCGCGACTCAATATGTATGTAAAATTCGAGCGATTTCCATTTAACTTCCTTATTGGATAAACCAACCTTCGGGTAAATCGAGTTCGTGAAAGCGTAAATTTAACAATGTATTTTACGCGCAACAAGTCATTATACAAATATTTTATGCATAGTGCCTAAATTCACGCAATGTTCTGTTTGCAATTGTAATGTATTTAAAATTTTTTAAATAAGTGCAAATTATATGGTATTATAAATAATTTACGAAAAATTATTATTAAAGAGATGATAAAATTGTAAAATTATTTTGTTGTATTACAAGTTATCTTCGCGTACGCTTATAACTTGTTACATATTATTTATGCGAGAAAGTGAAAAAAAGAGTGTGCATAGATTAGAAAAGGCGTCGGCGCCATGTGATAGAGATAAATTTTCGAGGGCTTTTTATCTCTCAACGCTGTAATGATAACTGAATATATTTACATTCCTTTGGCCTCCATATCTCCAAAACATCGACGAAAGTTTCGATAAAAGAACTTACGTTTTCTTTTCAACGGACATTATAAAGTTCCTCTGCTGCTTCGACGGAATAGCGTATACTTTTTCTTTTACATAGAAAGTTATTTTATAAAAAGACACGAACAAAGGAAATTTTATTTGTGTTGAGTAATGATTCATTTATGTTTTCTTCTTGCGAAAATCATGAAAGAATCAACTCACGTAAGAATCGCTGATTGAACAATTTTTTCATGTGGCTCAGAATTACTAATACAATATTAAACAATTACATAATACATGGTTTATAAAATAATCAGTAACATCATTTTGTTATATGAATTAATATGATAAATTTATAAATTCTTCCCTGTTTCCATATAAATGGTTTCCATATAAATGGTTTCCATATAAATAATATTAAATCATGTATTTTATTATAATTTATTCATAGGTATGTGTGTATTTAAATTTTTTCTTCGAAATGTTACAGATTATTTCATTAGAAAAACTCAAGATTTATAAGAAAAAAAATGTTAGGAGATATACATATATTTTATATTATTTATTATATTTAATAAATAAAATATTTTTTTTAAAGAGATGTTATTTTTTCGGAACACACATTGACCGTCAGTTGTCATGTATTAAATTTCGTAAGAGATACACCGTGTTCGAAAAAATCTTTTGCAAATTTCAGCAGCATTCCTTCGGCTTTCGTAAAATATGCCAGGCGCGATCGAATTGATATTCCAAACATGTCCAGAGAATCCATCACATTCGCGATGGTTCGCCAACAACGAGAATCGGAAATTAATTTCGCGGGCTAAAGGAGGCCTTCCTCTCTTACCTCTAGCGGTTTACGAGTCGCAAATTCCAAAGGTCGGTTGAAAGACGAAAAAGTCACGCTAATCTACACGCCAACTGCTATAATTTGATAATTGGAAGTAAATTGTGAGTAAAAAGCTCGCTTAGTCAGTTTGAGCGCGACCTTCTCCGATGCGAAAATTTGCCGTTACGCACCGTCGTTATCGTTGTTCCGCGCCCACTCAAACTGGTCGACCTCATTGTCGTACAACGGGAATATCGAAAACACGCGAAAGCTCATGGACACTTGCCGTCTGTCAAAAGTGTACCTCACCTGTTATCCCGTTAAAAAAATTTACACATATAATACTCGTGTATACGAATGTTAAAAGTGGCCAGCTCTTCTCATTCTTCCAATATTTTATGTCGAAAATAACATACTGATGCGATAAACGTGAAATTTATTTATTTATTAATTTCCTTGAATTATAACGATCTCCAGACTCTACGTATTCCAATTATAATTATAACAGTGCTCATTCGTGAAGATTTTAATATCCAACTGCTCATAAAAACAAGTTTTCATAAGAATAAAATAAAAATCAACAAATGTAATAAACGTATAATAAAAATAACAATAAAATTATAGAGAATATGAATTGTTATATGAACTTATTTAAAAACATATTTTTTCAGTATTGTTTGTGTATTTCCGAGTTAATTGTATGTCAATTATAATTATAATTATACGATTAACTCGGGAATACACAAACAGTACTGAAAAAAATATGTTTTTAAATAAGTTTATATAATAATTCATATTCTCTAAAGAAGTATAATTTTATTTTTATTACATTTGTTGATTTTTATTTTATTCTTATAAAAACTTGTTTTTATGAACAGTTGAATATTAAAATCTTCATGCATGAGCACTGTTATAATATATAATTTAAAAGTAGACTGATAGTTTATATTTTTTTTATCAGAATACATTGCTGCATCTCCTCACGCAAAACCTGAAGTGTCATATATCTAGCAAGCGACGCATTGGTGGAAATTGATTATGGCATACATTATAATACTCGCGGAGTCCGGCAACAATGTGCTATCGTGTAATTTACGAGAATTGGAAAATGTACTCTGATCAGAACTACTCACGAGTAATCGTGCGATGTCGCGAGTATGAACGGAGCCAAGAAAACGAGACGAACGCATAAAAGATAGATCAATGAATTATAACGTATAATGCGATCAGTTATTTAGAACGAGCCGTAAAATAATAAGGTCATGATGTTGAAAATACAATACGCGTTTGTCGAGATAATGAAATGAACGTTCATAGGGACCGAAGGACTCGAAGATTACGAAGAAATCACGAGTAACAATCTGAGCAATCGGTATTTTAAATAATAATAATCTTGCCAATAATTTTCAATGAATCTACTTATATCGAAATAATATATAACGAAAGATTGAATGTACCTTTATCTTTTTTTTTGCTAATATTAATCAAAATAATTTAATATTTATTTTATTTTATAATTTGTTTTATAATTTATTTTAATAATACTACTGCAATAATTATAAATTGAATCTAGAATGTCAAACATTTCTCAAAGAAAAAGTCATCAAAAAGTCATAAAAAGATTGTATCTAATTCAATAAACATCAAAGATGTCGATCGTCAATTCTATCATTAGTTATTGATTAATATTTATCAGCGGTGTGTTTCCATTTCTGACAAAGGGATAATTATTTATACGATTAGAGATAAACGTGGACGTATTCATGTGGCTCACTTCTATTCTGGAATTAACGTTGCGTCAAGTGACACAATGTACGTAATAGTACCGTATTCTAATGTATAGAGGGAAAAGGGTCAGAAAGACGATTAAGAGGCGCCAGGTCATGGCACGTGAAGGCGATGTCACGCGCGTCTTTCTCGCTCGTGCGTCTCTTCATTATGATGCAGCTCGCGCTGCTTTGCCTTTCTATCTTGTGGCGACACAGTTTCGCGGTCGCGGTATTCCGTCGGGACACACCGAGCCGTCACGTGCACCGGTGAACGTATCCGCGAGGACAGCGCGCTCGATGGAGGGCAACGAGGTGTTCCAATAACACCTATACCACGCGAATCGATTTTCCATACGACGAGAGGCGTGACGCCGATTACGAGAGCAACGAGAATGGGAAGCGATCGTTTAGAAGGAACGACTTTGCTTCGAGATTGTTCTCTTATTTTCTAGGAAATTTAAATTAATTACATCCAGTAACATTGATAAAATTACATAAGCGATCGCGAGATAATCCCATAAATTAACTTAATTTAGGAGTTCTATCTGAAATGTAATCGAGGAAAAACTTACATAACTTGAAGAATCAACCGCATTTCTCACTTCGTGCACGATTACACATGATGTACATGCGACATTAAAGTTTATCGCAGGATCGCTAAAAGCACGTTCATTTTCACGTTCATTATGTCGTCAGATGTTATTTGCAAAAATGCACGTGTCGGCGTGTCTGGAAAAATAATTATATCTTGTGTCATAATAACTTGAATGTTGCTTCAACATTGTACGTGATGATTATCACTTTTATCTTTATGAAGTGTCGAAACCGGAATAGATTCGTAAATTCTATATAAAGGAATGTGCAAAGTGGAGTTAGAAACATTGTTAAACGGTATACCATGTATACCATTAATCGGGAAACATATATCTATCCTTAAATATAATATTGATTGCAAATTATTGAATACATGCTGTTTTCTTATTATATTTCTTAACACATTGCGATTAGTCACACACGTTAAGTCTTAGGTCATTAAACTCGTAGACCAGAATATTCTGCAACGCGGATATTGCTATCAACTCAATTGCGATACAGATACGATCTTACATGTACGTTAATTTCGCATATAGTCGCCTCGCCGATCAATCCATCGCGATCCGATGATGAGGCTTGATTGCTTGGTTAGTGGCGCGACAAATATGGAATACGGACCGCAATCTCTCGCCGAACCCCGGGGGGTAAATACCGCGAAATCAGAGGATAATCATATTCTATCCCTTTTCCACAATTTTCCACTATCATCAATACTTTGATGCGCAGTTATTTAGATAAATGAGTATGTAATAACGATCGAATAATTAACCGATAAAAATAACCTGCGACTTTTTCTTTTCAGACCTGATTCGATTGTTAGATGAAGCAGTAACGTACACATCAATTTTCTTCTTTCTGCTTTCTGCGAAAGAAATACCTGATTTTACAGTATCTCAAATCAAATATCAGGTTTTTCTTGTCTTTACGTCATTTAACTTTAACTAATTTTACATCATATAAATATATTAAATTCATAAATTCGTTCGTCAGGGTCAAGGCCGCGCATCAGAGGCAAACGATACGCGGCATTGACTCCGATATTACGCAATGAAGGATGCTTCGGCGTATATCGTTGCATCTCGATGAGGTCAATACACTCGTCGTTGCATTACGCACTGAATTCCATTATGCATTCTCTATCATCCTCAGTACCTACACTCGATGTATTTATTTACGCGCACACGCGGATATGTCGCGCATTATTCGCGAGATAAAAACACGTACGACAAAAATCAATAACTGTTATTGTACATCGATTATTTCTTGCGTAAATGCAGGTAGTAACTGCACATTCTGCTGATATCAACAATTTTCTTTCTGGATGAATTTAATTTTTCGCATATATCGATAAGGAAGGTAAATTTGATAACAAATTATGACCTCTGATGACAAATCAGACAAATCGATTTTAATTACTTGCTGTTACGTCATTGGCGAAACTTGTACATTGCGCAACTATTGTGATGTCGTAAGCGAAACAGAAAAATCTAAAATTAACATTATCGAATCCAGCTAGCTTTAAAAGATTTAAAAATATCTACGTAATATAAGTAATACTATTATTACGAAAATTGTCTTATCTCATTATTTGAATGCTAAAATTCTGCAAAAATCTTGACGATAACTCGATAAATCAGTGACATTATCGTGCATACTCAATTTCAGCCTGTTTGTCTTTTTTTCTCAACTCGTTCTCGGACAAGGTCTCGCTAGCCGATTATGCGAGAAACTTAATGTGCCGTGATCTCGAGATGATCGTAAACATAAAACGCAGAAATGGCGCGCGGCTGGGACGATAAAAATCCGACTGCGGTTTGCATTTCGCTGCACGAATTGTTCATCGTGAAAGACGGCAATTCTCTCGCTAGATAGGAAAAGCAATTCATAAATTCCGATGTGCGACATGATTTAGACGTGGCATTTTACTGCGCATTCAATGGCATACGTGCATGTACGCGATATAAAAACATAAAGAATCAATTTTACGAAATTGATTTCGCGAAAATGAAAAATAAAAAAGTACGATATCTTTAAGTATATAATTTAAGTATACAATAATATCCTATGCAATTGTTATCAAAAGACAAGAAATAACTGATCTCTTTACAATACCCTTATTTACATGATGTAAACGATGTTAGTTTGTGTATATTCCATACGTAGATATATACTTCTTCATGATATGCATAGAGATGATAAAGTATAGAATGCAGGATTTGATAGCATAATACATTATTTATACATAGAATATATACACGTAGATGACCAGCATTGTTTCACACGCGATTAAACTTGGAAACACGATACAAAATTAGCATGATTATCGTGAGGATTACAGCAAGAGAATATTTTGCAGTTTCGTGTTACAAAGCGTACTATTTAAAGGAAGTCGCAGCAGTATGTTGCGATTGCAGATACGCTCAAATAACTGCATAATTCTTAATTTAAAAATGTGACAAGTTAAATTTATGAAATACGAGAAATAGCAGATTTCCCCCTTCAATCTTATACACAGTACTAACGCAAAAAAAAATTATGATTTTTATGAGTCAATATAAAAAGTTTCTCCGGAGAAAAATGCGAGATTATTCTGTTATTGACATTAATATTTTTAAAGCGACTTTAATTATATATATATATTTTCTCATAGATAAGATAATTTTAATTGTATCATTTCTTTCACTTTATGATTTTTGTGCAGAAATCCGACATGGTGGAAGAGGCGGTCCGGTTTGGAACGCGGGTTAACGGTGATAGCGGTTTCCGGGTTTCTCCTGTGCATCGCTTTGGCGGTTGCCCTCGGAATTTTGGCGGCCAACACGACATGCAACACCAAAACCGGTAAAAGCACTCACTTTTATGGCTATCTATATGCAACAGCCATTCACCACGCATGTTGCAAATGCAGTATTGTTTGAGAAACATAGAAGCAGACCAGCACTTTTCTCTTTTTAAAGATTTATGTTGAAATATCGAATATACAAAACCTTACTCATAGTGTAGCTTTGAACTGCTTGGCTCTTCTTTATCTCAAAAGTGAATCAAAAATACTGAATGTTAGTTTTGTTATACGCTTTTATCTGGAAATGATACACAGTAAGATATATAGGATGATTCACCAGGGAGAAACAAAATATTTAAATATATCTCTCTTGAGTTTGAAAGAGGAAGAAACTTGTAAAATGCAATTTACATGATTCTGAATATCTGTAGCATTCTAATTTTCAAACTTTTAATAAAAATTAAATTATTTTATTTTGTTTTTCTCATGATTTATTTTGTAGAATAAAATTGTAATCTTAAAATTGCAATATCGAAGAAGATGAGCTAAGTATGAATTTCGCATTTATGTTTTTTATTTGTGAAAAGTTATCATCGTATGACATTTCTACATATGCAGAATCTGATTTATTTTAATAAGATCTCCCTCAAACTTTGCTTTTAAAATGTGTTCAATTTTTCTCAATTGCGTAAAATATGAACAATATTAATAGCATTTCTTTCTTTACTTTAATAAAGCTTTTGCAACATCAAAGTTTTCTAAAAGATCTCATATTATCTATTCGAATCTAAATTTGTAAATCCGATTCTGCACACGCAATAGCAAAGTATCATGCACCGACATCCCAAGACGTGTGTTACTCTCTGTGCGTTGCGACAAAGACATTACTTAACATCATCCAATTGCATTAATGCCTGAAGCAAAATTGCTACTGACAAGCAAATCATAATTTCTCGCAACATGGCAGCGACAGACACTTTCATAATAGTTTACGGTGTACGCAACTTGCAACAAAAAAATCTAGATTTAATTCCTTAAAAAATTGTTTTCAAATTCTGATATAACAAATACGAAAATTTTATATCATTAAAAGATATATAGGATGACAAATTTCTGATACTTATTAGAAGAGTTTAGAAACGATAATTTCTAATGCATTGAAACAGATAGAGCTTTTTCTATTACGTGTCTCATTACTGATAAAAGACGAATTATTCATTTTCAAATTAAATGCTATTTGTAAGAAAAATATGTGGAATGCGTAATAAAAGTTGCTAAAAACGCTAAATTTATTTTTATGTTGGGAAGATGTTCATGAAGATTTTAATGGTACTTAAATTACACGCTTTAATGGCCATTAGAAGTGATTGTTTTATCGATTCTCATCATCCATGCGATTCAATCCATGCGAATCGTTTTTTTTTTTTATATCTCGAGAGGAGGATCCGCGCTTTTTAAGTGCAACAAGCGATGATATTTACGATCGAAGCCGTTTGGTAACGGTACGTACCCGCGTCGTAAAAAATTTTAACTGTGCGAAAGTAAGATCGCGTGCGTAATTGCAGCGCGATCATAAATTTTATCTCTATGTCGGCGCCTACATATATCAAAGTGCTCCACCCGCTCATTAAACGCGAGAAAGAGAATTACGTTACAAAAATGCTTTCGCATTTTGGTTTACAGAAAGCTCTGCCATTTGATCAGCAATGCTATATTTTATATAGCGATGTGTCTTGAACAAATTCGCGAGGAAATCGTGGAAACTCTAAAAAAGTAACGGCAAAATTTGTGACGTACAATTCGTAGTGACGTCAATGAAAGGATGATTTTGACGCATTTTGATATTTCTAGTGAGCAAATGTTGTTTTGAGAATTACTCATTCGCTACGCGTTAGTTTGCAGTAATATAAAGAAGCCGTTGAACGCGTAATCGCGCCAGTTTATAATGCGCACACCCCCCATGATCTAGTATTTTGATTACGCGTCGATCTGGTATCGAGTTCGCGAAAGCGTCATTACTGATTCACTCGAGATATTTTCAGAGAGTATTTTAAAAAAATCGACGGGAAGTACGAAACTTACTTAGTCAGTGCCCGGTGGTTTGACGTTGCCTTTGGTAGATGTTGCTTTTTCCTATGTGAACACGTGTAGTGATTACGTACGTAATCCGACGAGAAATAATAATAGGTAAAACAGCATGCAACGTTTACGCAAATACGGATTGAGAAAGAAGAGAGAATCGCAGTTATAAATCTTATTCCAATCTATACTTAATCAATCGAAAAATAATCTTTTGTGCGTCATAACAGAGATATTTTAAAGAGAAACAGACGGAATAAATCGTTTGTTATTAAGCAATGTATCTGCTTGCATCTTACAGAAAATTACTTGCTGTTTTTTATAAAATGTATTGTCTACAGTTGATTTCCATATGTCATATCATTATATAAATGTGTGTAATACTAACAATAGATATAAATAATTAATCGAATTTTGTGAATACAAGAGAATTATATCTTCTTTTTAAAATACATTGTTATTTTCTGGAGAAAGAGAGTTCTACGTTTTTGGCAAAATGGATTGATTTAATCGCATAAAAAACATACATAGAGCACAATACACGCATGCTAGCAACTTAAGAGAAAAAACGATATCGAACTTTATTGTATGCAGCTTAAGTTTTATTTTGGCTTGTATGCTCCAATGCTTCATATCCATTAATTCGTCGCTTTTATGCATTTTTGTTTGCATCTGCAATCGCACCTGCATCCACACGAGAACAGATACTGTTAACGTAGAGATGCTACCATCCACAGCTGAGGCGTTAAACGGTTCGCAAACATCGAAGAACATGATATCAAAGGAAGCGAAGTGCGACGACGTCTGTTTAACACCTGAATGCATTCACACAGGTTAGTGAAATATAAAAAATTAAATGTTGGCAAATTAAATGTTCTATCTATTTAAATATAATTTTCTTAGCAAGATTGAATATCATAATCATATGAATAATAGATCAATATATTTTTTAAAAATTATTGCGTACACAATGTCTATATTTCCATGTTAGCTTCAAAAGAGAATTCAAAATTAAAATATAACTTAAATAAATAATTTTAATCAAATTTCCTACATTCTATTTTAATAAAAAATAAATAGTTTTATCATGTTTATAAAAAAAATTAATCATATATTTAATAATGAGATATTATAATATTTTTTTCATTTGATAATATTTATTTTTCCATATTTTTCTTTTTTTGATATCTATTTATATATGTTTAACAGGAAATTTTGTCGGCAAATAAAGCGAGTACTTTTATCTCTATAAAAATTGCTTTTGTCAACAACATGATACTCAAATGATTGATTTGTTAGAAAATATTTACTTATCAAAGATACTTTACTAAAATATAAATTTTAACTGTTTTATACGTGAAATAAATTAACTTTATAAATCGTTTCACTTGAAGACTAAGAAATGTATTTCGGAAATATCGTATTAATCTGCTCAACATATTTGTATCGCAGCCTCTAAAGTAATAAAAAACATGAATCCTAATGTGGAGCCCTGTGATGACTTTTACAAATTCGCTTGCGGTGGTTTTCTCGAATCCACAATTATTCCTGACGACAAAACTAGCATGACTACATTCACTACTATCAGTGATGATCTCGATGAACAACTGCGGATTAGTATCGAGCAGGAAAGTCCTCCAAACGAGCTGAGACCATTTAGACTTGCTAAAGATTTCTACAAGGCCTGCATGAACAAAAGTAAGCATATGAAATTTTGTATAAGTCGCCAAACTCGAAAAATGCAACAGATTCATTTAATGAATTCAATGATAAAATTCAATGACAAAATTAACGAAATTGTAAATTCTTGATTGATAGTTTAACAAAATTTTATTACACTTTTCTCAAAAAAATTATAATTGGAACTTTAACGTAATGTATTGATATAGAATAACTGCATTGCATTTATTTTGAAAATCTTTATTTTTAAAATCAATATATACGTCAATAGAAGAAAGATAATAAAAATTGAAAAAAAATTTTATTTTATTTTATTCTTAAGTCTGCTATTTCTTTCAGCCGCTATTGAGGAAAGAGGCTTGACACCATTATTGAACAACCTAAAGAAACTCGGTGGCTGGCCCGTTTTGGATGGCGAGAGATGGAACGAGGGCGACTTCACTTGGAAAGATTCCGTCTACAGATTCCGCAGACTGGGTTATTCCGTTGATTATTTCATCGATTTCGGCGTCGGTGTCGACTTGAAAAACAACTCGAGGCGTTTGATTGACGTAAGCATGTACAATTGATCCTATGGAATCCGGAACAAAGATCATAATTTATAAGTGAAATAATAAGTGATATTATAGGCTTTTCTCTAAATTAAATACGGCACTTGTTCCCAACCACGCTACGCACTAAATGAAAATTGACAATTTTATTTATAGCTCGATCAAGCAGCTCTCGGTCTCTCCCGCGAATATCTGTCGAAAGGATTCGATGAGAAAATCGTCCAGGCATATTACAAATACATGGTGGATATCGCTGTAATTCTTGGAGCCAATCCGGACCGAGCCCGCACAGAATTAAAAGAATCACTTGAATTTGAGATCAAGCTCGCAAATGTAAGTTATTCTCAGTTATTGATCGATAAAATAAAACTTTAAAAAGATCCTTGATCAAAAATTTTTTTTAAATCGTCGATCGATTGAGATTAATGTTAATTGATTAAATGAATAAATATGCACATAGATCTCCTTGCCCAATGAGAAACGACGCAACGTGACTCTCCTCTACAATCCCATGACTGTGAATGAGCTATCCGCAGCCTATCCTAGCATACCATGGTGGGAATATTTTAACACCATCCTTGCACCGCAAGCACAACTAAATCCAGACGAGATAGTTGTCGTAAATGTGCCCGGCTATCTAAAGGATTTTGAACGGCTGATTAGCATAACGCCGAAGAGGGTGCAGGCAAACTACGTGCTTTGGAGAGCGACTGCCGCGTCGATCAGCTATTTGACGGATGATATCCGGAAAAGACAGCTGAAATACACAGTGGAATTAAACGGCAAGGCAGAGAGAGAACCGAGATGGAAAGAATGCGTGGACATCGTTTCCGGCAGCATGGCAATAAGCGTCGGTTCGATGTACGTAAGAAAATACTTTAAGGAGGACGCGAAGAAAACCGCGCTCGAAATGGTCGATGATATCAAGAAAGAATTCACAAAGATCCTGAAGAAGGTAAGAGAATACACGAGAAAACTTAAATTTAAGATTGTAAAAAAGATGAAAATCTTGCGATCGATACTTTGACATTCTTTTTATCTAGGATTAAAATCTTAAAAATAAAAATCTTTCTTTTGGTTTTTTCTTGCCTTATCTAAAAATTACAATAAATTATAACAAATTAAAATCAAAGAAACAAAATGAAAAAATATATAAATATATATATATATATATATCTTGTCACGTGTGTTTCTTGATTAATAAATTAGAATCTTAGAAATGAGATTTTAATTATTTATATTTGTTATTAAGAAATATATTAAAGATATTAACTCTAAAAATCTCTATCATATATTTAGAAACGTTAGTAAATTTTTGACGAAATTACATTTTAGGTGGATTGGATGGATGAAAAGACTAGAATAAACGCTTTAGAGAAAGCAGCGGACATGACTTCACATATTGCCTATCCAAATGAATTATTGGATGATAGAAAGCTTGAGAAATTTTATGAAGGACTTGAATTGAGTGCTGACGATTACATAGGAAATATTTTTAACTTATCTATGTTTGGAACGAATTTCTCATTTGGTAGACTGAGACAGCCAGTGAATAAGACAGAATGGATAAGTCATGGAAGGCCGGCTATCGTTAATGCGTTTTACTCATCGATCGAGAACAGTATTCGTAAGTACAAACAATTCTGTATATATAAATAAATAAATATCATCAGATTATGGTCTTTACGAATTAAATTGGCGTAAAATCTATAAAATAATATTAGTTCCTCATTTTTTATATTTGTCGCTATATTATCAAATCGTTCTTTTATTTAAAACAAAAATAAAGCTGAAAGTTTTTTTCTTTATCTCGTAGAATTTCCCGCGGGTATTTTGCAAGGCATGTTTTTCAACAATAATCGGCCACATTACATGAATTATGGTGGCATCGGCTTTGTCATTGGCCATGAGATTACTCACGGCTTTGACGATCAAGGCAGGCAATTTAATAAGGAAGGTAATCTTGTGGATTGGTGGGATCCAGAGACGAAGAAGCGTTATCTTAAGAAGGCCGAATGTATAATTCATCAGTATGGAAATTATACCGTGAAAGAAGTTGAAATGAACGTAAGAATAATTTTACATATCTATTGTATTTTTATGTTTATTAAATTTATTTCCTTGCTATGAAATTTTTTTTATATTTTTGACGCGAGAGAATCTAATTATATCGACAAAATTATATGATGAAAAAATTTTAGCCGTGTTATTTGAGTTATTTCGCTCATAGTTAGCTATATTTAATAAAATATTTTTTAACGATAGTTAATGAATGTGATCACAATTTTTTTATTACGCATTCGTTTTTGCAGTTGTTAGATAAAATCATATTACCTTGGCAAGAATAATTACTATTCAAGTTAATGTTTATTCATTCTGTCGCAGTATTATAAGAATGTTACAATATTCATATATGATAAGAATAATGATAACGACAATAGAAGTTTTGTCGTACTGTAAAAAATCATTAAATCAGCAAATTGACAGCGATACATGTAATAAGTTAAAAAATATGTATCTTTAAAATGTCTTATGTTTTCGTCATAGTTGTATACGAAAAAAAATATATGGCTTATTAGAGAAATTAAAATGTACAAAGCAATTTAATTGTCAATATAATTGTTAAGTCTCTCTTGTTAAATCTTACGATACAATAAGTATAATACAATAATTAACATAATACGAACTGCAAACGTTTTTAAGGTGTATGGGACAACATATTGGGACATTCCACCATATTGCAGCAAAATTAAAATGTTGCTGTAATGTTTCAAAACGATACATATATATATATATATATATATATATGTATATATAGAATAAATTAACATTTTATTCGAGATTTCCCGTAAATAAATAATATCGAATTCCTTCGTACAATTATATAAAAATATTTTCTAGATTAAAATTTTGTCATAATATATGTTATATTTTATAGTTAAACGGAATAAACACCCAGGGAGAAAATATCGCGGACAATGGCGGCATAAAGGAGGCCTATTACGCGTACAAAGAATGGGTCAAACGAAACAAGCCGGAGAAGAAATTGCCGGGCTTGCAGTACAGCCCGGAACAAATGTTCTGGATAAGCGCGGCCAATACCTGGTGCAGCAAGTATCGACCGGAAGCACTGAAGCTACGAATTACGACAGGTTTCCATAGCCCGGGTGAATTCCGCGTTCATGGACCGCTGTCGAACATGAAGGAGTTCTCGGACGACTTCGGTTGCCCGGTCGGCTCCAGAATGAACCCCGAGAAGAAATGTACCGTGTGGTAGATCTCAGGTGTCGGCGAAGTACGTGCGAACGACACTGACTGACTCCGTTTTTAATCTTAGAAGTTACAATTTTGCGTGCTCGTCTTCTTCATTGAAACAACCAATCATATTCTTGACGGCTCAACACTAGAGACACTTACGTCCGAATGCATGATATTCTTGTTCCCTAAGAGACAGGATAGCATTTGGTCTCAGATACAAACTGCTTCGTCATATTTATGAATTTAAAATGATTTTTTTTCGTGTTTTACAATTTCCGAGTGTATTTATATTGGCGCATCCAAGGTTAATGAATGCAATAGAGTCGTCGATCTCATACCAGCAGGATATGGAAGTAGCTAGTATCCTCTTTTACAATATCCTGTGCAATAGTGCAGCAAAGAATATTTTATCAGTGACGTTACTTGAAAGCAAGAAATTTCACGATAATGCAGAGTATGCAAAAAGGAAGCGCACATTTTCCACGGGGGAAATCCATAGAAATTTGATTTAATCTACGCCATCTTAGACATGTGGGATATTATGTATCGTCTTTGGTAAATTTTTATAAGGAGAAATATATCACAGAAAATAGAAGTGTAAATAGAAAGAAAATGAAGTAACGTCGGGTTTGAAAATTAATTAGTTATACAAAGTTTGATTGTTTTTAATATACAAGGCATTACTGATTATTATGCCAATAACAATGTTGTAAGAGGTTTTAGATTACTACGGAGAAAATTTAATTGTCTAGCATGCTCTAATATAGTTTCTAGTTTGAAGATTTTTATGGTTAACATATATGATAAAAAAATGTTGGCAGCTTTGTTAAATCTTGTTTCTTTAAGTAAATTTCAGAGTAAATTTTAAAATATTTTATTGACGCGAAGATGAATAGTTTTTGTGTGTATGTACGTGTGTGTGTGTATGTGTGTGTGGTACACTATACAAGATGCAAAATCCGCAAAAGTAGCGAGAAAGAAATACGAATAGAACAGCATGAAAAAATTTGCTTCGATAAATTTGCTTTCTTTTTTGTAATGAATATCGAAAGCTATCGTTCATCGCAAACTATTTTTGTTGAGTATTATTTTGTAGTATTATCAAATAGCAGTTAAATTGCGAATTAAATCTTCAGTAAAACATAATCCACTTAATGTAATAATTAAACTAAGCTAAAAACTTGACTGAAAAATAGTCAAGTTTTATCGTCCGTTTTCTCTCTTAAAGTTTTCGCTGAAAAGACCGTGACATCAAGTAGCATTAAAACGTTTCATAATTATTATCTAAATTATCAAATGCAAAAGAATATTCGATAATCCATATTTCGTATATTTAGGCGTACTTTATCGGCGTATTAAATTTTGATAATTTAGTGCGATAATTTTTATTTTTGTCGATTGTACGTAAGATCATTAGACGTAGAGAATTACAAAATTATTTAAAACAATTTATTATAAGTATTAAACGTAGCTATTTAACTGCGAGCGATTGAACCGCGATATTCGCAATTGCTTTCCCTTGCATCCGCATATGCATTTTTACTTTGCGCCACATTTCTCTCCCTCCACTCTCCTCCCTTAAACACATTTCTCGTATTTATTACGATGTTAATCAACGAGTTAATCATCGTACGTTTAAGTAAAGATGTACCTTATAAGATATTTTTGTTGAATGTAAAAATTTAATACAGAAAAACTTCAAATATCGAACTGTACTTTTACACGTTTCCCAGGAAGATGTCATTTTCTTCGCGCGCACGAAAATTAAAAAAAATATGACGCACATAACGCTATCACTTACTTTAGCGTTGCGATGACCGTTCGATACCTTGCCCAGCAGCTCCGCCATGCCCTTCAGAAACGAGATGTTCCTTTCGACCCTCTCGTGGATCTCTCCCCCTCTCGCTTCTCCAATGAGGGTGATTTGCAGCTTACGGCGATGCGAATCCTTGTAGTCACACTTTGTAATCGACTGAATTCGACACTCCCGACGTTCTTCTCGCGCGCGAACTATACTTGCAAAGCGAGAACGTAACGAACGCCAACTTCACGCCGATGCCCGAGCCATCGCGATTCGCGGAAAATTACACTAGAATAAATTATCTTTAAAAAATAATTATATATCATTGCGCGCTTGTGCATTGTCCCGTTGTTCATCCAATACTAGACTTGATATTCCCGAAAGCGTGCCATAAATGTTGCATAGTTTCAAAAATCGTTGAGCGACGCGACGACAACTTCACGCCGAGCCCGGCGCGGAGAATCACATTATGCGCACATAAAATTTGACATTTATTTTAAAGAAACAGTTTACCATCATACATTGTCCCACTGTCCGTCCAACATTACACTCGACATTCACTTCGTACGCATTTAAATTTTTTAATCGTCAAAGGAACGACGCGGCGACATCTTCGCACCGATCTTCGTTATGTCGAGAATCAATACGAGGAGCAGTTCATCTCGCATCATGACGTCTTGTAGTCTAGCGATATCTTATGTGGATACCTTCTTTGATTCTTAGAATGTGCTTCTCTTACAAGCGTGATTTTTCGGTGCGACAGCATCGGGGAAACGCGGAGCAGCTTCGAACGACGCGACTTTAAGATGGCGACTGCGCCACACGACGGATGCTCCGCGACTTCCGTTCGGCGCATCGCTCCAAAAATCCACGAGCAAACGTCGCGCGACAAGGAGAGAAGATGTAGGAAATAAATAAGAAAATAATTATAGAGAAGTATGTTGCTTTCGGATTCGGAAACGAAAGCGCGAAATCTCGAAAAGACACTGCGACCGGTGCAAGCGTGTGCGCATGCGCGCGACTCGGATTGCGTCTGTCATCGCGGCCGATCCGCTGATCGCGGCGCAGCGGAGCGCCGTTGGTCCGAGTCGTGTGTTGTGCGAGCCGCGCGAGATTTACTGAGATTAAACGCCGGAGAACTCGACAAGAGCGCCAGCATGGAAAAGCCGCCGTACAAGCTGAGCAGCGTGCTGCACGGTCACAGCGCGGACGTGAGAGCGGTGGCGACCTTCCTCGACGGTACCGTCGTGTCGGTCTCCCGCGACAAGACGGCGCGTGTATGGAAACCGACCGGGTTGGTAGTGCACGGAGATTCTCCCACGGGAACTCGCGGTGCTCAAAATTCCTCGGCCTGTTCCCGTATCATTTTTAATACCTTCTAGCTATCAAAACAGACACGTTCCTCCGTTCGCGAGGTTAAGCCCACATGTATATGGACAGACTTTTCAATCGAATATTGAATGTTAAAATCATTTTTAATTGCATGCTTGCCGGGGATTACAATTAGATAATGAAACTCTGTGCTTAAGATGCCGTACTGACGTTTAGAATTGTTGCAGGAGGAGCAATGAGTACGAGCAGAGCGCGACTTTAACCGGCCACTCTAACTTTGTCAATTCGGTGTGCGTTATAAATCCATCGGAGAGAGATCCCAAGGGTTATATCATCACTGGCAGCAATGACAACACCATATGTGTCTACGTAGCGGATGAAACGGTACCCGCGCACGTTATAACGGCGCATCAAAATAATGTATGTAATTTAAAGACCGGCAAGAAAGACGGTACGTTTCTTTCGAGTTCTTGGGATCTCACCGCTAAATTATGGGATGTGAAGGACTTGAGTAAGCCACAGTTGAACCTCGTGGGTCACACTGCTGCCGTATGGTGCGTAGCAGATTTATCGAGTGGCGATATAATAAGTGGATCGGCTGACAAATTGATAATAGTATGGTCGAGAGATGGTTTGGTGCAACACAAATTAACAGGACATACCGATTGCGTCCGTGACATAGTAGATATTAAAGAGGATGAGTTCTTAACTTGTGCGAATGATGCTACTATAAGGCATTGGAACGCTAAACTTGGGACCTGTTTAGGCACTTATTGTGGACATGAGAATTATATCTATAGTATAGCAGCTATCCCGAATGGTGTATATGTCTATTCATCTGGAGAAGACAGGACTATTAGAATATGGTACAATGCAGAACTGAAACAAACCATTGTTCTGCCGACGCAATCGATATGGTGCATTGATTTGTTTTCAAATGGCGATATAGTCGCTGGAAGTTCTGACGGAGTTATTAGGATATTCTCGTCCGATCCCGAGCGATATGCAAATTCGGAGATGTTGGAAACATTTGAGAAAGAAGTAGCCAGTACAACTCTGAATGCGCAGCAGGTAATCGGAGACATCAATATAAAGGAGTAAGTACTCTTTATTTTGGATAAAATTTCTTTATTTTTTATTCACATATTGTATCTTTTATTTTTTTGATAATTATAATTAGTTTTTATTATGTACAGTTTGCCAGATTCGAGAGTTCTTCTACAGCCTGGTCAAAGAGATGGCCAAACAAAAATAGTAAACGAAGGGGATGCAGTTAGGGCATACAGTTGGTCGCAAAACGAACGACGATGGATAAAAATTGGCGATGTAATGGGAGCGTCCGGCGGTACAGCAGCTACTTCCGGAAAGCAACTTTACAATGGCATAGAATATGATTATGTCTTTTCAGTCGACATACAAGACGGTGTGCCTCCTTTAAAACTTCCATATAATAAGGGCCAAGATCCCTGGCATGTTGCACAGAAATTTCTTCATGACAATAATCTCAGTCAATTATTTTTGGATCAGGTATACATTTTGAAAAATATCAAGTATACATTTTGAAATTTTGTACATAGTGTCTAAATATAATCTTCTACATTTTATTTTGCTATTTGCTATTTGTATTTAAAAAATAATCCTAAAATTTGAAAAAAAAATGAGATAAAATTTATATATATTTATCATATATATTTTAGGTTGCAAATTTTATAGTAAAGAATTCTGATCCCACTCCAATTTTAAATACTGGATCGCAATATGTAGATCCTTTCACAGGAGAAAGCCGATATGTTCCTGGATCGGGAACATCATCTAATACACCCGATATTAATGCACAACATTCATCGACATTTAGTTCTTCCGACACATCTGCATCTCCTTCCTATATACCTCACTCAAAGTATTTAAAGTTAGAACAAGCAAATTTATCGGCTATTTTCGGTAATTAGGATTTGTTTAAGACGATTAGATATAATGAAAATGCAACATATTTTTCAGTAAAATATTTATAAAATTAATTACAGAAAAATTACACGAGTTAAATGCTAAGCAAGAAAGTATATGTAAAATACCAGAGGAAAAACTGGATGCAATAGAAAAACTTATGAATAATCAAGTATCTGAAGAAGTTAGGGCCAGCGCTATCAGCGCATTAAAGAGCTTTTTAGATTGGCCGAACGACACAGTGTTCCCAGCTCTTGATATAGCGAGACTTGCTGTACTTCACAAGGAAATAAACGATCAACTGTGTACAGAAGAATTGTTACCGATCATACGAAGGCATATCAAATCTGACGCAACTTCATCGAATCAAATGCTCACCTTCCGTCTGATAGCTAATATGTTCCAACATGAAAAGGGAGAAAAGCTCTGTCTAGATTATAGAGATGAGATCCTCAAATCTCTACTGGATTTACAGTCCCTGGGAAACAAAAATAATCAGGTATGCTACACTAACTTAAAATAATAATTGAAAACAAAAGAAGGTCTTATGAGAGTCTAATCGCAAGAATATTGATAATAAAAATTAATGCAATTTTCAATTTTATATCAATAAATAGAATATTTTTTTGTATGAAAAACTGAAAACTATAAGATTTGTAAATAGATGAGCTTACAGATTGCGATATTATATTACAGGTTGCAATATCAACTTACATATTGAATCTGATCGTAGCGCTTAATAAATATAACGATACATCCGGTAGAACGAGAGCTCTAAATGTATTGTTTACTATATTGCCTCGTTTGAATGAACCTGAAGCAATGTTCAGAACTCTAGTTGGACTAGGAACGTTATTAGCCGCTACACCAGATCCCAGTGATCGTAATGAATTAATTAGCGCTGTGCGACAATCCGAAACTACTTTGAATGTTCTTAGAACTCTATCAGAAAGTACAACCGACCTCAGTACATCAAACAAAGTGATAAACTGTTCCAAGCAGATTATCGACTTGATTATCTAATGCATTTACGAGTGGTGGGACACACTGCTTGTAAAATTATGAAAATATCTCGTTTAATAATTAATTAAGCGAAAAAAGAAAAAGAGATTGAAAAGATTATAATTAATTATGACAATGGTGAATACGAAATAAGGAACACCTTTGTGATGCACTAATATAATTATGGTGAACGCGAACAAAAAACCTAAAATAAAGTAAGTTTGCATGTGTATTCATGGTTTTGCAGCTCGCGATTACTCAATCGTAAAAAATAAATTTTTTTTATGCAATTAACATTTATCATTTAGATGTTGTATTATATCCCTCCATATTAAACAATATAAAGTATGTAGATTTATATAATTAATATTATTATTACAACAATTACACTACTTTATATTCGCAAAAATGTTGCAGATCTTTTGCAAGAACAATAAGCGATATTTTTAATATCTACAGCAATTTAGTGGTTAAACTCATGCAATTAAAGTTTTAAATTAATATCTTAACAATTTATTTATTTATGCTCAATTATTTATTACAACTGATCAAGATAAAGTTATTTGACATACATATTGACTATTTCGGGACTAAGATAAAATGATATGTGTTTAGGGCTTTTACATACTTTTTAATTTCATTTCGTCATTAAAACATACATAAATATTCCTTAGTAAACGAACATGTTGATCGAGAGATACATAATACACATTTTATAATATATATCGATAATACAAAATTCGAAGAAAGATTCTGCAGATTTTATTATCGATCTTATACCAGAAGTACAAAAATGAATTGATTAACGTGTTTGCAATACACAGAGAAGAATAAAAACGACTGTTACATGTTCAGATAATAGAAACTGAATTATTACTATTGCCATGGCAGACATAATATCCCAACATATAAATGCGTACAACGCATTATATTTTATTTTTCGTCAAACAAATTTGGAAAATAAGAGACGAAGTTATCTATTTACATGGAATGTAAATGACCTGCTTAAATGACAATCGATTACTTAAGTAAGATAAGTTATATTTCTAATGAAAATTAGAGTGAAAATATATATACAACGATGAATATAAAATAATAATTTATATAATATACACATATAATATTTGATTAAATTTCTCGGGCACACGCACCCAGTAAACATACAACAGACAACAGTGTAAGAGTAGAATATTGTTATTACATTAACGTCAAATATATATATTTCCTTAGTTATATATCAATTTATTCTCGCACGAGCTATTAGTTATCGTAACTCTTGCAGTTAATTATTACACCAAAAATAACATTCATTTGTATACACTCATATTAACTTCAATTATGCTCAATGAACGATACATATAGTAGTAGATGAAAGGTAGTTATAGTGTCAGGCCATTTTGGCTCGGGAATGTGAATGCATTTCTTTTCTTTACAAAAATAACTTTCAATATATATCTGAGATCTGTAAGATAATAGAAACAGTGCTGATTCGTACAATTCAGAATCCAATTTAACGCACCAGTTATTACTAGCAATGTATAGCTAGATGCGTTTTCATACGAATGCACAGGCCCAACGTCCTCGTGTAGAAAAGTATCTATGTAAAAAATCCGAAGGGCTAATTGCTCTGATGCCAGCAAAAATGTAACGTGCAGGAACCATTATCTTTCAGATTTCTGTATGTAACAATGACGACGGAATCTGCTTGAGAATAAAACCAATTTCCAATGTTTGAAAGCGTTACTTTAATACTAACATTTATTTTAAATAACAAAAAACAAAAAACAATTATTAAAATTAAATTAATAAAAACTAATTCAGACATTATATACAGATATATTAAGAAAAATAAACTGCAACAAATCATAAACTGAACAAGTAAAGCAACCAAAGGTTTGTAGCTTTTACATTGAAAGATTTGACTCAGGATTAATACAATAAAACAAAAAGATGTTAACAAGTACTTTTACAAAATGAGATCTTTAAAAAAATCAGCGCTTGTCTATGACAAATGTTTTTAGTAAGCTAAACATGCCCACTATTAGTAATAACGTAATAATTAAATTTTCTTTTAAATTCTAATTAAAGTTTGATGATTTCTTTAAAACTTTGCACTGCAAATTGCATAAAAAACCCGCATAAAGAATAAAATTTTAAAGTAACGCCTTCATGTACCATTTCCGAATGATTTGGGCGCAAGTTCTTCTAATTCCGTTAAAAATCGGTGATTTGCTTCTTCTCATGAACAGTAGAGATTCGGAATGCCCTACAGAAATGCACTGATTCCTAAGATGTGTTCTCTCTTAAACTTAAGTTACTGGCATATGTACCTGAGGCGACGTGCATATATCTTTCGCGCATCTCAAAGGTCAGAATGCATTGAGGCGATTACCCGACGTAAGTTACTTTATGTGTCAAAAAACTACATCGAAAATTACTCGTTACAAATTTCAAGTTTTACTTTTTACACAAACTACTACAGTTAAGTAGAAGCTCGGTGGCGGATTTAAGAGTCAGTAGAAATTCGGCCTTTACTTGGGCCTTCAGACTTTGGAAATGTTAGTTTCCAAGAGAAAATATCTGTGCTTTCTTAGTAGTAGCTTACGCAAGTAAACTATCGATCTTTTTTAAGATCAATTTCGTGCTCGCGTGATACTTTAAATTCGCTCTTGTGTGTACAAGATCTCCCTTAAGTGTACCACAGAACTTAGCATATTAAGCGGTGATGTTTACCTTCGACTACTTTTAATTGCCTGGTGGGAACTCGTCATTTAGAGATTACTTCGCGCATGAAATATCGCTTGCAGTAAAATAAACACAGCCTCATTAATTGAAGGATTTGGGGAAAGAAGTATTAAGATATATATATATATGTTCTAGACTCTCTTGAGGTATGATGGTATGCCCCTATTTTATACCTCGCGAGTACGCTTGAATCTAATATATCTCGCATACCGTTTACAATTATATGCTAAAAGTTTTTCAAAACTTGAAAGCATAACATCAGAATTACAATTACAACTGCGCGACTATTGCGCGATGAAAAATTACGGGATCTCATTTACAAAATACTTTCAATATCCTTTGTTGCCACAACAATTCAGAAAAGAGCATTATAAACATTGTTTCTTCTTTCTTGCAGAAGGGCATCAACAGTCATATCATTCTTTCCCTAAGTCACAACACGATTGTATCGTAGTTAGCGTGATTCGACGGCGATATAACGTGCCTACAATCGTAATTGAAAAATTCAAGATAGGCATCGTCGCTGCAGGAATATATCAAAGCATATTATTACTGAACGCGTATGCTGAAAGCTAAATCATCTAACGAAGAGATAATTTTTTTTCTAATCGAAGATACGTATTTTTCTTTCTCAATTATTAATCCCCTCATTCCTCAATTATTTCTAAATTTAGACGAAGATATATTTTCTTCTATGTTACGTTGAGTATTGCACGAGTGTCGCGTACACACACGTATCTTTAAAAATTAATCTTTTTAAAATTCAATTTAAATCATTTATAAGTATTTTTAATAAACATAGCCATATATAGCTACACTAGGAATGAGAGGCTCGATAGAAATTACAAGAAAAAAACGAGAAATTACGAAAGAGAAGTGGCGCGGTAACTAACTTCGGATGCCTCTAAAAGCTACATCTCAGCACTCGCCAAACGCATCTAATATCCCATTCCATTTGGGAATATCGCGAAGGGCGGACTTCAATGCTCGTCTCACTTTATCAAAAATGATAAAGTGTGTTATCATAACCTTCGATCAGGATTTCCCTGATAATACGTATGACGGAGAGACCTAAAATTTGTATCGGGTACCCCCAAGTCCGTTTCATTCGGCTGGTGTACTTGCCGCCCACCTGTCAAACTCGATTCCCGAGTCGGGACTGAGTCCCAGATCAATGGGACTCAGGAAGCTGGGCGCTGGACAATTGCAGGGTCCATTGGGCCGACATGCCCCAATGCACCTCTGGTCGTTATTCTTGTTTTCTCCCCCTCGGTCCCTCAATTCTTGCTCGAAGCTATGCAACTGCTCCATAAAGTGAAAATTCGGCGCAACATTGGACTTTCTACTACGTACTAGGTTGAAAGCATCGTTCAGACTCAGGCTGCACTTGTGCATAAGATAAGCCACGGTGATCGTGACGGATCGAGAAATTCCGGCCAAACAATGTACCAATACTCCCTTATCTGAACTCCGCGCCTCCTCTGAAAAATATACGACAAATAGCAATTTTAATCTTACAATTTTAATCAACTCAATCGATTATTGTGCTGATATTTATTTGCCATATTTCACAGATTTTTCAATTACATGATTTTTTTTATTATACGAAATATGCAAAATGTAAATTTAGTTTACAATAATTTTCTAAAATGCTTCGCGCGAATTTTTCGAATTAACTGATATCTGAAAGATACGATATTTTTATATTAATTTCGTTGAAACGTTGAGATATATATAACTCGTTTAAGAGTCATTATCTAATAAAGATTAATAAGATATTAATTAACAATTACGTTAGCTATTATTCTTTTATATATGCAATACTTATTAATTAAAAAATTGTGATAAAAATGCTGCAAAAAACTTGTATATCATGACAAATTTGTTTAAATGACGCTAACAAAAGGAAGTCAGATCGCTAACATTGTAATGTGTCGGGATAGTCAAAAATGCCAGACCGGCTCAATAGCAATACCAAACCTCGCTATTCAAGCTTAAGTATAGCTCTCGGTCTAACCGGACATCCGTTGTTTAATTGTCTAGCGCGGCTTGCCCGCCACGTGGGAAAGTTTCTATTTAGGTGAACCTATTTATAAGAATGCCCCTTTCAGAAGCTGCGCGGGGACTTTCTTAAACAGGAAATCCTGTTTAAGAAGCAGTCCGAACAAGATTTTGACACGGAAAAAGCTTTGATGCAATAAATAAAGCTCACATCACTCGCGCATTCTATTGTTTCTCATGTTGAAATACGAGACGTGAATTGTAAACCCATTTTATACAAAAAAAATCTTCTCTTATTAACGTATGACACAAAATATTTTATTTAAATTCTAGACATTATTATATATCGATCACTAATATATCGTTAACATTTTATAATAAATGCATATAGAACGTTCATTGAAAATGGAGTAAGAATATCAATCAAAAGCTGAAAATTTTTTTTTATTTTAACAAAAAAACAAACGCTTGATTTTATTATGTACGCATCATGCAGCAAGTTTTAAAAAATATATATTATTTCTACAAACGTGCTTACAAAGAGCAATTTTTAAAAATGTTTTGTATATGGGCATACTGTCACTTACCTATAAACTGAATTGCTTGCGGAAAGAAACTAGCCAAGTTCTGACTCCAGTGATCGCTTATCGGTATCTTCATGTACTTTATTGAGCCGCCGCTTTCAAATACATTTGGCAAATCTGGTGTCACATTGAGTATGTACTGTATCCTGTGCCGCGTTAAAGCCTCGCGATCTTCACTATTGGCCGCGTTACCGAGATATAAATGAGGTAAAATTTCCACCGGAAAATCTTTATCTTCCTCGGGACCTGGAATGCAGAAACATTTATTACTGTTATTTACATTTTTCACTACTGCATTACATTTTCCATTATACTCTATTATAACGTTAGAATTATATTATTCATGTATTACATTGTTCATTCATTAATATAAATTGCCGTTGCAAATGTTGGTTCTCTTTAATTATATGAAAAATATACACTAAGAATATCTGCTTACCAATTGAATCACATGTACTGTCACTGTCAGAATCTGAATAAGATCTGGTTGGTGGAGTGGATATCCGAAGGGATCTAAGGCCCATTAATTCGCCATCGTTAGTGTCCTGACCTGGGTCACATTCGTTAGTGGCTTGACTACCTTCGCACCACTCTGGATATCTATCTTTAAATGCTTCAAAACCACCTACAAATAAATATGACATGGTAATAATAATTATTTGTGACTGAAATAAAATCTATCTAATTAATCAAAAATTTTCTAACATGTGTTTGTAAAATTTAAAACATATGTAATTTTATTCTATATGAAAAAGTGTCAATATGTCTAAATTCAGTAATTTGCTAAAATTTTTCAATAAATCCGTCAACTTATTAGAAACTAAATTTTACATATAATTCAGGAAAAATTAATAATCATAAATATGTTCATAACTCTTCAATGCATTGTCTAAAAATACTTATTAACAAAATTAAGAGACAAAGCTAAAACAAGTAGGCAATATTCTATTTTGCATTCAATGTATATTAATACATTTTGCAATCAGTAAATTTCTCTCATGTCAAACAAAACATTGAATGACTGAACAGTTTTATCTAAAGCCTGATAAAGGCTGGCTATAGAATTAAGTATCTGGTTCTACTGGAATGCCTCCCACATAAATCAATATTTCATTCACAACCAGTCTCTATACTTTGACTGTTACTTCTGAAAGACTTTCTATACTACAATTATTATTGCTGCTTATGCACATATATGTGACAACAAAATAATATAAATGCAGAATTATATTTAACAACTATTGTGTAATGTTTAATAGTTAAATTTAGAAATCTTTGTTAAAATGACATAATAATTACACAAATAGTTTCTAAAATATTGTCCAACACAATAATTTATCAATAATTGGAATATTGATAGATCAATTTGATCATCACATATTTGCATTTATATTTATACACAATTCATCAATTAGAAAAAAAAATGAAGGCATTCTAGTCTATTCAAATATAAAAACTTGATGCCTTATGCATTTAAAATGTTAAACTTTATATAATCTTAACAGGAATTGATTTGTGAATTAATTTGGATAAAAATTGATCTCTTACCAATTAAAGTAACAACATTTCCTCCACTACTTTTAAGTCTCCGGCTCAAAACTTGTAATGTTTCACTCTGATGATCTCCAGAACCAGAATCACCAATTAGTACAAATGTTCCTCTTCTGTTTTCATCTCCACACAGAAACATCTCCACTCTATTTCTCAGTTCTAAGCATCGTATCGTGGACAAGAGGTCCACTTTACCAGCAGCCAATCTTCGCAACATGATACTGGGTATGGTCAGAGGTACCGAACCTCTTATATGAGCATCAGAGAAGTCAGAGTGTGCTCTACAGTCCAGAATAAGAAGTTTGTTGGGACCATCCTGTGATCTCAACTCCCCAAACAACCATTCCGGACCCAGAAGATCCTCTTCCATTGCACTATCAGGCATCTTGAGTCTTTCACTTGTATTCTTGCACCCTTGTACTTTGTAATCTTTTATGTTTTTTATTCTTTAGACAAACAAAGCTATTTTGTCCCGCAAACAGCTTCTGAATTTAAATGTTTCCTTCAGTTATTGAGTTTTTCTCACAAAGATATTCTTAAGCCTCTGCAACATCAAAGTGCCGTCATTTTAGTACACAGCACTTCCAATAAACAATAAACAATAAACAGCAGAACTGTCAGATCCATTATTATAGTCATTATTATTCTGTCAAAATCGTTATGACTCTTGCTCGTCGTCACTTGAGAAGCTTCCAAGTAGTGGCTAGTGCAATACATCGACTCCTCGGTTATGTGCACGCAAGTCAAAATTGTATCCGTCGCTCATCAGAGCCGAATGAGTCGTCAGCTCTGTCGCACGTTCTCCACAATGGAAGCGAATGAACGAAACATGTGTCTGTAGTGAATGCGTGCACGCGATTCCTACGAGCGTCTCTTGCGATTAATATTGACTGGATATGGTATATATGAAATGGCACTTCGGATCGAACACATTCCCCGGATACTTGATCCGAAGAACGATCGCGCGACGTTCACCCGTCGACGGCGCGATCCGACGGGTTCTCACGCGTTGCCATCATTTCCTGCGATACTACGCCGCGCTGCGTATGTTACTCCGCCTTCTCCTCTTGCTCCCCGCCGCTGTTGTTGCCGCCACCACTGCCACCGCCACCGCCGCCGCTGGCGCAGCTACCACTGTAGCCGTCGCTGTCGTCGTTGTCGCCGCTGCCACCGTTGCTGCCGGTAGCTCGTCCTGGTTATCGATCTTCTCGTGAATCAAGACAACGCACGGCTGTGGAATGTTTACGCTCGCCGTGCGGGAGATGCATGTCCGACCGACGCGCTCACTCCAACTCGCGCTCACCGACCCTCCGTCCGCATTCGCGCGAGCTCGCCCTATCGTTCTCTCGGCGCGCGAGCAATGATCGTTCCATCCTTGTCGCTCATTTATTCACGCGCGCAACACAGGTCGCCCTCACTCCCACCGTCCGGACCGCGCCGCGCCGCCCGCTCATTCGCCCCCACCTTCAGAGCATAGATTCGCCGTCGCGCACACGCTGGACCGCGTACGCGATCCACGACAACCGTTTCCGTATCCGTCCGATCGGATCGGCACGGCTTTTCCGCCGCTGTCGACGTTTCCTCTCTCTTTTTCAGTCTCTATCTCTCTTTTTCTCTCTCTCTCTCTCACCTCACAAATCCCTCCGACATCGTCCCGAGATCCGAAGTAAGGAATTCCTTACCTGTCGGCGGATTTCCTCAGCCGAGAAGATGTAAAGCTTCTCAACTTTGAAGTATCTCACAAAACTCTCTTCTTCCTTCCTCTTCTTGCCTCTTCTTTTTCACCTGCTTCTCCCCTTCCTCTCTCTCTCTCTCTCTCTGTCTCTTTCTTTTTCTCTTGTTTTCTTGTTTTATTTATTGTTTGCACAATTCTACTTTTGTGCTATCACGCTCACTTGCCACACCTTACCACGAATGTCCGTTCGTCGAAGAATGGAGCAACGGCGCTCGGTACGTCGCGCGAAGGGGAGAGACGCGGTCGCCGTGCCACGCGATTTGCCGGCGGTCACGTGAGCCCGTGCGGCCGACCAATCGCCGCGCGAGCTGACGTCAGTTCATTGACAAAAGATGTTTCCATTAACTAGGCGTGGGTAGAGGTTGGGTCGGGGGTCGGTACTGACTGAGCCGTCGTTGAAGCGGTCGGAGTGGTTTCATGGCCGGAGTAATGGTAAGGGGAATGGAGACGGAATGGGGTACCGCACGTTATACGCGCGCACTCTCTCACGCGTGCGTAGGCGCGTATTATCACGACCCATGAGAAGGGTCGAGAAAGAGCGAGAGAGGAAGAGAGAAAGGAAGATTCGCCGTACCACATGCACGCACACTAGCACGTACACTAGCGTGTACGTGCTGTTCGCCAACACAGGGCCGAACACCGACGATCCCGTCACCCCCACGTAGCTACATTAGTTCTCTCTCAATCCTGCTCTATCTCCCGTCTCTTTCACGATCGAATCAATATCGCCACTTTCCTCCTGTTATCTATTTACCGCGTATATACGTACGTCTATGTAATGAACTCTTCCGTCACGCTCATTCGTGTCTGTGACTCTCGCGATTGTAATATCCAATTGTAACACATCCGAATTACGATGTTATCCGGGATACAGTGAAACACGGATAATGATTATTTGTAAACAGCATAATTCTTATTGCGACACTTGTCCCTGATCGATAAGTCACGATATCGCGCGTGCTAACCGGTGATGTAATGATCGATATATCCGTTGTGGTATGCTCGAGTCCATGCTGCACGCGTAATACTAAGTATACTAAGTACTAACGATTTCCCAGATATACGACAAAACAATGACCTCTCCGTCTCATGGGATCAATCCTGGCTTCGTGGAAGCGCACAATACGCTTCTAATGTATATCTGTGCATCGATACTGAGTATAGACGGCGTTAAAGAAGCCAGGATTACATTACAATAATTACACAGCGATTATAAAGCGACTAAGGATACAGGAATAAAAGTATGTAGGAAAGAAAAGAGAAAAGTTTTTATTTAAAATAAAAATTTTCAAAATGGAAATAATTATCCTTTTGTCCCTTGAAAACTCAAGTGAATAATGATATCAGTTTATATATTTATATGTGTGTATAGGAAAGAGTAAGGAATATAAAATAAGAATATAAAAATATAAATGTGTAAAAAAGATTTAAAAGTAAAAAATATAATATTGATATTGATAGACATTTGATTTATAAATTTATTATATCGATAAATAACGATGGTAAAAAGTTCGACAGTATAAATAATTCATTAATCTATATTGCAACGTATTGAATTAATTGTGTGTGAAATATATTACAACATATTATACAGGAATTTATTAATATATTGGCATAACATCATAAATTGTCAATGAAACAAAAATCATAAAATAACTAGTTTTAATCTCAAGCTTTTTCCCCATCACATATATGTAGAAACATGTACATGTAGAAAGTTTAAGCATACATTTAATGTAAATGCGCAAAAATTAAAACTATTCATTTTTAAAAATTACCCAGGATGAATACGAATAATTACAACCAATTGTAAAAGAAAGAGATTCTAACGAATTGCAGTTTAGAAACACGAATAACAAAATCTCTAGGCAATTTTAAATGAGCTTCGACAGATTCTTGACTCGAAGCATAATTAGCAAGATGTTGAAGATTAATTTCGAGAATTTTTCCGCGAATAGATAGGTTCAATTAAATTTTTTAAAAGAGAAATCGATTTAATTTTTTATGAGATTTTCTCAAATCCGCCCACGTTGTCGGGCACTCCATATACAGTTACATACGCGACGATCGCAGTTGTAAAGAGTTAGAAGCGAAACAAGCACAGAAGGATGGCAAAACGTGCCATCGAGTAATACGGCCTTGGCCCTTGCCGTTTACACGAAGCCCGTCCTCGGCCTCACCCGTTCATGACGCTCGGCTCGGCTCGGCTCGGCTCGCTCGTTTGTTCTCTTTCACCCTGGCAGGAGGGGACGACAGCCTATCAGACGACTGTGCCAGGCGTAGGTCGGCATTCCATTCATTTGGGCGGCTGTCGTTGAAGATTTTCGCGTTCGATCACACGGCTGCCACCACCGCTTTATCGCATTCAAGCGCGCGCGCGCGCGCGCGCTCTATCTCGCAAGGGTGAAGGAGGGGTTGAGGGTGGGAAATAGGCCAGAGAGCGAGGGTTGATGCAGGATGAGTGGAGGTAAAGAGGGAGAGGGGAAAGGGCCGCGGACGTTTGTGACCTTCCGCGGGTATCCGAACGCGTGCCGACGAATTGGATTCGATCCGCGTGGGTGCTGGGTAAGGTGAGCACCCGACCGTCCTTCCGCGCGCGCGCGCACGCACGCACCCCTCTCGCTCGTCCTAACGCTCAATAACGCTCGGATGGTTGCTTTAATATTAAAGCCGAAGAAGGAAACTGCTTGTAGAGAAAGCTCGAATCCGTTGACTCGCTTGATATCGATTTCCGGCATGATCGGATCGCCAACTCTTTGACTCTTTGCGTGGAGAAGATAACAGGGCTATGGAATAGAAATAAAAGACATGTGCGAGTTTGATTTTTTTTTTAAAGAAAAAGTAACATTAAGATTCTCGACATAATAGTAATCTATGTTAGTTATTTCTATCACTAACAATTTGTAACGTAACAGATCTAATTTACAAAATGAGATGTCTAGTTAAATATATTGTGAATACCTCATATCTTTATCCTCTCTTTTACACATAATCAAAACTTTGTAATTTAAAAAAAAAAAACGTATATAAAAAAGAAACATAAAACATATATTTATTTCATTTTTCACGTTCCACTTTTCATTCTTATTATTAATGGTTCTCATAGAACCATTTTCTAGAAATTCTGTATGATGTACGAAATTTCGCTATTAGGCACTTCACAGATACAAACGAATTCATAAACATAAATCTAACTACGTGTCAAATATTGGGAAACGATGTTATACAAACTGTATCTAGACCTACACAAACTACTTGTGCAACTAGTAATGTTTTCTCGTAATAATGTTCGGAAAAGTTTTGATGCATCACAATGAAATGCGTGGGAGCAGCGCGAGACTCCTAGATGGAAATAACAGTGCAACATGGCTAATTGTGAGACACGTAGACGATTATTGTCCTTCGTTCGCTACGTATTTCTCTCGTGTTTCCTAGTTTCCGCCAGCTGTTACGAAATTCGCAATTAAAAATTAACGGATGAGATCGGACGTGGGCGAGTCGCCTCTATCAGTACGCGAAAGGTCTTGTACACATTGAATTAGTAACGAATCTCATTGGAGAGCAGCAATGCAAAATTCATGACAGCTCGCTCGAATGCCTTTAAAGATAATCCTGGAAAATTATGTTATTTCATTACACAATATAATATATTCCGCGTTACAGATTTAACTTTGCGCGGCCGACGTCGCGACGGCGCATTCTAAGAACGCGGAGGAGTCACTGGTGGGATGACGAAATCCACGCTTTGCGGCAGATTGTTTTTGCATTAATATTTGCCATTAAAACGAGCCGAAGTCGGAATTTTATTTTACAGCCACGTCATGGGAAACACCTACACGCATTATCCCTGCAATATAAATTATCAGAAAACAGTGCTTCAGTGCTTCGGTGCTAGTATTTTTAGCGCATTTTCACGCATTGATTTTTTTTGTAAACGAGTATAAATAAGCATCGTGAAGAAGGGTTATTTAAAAAGTCATCAATTAGATGCCAAGATAATGGAATAAAAAGATAAGTAAAAATTGTACAATAGAGTAGTTTACTCTATCTCTCTTTGTCCATGGGTATGAACGTAATTACAAACGTAAATACACAATTGATATCCAGATTTCATATTATTGAGAGATACTTTTTATCATAAAGAATTTGGGACATGAAACATTTCTTTTGATAATTACGCCCACGTACCCTCGTGACATGTATGTCCGCTATAGCGATACGGTATAGTGATAGAGCACTATACCTTAATCGTGACCTTTCCGAAAATAAAATACTCTCATTCGCTATCACTTGCTATCTGATGTCAAGCTTGAGAACACCATTTCGTTCGTGTGCTGATGCAAATCCTGACGTTTCACGTGGGCGCTACTCTGTGTATAGGGATTGCGCCTATTCCGCAATTGTGACAATTAGATCAAAGCATTTTGCGCGAATAGCGATTTCTGCGAAGCTCGTAATGCATTTATAAAAATATCATTTTCAACTTCAAGAAGAACGATTGAAATTATTGCTCGAAGAGTAATATACGCGAACGACAATTAGAATCGTTCTCTTTGTAATGTCATTTTCATTTTAAATGACATTTCGCGGTAGCAGATATTTATAATAGGTCAGCAGATATTTATAAGCTTGATTTTTTGCAACGAAGGGCACGTTACATTTAAAAACGGCACTTCATTGCAATTAATCCAGAGTAGATAATCAACATTGTAATTGATCAGACATTGCAAGATGAGATCAAGAATTCTCGTTTTCACGAACATTTCTTTTTTGTGAGAAAAGACATATCAAACGACTTATCTTATAAATCAAGAATCTTAGGAAATCTTTCAATCGTGTGAGTATTCTCTCGTTCCTAAGTGATTTCTACAATAAGCAAAATGTTTATTAAAACGACAGTAGATAACAGCAGCCTATCAATCGCCCATAGATGTTGACGTTAAATCGAGACTAAATAACTATTGACTTTAAAATGAAGTCACGTCTAAATCGATTTACGACGCTGCAATCGAACATTCGCGTTGAATCCAGTCAATCCTCGTTTTCACGAAGCTGCTACTTTCTGTCATTATCATGATAAAACAATAAACGCAGATAGACGTTAAACGTTATTAGTTAAATAATAATGCTACATGCAACTGCACAAGAAAGGATTAGTAGCTTAAATTTAAGGAAATGAAGATTAAATAGGTCCCCGTCAGAATTAATCGCCGTCGGTCTTTCTATTTAAATGATTAGAGCTAATTCAAAGCTCAAAATGAAATTTTTCTATTTAGGCAATTAAAGATCAAATAAAGAATCTTTTTTTGGATTCGGTAAATCATATAACATTCTACGAGGTACAATTCGTTAGTGATCTAAAACTGTCGAGCCATTTCTGTCGTTCGAGCTTATTTAAGTACTTCGCGATAAATCTCGGTTATTGATTATTTATTTAAACAAATTAGAGTATTATCAAAATATCGCCGCTCGTGTATAACTTTCTGATGAGACAAGAAAAATCTTCAGACTATGTAATGGCAGCAGAGATTTATAAATAGAATATAAAGTGAAGCTAACATTGTCGTTTTACGTCACAATAAAAATCGCGCGTCAATTCCGGGCTCAATCGCGAGATAAACTTGCATACATAAAGGAAAGGAAAGTCGCGCGCATGGCGTTACGTTGCAGGCGCTGATTACGACAGGTACGATAATGTGTACAGAGGATTGACGTAAACGATACCTATCTGCTGACGACCTTAACAAGTGTACGTAACAGGCATGGCCATTATTTCGCAGTCGGAAGCCCCGGAGTCGCGGGGCTTGTTATCCAATCACAATTCTACGAGAGAGTAGCACATTTTCACTCATTTTTCTCTCCTACACTCTCAGGATACTACGAAGGATACTACGTGGGCAGCTATACGCACGCGGTATTACTGACACAATAAAATATAAAAATACGATGCACAAGACGCGAGAGAATGAGGTACGAGGTATCGCCGTGACACGCGCGATAAGATAATAACCGCAGGAAGTGACCAATTACAAAGTACACGTGACTAAAAGATAATACAGATGCATGGTCGTGTTGCATAATACAGTAAAAACCGCACACTCGCGCGTTTTTTCAATCACGTATTTCGCATATTCACGATTTGATGCTTGCAAACGTTTTTCACGTTTGTGGGGTTGAAATTCCACGGAAGAGAATTAACAAAAGTGATGAAACAACAGATGCTTTTGACACTTTTATTTTTAGTCGTCGTAAGAATTAGTCATTTTATTCTAAAAATTAAAGAATTTCTTTTTAAAGAGAAATATGAAAAGTAAAGAAATTTTTATATTCTTTTTATATTTTTATGTTCTCTTTTGTATTTAACGTTTCTGTACATATACATGCTTTTATATATTTCTGCATTATTTGCAATTTCTGCGATGTTTGCCGATTTTAATTTTGCGGAACATGACTTCCACGAACACATTGGGACTTTTATTGCATTGCACTGTTTATTTTACTTTCGCAACTGTTCAAATATTGTTTTAAATTTCGCAAATGTCCGTTGTCTCTTGTTTAATTGACAATTTTCAAAAAATAATCTCGATTATAACCTTTTCTCCATTATATATTTGATGCATTATGTCTAACGTAGAAGGCCGTTTAATTTTAACTTTTATTTATTTGACATGACACCTGTCTTCGTAATAAATTCAATATTCGTGTAATATTTAATCTTCTGACAACAATCGTTCAATTCTCGTTGACTCACGTCGTTTATTTACGTAGTCTAAATTAATTAATTACATTGCAAAATTAATTTCTTCGTCGCTAAGCCCGACGCTCAGACTTTAATAAGATTAGTCGAAGAATTGCTGTCGCTCCGTCGACGTTATTTATCGCAGTGAATAGATAGCGCGTGATAGATATGCATGGACAAGGTCGATGGAAGCTATAACAGGTTTTTATAATTTATTACGATTCCCTCGTGTATGCCCCGCTCTCGGACCCTCGTGTTCCATTCATCGTAAGGAAACGTAATGTAACAAGGAATTGTTATTGACCTACGACGCGTCCGTGTGCGCGCTCGAGCTCTAGGTAAGATAGTATTTCTACTCATGAATCCATTCAATCGTTTCCGTCGACCCAATCTACCGTTACATTCTATGAATCGGAAACGTCGACGGTAATGTCGCGTTTATGTGATTTTCTTTTATTGAATTCTCGCGGGAGCCTCATTGAATATCGACGCAACGCTGTGAGCGCAGAGTGACGAAAATGATATTGAAAGACTCTCTTAGGAACAGACGTGTTGTGACGGTGTATCCATGTAGAATTTATTTTATGGACGATTTGCTCGATCCTTCACGTCCGCCCGGATCTCCCGCGTCACGCGCGGAGACTTGGCGTACGTACGTATTTTTAAACGATGATCTCAGTGCGCGAACGCCGCTTTAATCGCGCGATAACTGACCTGCCGCAACCTGCTACCATAACGAAGAACTGTCGGTTGCAGATAACTTGCTACGCTGCTGAAGATGTCCAAATAATGTCCAAGTATGAAACGGAAATCGAATGATTGAAACGTATCACGAAAGATATTATAGAGGGATCCGCGAGATTGATTTAACGAGCTTGCCGAGAACATTAATCTCAAAGCCGTGAAAATTAGATTTACATCGATCTGAGGCACTAGCTTAAAAAAATTAATCTTAAAATTATGAAAATTGGTTTAACGCTGTTGTATTGAATTCTGCTCTTGGACAATCTAAATATTATAAATAACAGAAAGTTCCCCCAATGTTTTTTCATTTTTTTCATTTTTTCGAAATGTACATACTGTCAATAAATGTAATAAGAGCCAAAAATTGTCTATTGTAGCGTGCACGCAATAAATTGTTTAAAAATCTATGATTGTTTAAATATAGCTCTCTCTACTGCAGTACTTGGATATAAATGTACAAATATATGCAGATGTTTCACTTTTTTATAAGTTGTCGCAGTTATTTTTGACTATTTCACAGAACACATTTTTGTGGTAAATTATTATTTTAAATTGTCACTTTTAATTCTGTTGGATATAAATATATAAATTATTTTTATCTAATTATTTTTATCTAAAAAAACAAGCGCAAATAATCAATAACGACATATCAAAATTCAGTGTAATTTTTAGCGGCATGTTTTTAACATGAGGTCTGTATTTGGAGCTCCAGACGAATTGTTCGAGGAAGCGAAACATCCGCAGGAAACGTTTCAATTACTTCTGCCTGAGCCAAAAGCGTTCTGAAGTTTCAACATTTCCACGAGCTAAAAATTGCATGTGTATAATTTTGTTAATTTAGTTCCACGATATAAAAAAATACATATAAGATAAATTCTCATTAATAGATTTTTCATCAAAATCTATTTAAAATAGATTTAAAATAGAAGCGCAAATTAGGAGAAAAGTTAAGAGCAAGGCATGGAGTAATTCCTGGAAATACATCACTCCTTGCTATTTCTGAATAATTGATTTCCTAATTGGATTATATATTTCACAATTATCAATAAAAGTAATTTTGTTTCTTTTTATCTACAAATATTATTTTATTGCTGCAGATTTCAGATTAACTGCGTAAGTCTGAGATACAGTTACGTTTTTCGAATTTCGTAAATTTCCTCGTTATAAGAACAAGCATAAAGTCGAATCTTTTTTTCAACGCGGTCTTTATGACCTAAAAATTATATGCCTGGGCTAGAAATTAAATCTTTTTTTCCCTAACGTGCGCACAAAGTCTGGAAAAAGACGGAGCGCATCGATGGCGATTCGCGATATCTATTTTTGCTCATGAGTTGCCGTAGTGGAAAACAAGGTCGTTAACCCGGGTTACGAGTACTGGTGGATCGATATAATCCGTGCAAGAAAATGAATTTATTATGCACGAGGAAAGCCTTCGTAGTTTCCTTTGTGCTTAGTATTATTTTATCGATTTCTTTTTTCATCTCCATTTCAATTACACAGACATACATTTTCTTCAGTCGTGATATACGAATATATATTTAAGGATTCGAAGGATAGTTTCGTCGAACTTTATATAGACATGTTCTGAGTTGTGATTAAAACCATTTAGCGCCGCCTATAATTCTTAACAAATAGAAAACAAAAGAATTACTTTTATATTCTATTTATAGTTTACTGACTATAAAATCCACATAATTATGTAATGGTTTTTTTAGTAAAGATTAAATTATAAAATTTATTAAAAGCTGCATGGGAAATATGAAATATATGAATTATATAATTCAATTTTTCAATATTTGTCATCAATATTTGTCAAGCTTCTCTCTCATAAGACTCATCTTTTCAAATTATATCTTCACATATATTTTATAATTTTTCAATCTTTTAAACTTTTTAATCTTTTATTAATCTCATGATACATTAACCTTTTTCTTTGAAATATGATTTCAAAGTATCGGATATTTTCATGGAAAATATCGTTTTAGAAGCAGAAGCTGAAAATCCACGAAAATTCATTACAGCCGTCAGTGCATCGGCGAGAGAAAAACGATTCATCGTGCTCGCAGCAGCGCGTTTTCGCAGCCAGATGCGACGTCGAACGCGTGCACGCACACGCACACGCGCCGGAAGCGGCCCTAAACTTCCATCACAAACGCGTACACGTGCGTGAGTGCATTCGCGTTGCGCGCTGCGTGCGAGGGTGTGTACGCGCGCGCGCGCGTGTATGTGCGTGTGCGTGTATGCGTGTGCACGTATGCATACATGTGCGTAACACCACTACGAAAGGCGGCCCCAGGTTGACAGGAAATGGTTCGAGATAAGATAATGAGATCCCCCTTCGCCTCCCCACCGCATCCGGCAGCTTTCTTTGCAGCGCCGGCTCTCGTATACGTTATAAAAGGCTTCTTTATGCGCCACTTAGAGAGACAGGTACGATTCATAGCATTAAGCGCGTAGGACTTTCGACGCAGAGTGCGACCGTCCTTGTGCGAAGGAAACATAATTAAAGAAATAAGTGAATGAGACAAAAATAGCTAAGCGAGAATCAAATGAAAAAGAATAAAGATAAATCGATGAATTAGGGACATCTTTGATTCGTTTAAGAAAAAAGATTCACGTTGGAAATAAGTAATTGATTAATTTTGCGATATTCTTTTTCTCTCAGAAAATCAAGGAGTTTTTAATCTTCTCATCCAATATTATTATTACATTTATAAAATCGAGCTTCATTTTCTTAGAATTTTTACGATGCTTTAAATAAAATTGTATTCTCAACCAAAATAGCCGCAACAAGATCGTTATGCGTAAAAAATTTATTTTACTCTACTACACGCATTTCTGTACACGATATTCATGTCACAATGAGAGAAATTAATTACCAAATTAATACGAATGATGCTTCGCATTGAACGTTTTGCATCAAAACTGTTATTATTTTTCATGACGACAGATAATATCCGTAGTTTGTTTGTTAGGATTTGTCAGCGCTGCCGTGACTAACTGCATCCTGTTGTCAGTGATAACGAGAAAGGGCTGGATAAAGAGATTCTTCATCGGATTCCATCTTTTATTTTACAAAGGTACGTCGATGACGATCATCTCGCGGTCATTGATCATTGCTCCGACTTACGTCGGCGGAAATCCTGATTTAATCGTCGCTTTACGCAAATTACACGATTAGCTACCGTAAAACTTCATTTTTATCGCTCTGACGATATCTCTTTGTTTCCAATAATACTGCACGAAACGGCTCGCTTGATACTATTGTAGCGGAATAAATATGGAATATTAAATTGCATATGATATTTACACAAAGGAAAGAAAAAGAGACAGTATTGCGTTTATCGATAATATGTCGGATGATCAGATTGGCACAGCAGATTGTAATATGTTCGGAAAAATAAACAATTGTATTATTGCATTTCTGGAAAATGTAAAATAAACGTTGTTTATTAATGTTTAAAAAGATATTACGTTATTTCTCATAAGAGAGACGGTTTTAAATTTGATTTTATTTTCTTTATGATACTCTAAATAATCTTTCTTTTATATACAAATATATAGTTTCTTATTTAAAACGTTTTATTTTTTCTTAAAAAAATACAAATTTTGAAAAATACAAGAATCCAGATATACACTTTTATCTTTCGATTTACGTAGTAAGCAAATAAATTTGTCATTTCCGAAGAATCGTATAGTGTGCAATTGATAGTAGTAAAGACCAATATCCATATATAAGCGAGCAATTACGATAATAACTGTAATTGATCGTGGCTCTCTGTTTACGATACTCCGAACAGAGACCCCGCGGACAATCTCGGCAATCTGAAAAATTCAGTCTTAATTGAAATAATGATCAGCCATCGGGGCAATCAGGTTGCTACTTGTCCATCCGGATGATAAAACATTCAGATCCGTAGGTGGGTCCGAATGATTTTTTTTTCTTTTCGTCCTCTCCTACACACACGCTCCGAGGATGACCATAGAGTTCTGTCTGAATATAGGCGCCCGCCTATCTCGCTCTCAATGACTCTCGAAACTGGTGCGCCCACATTCCTTAAGGCATGCACAACCCACGATGTAAAATCTCCCGCGCGCGTTCACCATCTATAGTCGTAAAACTGCCCATCAGTGTTTCGCTCTAGTTCCCCTACGTTCCGCTCTTCTTAGACAATTCTGTCGATCGGCTTAGAGAGAGAGAGAGAGAGAGAGAGAGAGAGAGAGACGAGTTTGAAAGAATTTAATCTCATTCGCGGAGTTATTAAAGTAATTTACCGATGATCAAAATTCACTAGACTCGTTCAAATTCGTTTTTTTTTGCATGGGTATACAGCTAGATAAAGCAAATACCATTTATTTTAATTTAAAAAAATATTTTACAATCCAGCGAAACATAGCATGGCTACTGACAGAACTATACTGACGTAGAAAAATAATTTCTTCTAAACAAAAATAAATAAAAATATAAAACGGTTTGTTTTTTTTATTGTTTACGGAGAGTAAAAAGAAAAATAATTTATATTAGAGTTGTCAAATGCAATTGACAATCGATAGGTATAATTACAATCGAATTCACAATTAATACGTTTTGAATAATTTGTCTTTTTGAAATTGTGTCATTAACGACAGACTATTTTTATTGAGATTATTTTTCACATTCTTTCTTTATTAATTTTCTTCATTTTCTCTTTTCTAATATGAGAGAAATATAGCGCTTCTCGTTTTTAACTAAAATGTTCAAACGTAGTCACTTAGTGGAAAAAATTTCCCTGACACAATTTAAACATTTTAGAACACGCGTTACTCGAAAGTTTATTTTCCAGAAAATTACGTTTTCATTATCATTTCTTTCTATCTTTCCTTTATTATTGACTGAAACAGAGATCTTTTCATATACGTGTCTATATACATGAAGACAACAATATGTTTTTAACAATAATAAATAAAAATAGATCGCTATATGAATAACAATGAGTAAAAGATACGTTTTAAATGTCACATGTTTTCAACATTTTCTTAACAGGATCTCTATATATGAACGAATCGATTATTTTTCCTTCTCTTGAAGCAATTTCTTGACAGTTTCGACTTGTTAATGACACAATCGAGTATATAAAGCGAGGAAAACGTCCCGCATAATGCGAAGCATATCCGTTGTCGACATTGGCTGCGGAAATGCAGCGAGGACTTCTCAGAATACATGATATAAAACAACCACGAGCATAATTCCGAGAAGGTTCGCCCGCGACCCTTTCAGTGGGTCCCGTGAAAACGAGTGCCAGGCGTGAGAAGATTTGGCCGCATGAATGTCACAGGTAACAATAAGACGGAGTAGAGAGAGAGGAAGTTGCATCAACGTATTGAGGGTCAAAAGGGTCGTTCAAAGCTACTTAATTTATTTGGTTCGCAAGATCTCATTGTCCACGAAACCCCGTAAATATCTGTTACTTTCTGGGACTTCCTTTCGCGTTTACAATAAAATGAATAATTTACAGAAAAGTCAATGGGAAGGAAATTACAGTGATAATTAAACAAGGCGACGTTTAATAACAATAAGCAACGTAAGTAAGGTTATCGAGCGTAGCACTAAATGAGGTAGGACCTATGATAGGCAAGCAAACCATGCCAGAGTAAAGTAATCGATAAGGAGACGAATAGGAGGGTGGATAAAAGGAAGAAAGCTGTAGAAGGGTGATCCCGCGCCCACGCGGGAATCTGCGACCTCGTCGTCCGTCTCCGTCGTTCCCCATGTAGGATCTTATTATTCCTCTCATGTTGGGGCCAGACCTTGGGAAGGAAGAATCGTGCCGAATCGACGTTAATGAAAAAAGTAGGGTCGGTGGGTGGTGTGTGCCAGTAGGGTGGTGTAGCGGGGCCCCTCAGCATCGATTTGTCCAGTCACCGCGCCAATTCGCTCGCTGTATTCGCTGCAATTCGAGCGCGGAACGATGTAGCTCGGCTTACAAACGAGTTCGTATTCACGTTGCGAAATAAAAAAGTTTGGATTCCACTTTGCGGAATGCAGAGCGAGTTGCGCTTTTACAAGTTTTCTACAACTGCAGATGTACTTGCTGCGCAAGTTTGGAAAGCTATCGTGCGTTATGACAAAGTAGCGAGTAGATTGTTAAATAATTATTATCGAGAAACTAAAATATTATTTTAATAGGGTAACTGTAACTCGATTAAAATTTCTCCAAGCATAAGCCATAAAGTTAAGCCTGTTTAACTTTTACGATATCCTAGAGGGAATTTACTTAACTTACAAGTTAATTGCGCGAGAGACCTAAATATATATTCCCGACGTAGAGGCCGCGCGATAATTCGATAAAATAAAATATACTCTGCGAGATATCGGCCAAGGCCGTGCCTTGCTTCGGGAAGGACAGGATTCCCGAAGCGAGGATACAAAACCGTGATGATATCTCGAAATGATTGAACGTTATTTGTAAATTGGCATAGATCGATAGTATTGTTCTCCATTGAAACTTGATCTCCCGCACGTGTCTACGCGAGGAGGAGATTCGAAATCGTTTACGCGGCGTATCAGGTGATGTAATTGGCTTCCTGCGTGTCACATACTTTTGGTTATAATTGAACGTGGAATTCATTGACGAAGAAAGCGCGTGCTGTTTACGATGCAGCTGTGTCAATTGTACGACATGCGTACCGATTGTAAGAAATTTTTTTTGCAACTTTGTTGCAGGAAACGATTTATACACAACGAAACTCACAGCGCATCAACAAGATTGATTTGAGAAATTTGCAAGTTCAATATTTTCGACAGTTAAAAACCTGACATGACTGCGGTTTACACAACCGCGAGAAGAGAAAAGCAACGTATTCCGAAAGATAATTTTTCCTCGTTCACGAACAAGAAGCCGATACGTGAGAAAGAAAGAGGCATTGAGGGGGACTATAGATAGTATTTATATAAAAAGACTAATGATAAAACCATTATAAAAAGTATCTTCTCCATGCTTTGTCTAGATGGAAAAATATTAATTAGAAAGACAGAGCTATACTTGCAAATCTTATTTCTGACACTTATCTTGCTTGCGTCAACTGGTTGCAAATTAAATTGTATTTCTCTTATATTAAGAAGCAAGAATAAGTTCGAAAGTTCTTAATGTGCAATTCTTGACTATTTATTTTATAATATCTTGTTTAACTGAAATAATTTTCAATTGGCTCTCTTGTTGAAACAACTTTGGGAATTGGCGTGTGACAAAACTTCGTCTACAAGTTTTTTTCCTCAATACATTTACCTGTGATAAAGCTGAGATGTATTACAAATCCGATATTGTTGCTGAGTAATATCGATCTTGTGCGGGCATAAGAAGAATTTCAATAGCCGCGCGTAGGATGAACCGGGCGACCGGAAATAACGCGATTTCACTTGCCGCTTGTATAACCAACGGTTATCGCAAAATCTTGCTCCTCGGATCATACTCCTCATCGTATTATAACACAATCGTTCATTGAGACGCGACTACGATGATTCACACATTTTATTCTTCTTTTTTCTCTCTTATATGATAAGCAACCTTTTTATTTTTTTTTTCTTCATCTTGCCTTCATTTTATCTGAAACTTTCAACATTCGAGTTTATTTTACTGATAATGTTAAATAAGGATAACAATAATGCATATCTATTGTGTGTTACATTTATATAATAATAATAATATATATTAGTAATAAAAATATAATATTATTATACGTATATATATTAATAAAAATATATATTAATAATTTTTTTGCTTGACTGCCTATTTTATTATTATAATTTCTGCGACTCCATAATTACATTTATTATCCCAGTAACTGATTAATTAAAATTACTTCATACATTTTATTTCACTTTGTAGAAATTTGCTTTCCATTTTTGAGCTCAACTCATTTATAATCAAAGGCAATTAAAATTAAATTTATTACATTTTATCAAGACTTTGAAGAGATCAAAGTTTGATTTCTTTATTTAAGAATAATATTCTTAAAGTCTTGTATCTTTAGCGAGCAATCAGTTTTTCGATCCGTAAAACTATATAAATGTTACGAAACAATGCGTCGCAAAATAAAATTCGCGTCAACAAGGGCCGACCCTTTGATTACTGAACTTTAGGCGCGTAAACCGGCATAAATTGCCGATTACTGTTGCAAACGACCACTTCCGTCGATGAAAGTAATTAAGTGCCGGCGCGGCGTGGGCCGCATGACGGCATGGCGATAATTCTTGGAGAAGCTCCTCTCGCTCTCTTAGTTCATTACGTAAATCGCATAGTGACTCTCCCCGCGAACGAACGAGCGACGTTACACAAACGCGGCGAGATCCTCAATTTCCGTCGTATCGCAATAATTCGCCGACATTCCGTCGCGACTTCTCCAACCGCGATGAACGAGTTTCTTGTCCGTACAAAGGTCGATTCATTGAGAAATCAGCTGTACCGAGTGTTCCACAAGTGAAAGATTCCATCAAACGAAAACTGTAAAAAATGTACATATGTTCCGAATTATGTTTGAGATTTGTTCGAGATAATTTATCTCTTCTATTTTTTTATCTACCAAAAATCTACTCCAGATTGAAAGGAATACGATTTTGTGATTAGTTACATCGCGTTATTTATGAAACATCTTGTATTACGACTAGTACGGACCTATTACAAAGGAGTCTCGATTTATTGTACCAGATAGCTTCACTTTATTTAGACTCGATATTCGATCTCCGAATTCCGATACTTATGCAGACAATCCCTTTTACAGGATCGGCACGCGACTTAACGATTTCGTTTGTAACGTTACACAACAAATTTCCCTAATACGCTCGACGCGAAAACAGGCCGTTGGACAGCTGTTTTCGCAAACATCGATAGAACATTGGCTTCACCTTTATTGGAGATACTCTCGTTAACTTATGAATTTAATTTAACTACAACCTGATTCTCTCTTTTTTTTTTTCAGAACACGTGAAACCAGAGTTTTCAGTGTTAGTGTAGAGAAAAAAAATTGGTTTCGAGAAAAATTCAACGTTTACATTTCTCTCTACCGTTGCGCAATATTGTTTAAATAGCGAAAGATCCTAATTTAAGAGCTAACGAAAGTTATATTAATTTTTCTCTTTTTATAATATTATTAACATTTAGTAGCAATATTTTTCAAACAAATCACGCCTTCGCCTTATTTAGAAGACAAAATTATTTTATTAAAAAACACAGATGCAAGAGAGAGAGATTTTAGATTTTTTATTTTTTTCTAAAACCTTTTTACGCGAAATATTTTATTTGTTTCACCATGTCACATGAAATACATATCTGTATATTTTTTCGCTTTTATATAAATGAATGAGTGTCATTCTGTTACTAAATAAATTAGTATTGGATGGATATTATCAGCGATATGTTATCACCAGATATTAACGATATCGTGAAAAGTATTTAATTTTCGCTTTAATTAAAATTCCATCGAAAATTACACTGATATTAATGAACTTTTCAACTGTAAATGTAATAACGAGAATGAAGAGTGTGAAATGTGTTTTCGATAAATTCTACTTTACAATTTTCGATAAAATTCTACTTTACAGAATATTTAATAACGACAGATAAATACATTTTTGCGAAATATCCGCAATCTTAGTAATCGCGAGATAAGCGTGTACGCATGAATCAATGTGTAATTGGAATCCTTCCATTCTTGACACTTTTATCAGCTGTTCTCGTATTGATATCACGCGAAAAAATTGATAAGCGATCTCTCGATGAGGAACGTTGCCACGAGTTCGACGAACGTCGGCCGCACTAATTGGCGTAATTAATTGCAAACTTGATCGCGATGAAAGTAAGCGCTTACGTAAAAGCGAATTGTCGAGATGCGCCTCTGCAACCTACGATGAGCGAGAGTTCGCAAAAACCGATAAAGATCGATTACCTCACGCGAAATAGCGACAGTAAAATAATATTTAACGACTTTTTCGACGACAAAACTGTTCGATTTTGGCTAGATTTTTGCTTTATATATCAGCCGAATGAAATTTGCAATCGAGTAGCCACATTTAGCGCTAAACACGACGCTAAATATAAGAAGCGATAGAGGCTAAGTTTGGATCTGATTAATGCATTCGCGTTATAATACTTATTTCTCCTTGTATTGCAGTAATAAAATCTGGCATTAGAATTTTTCAATGTTTAATAGAATATCGAGAAAAAATTTAAAAAGGTACGGACGAAGACGCAAATTGTTCTTATTTTTAATCACTTCACATTTCTTAGCATGCGTCATCCGCGGGATAAATTTGTTCGACATGGTATCGATTTCTAATAGACGTCTGAAGCGTTTATTAGATATAGGCTCTTTATAGCTTGATTTGCGTAATATGGCACCTACAAAGAGTAACATTTTATTGATCCCGGAAGGAAAATGTACTCCCGTCTACCTACAACTCCGTCCATCGTAAGCTTTTGTTCTATCATAAAACTATTTATTGTAACACTTAAATCCGTTTATTATCATACACGCTTAAGGGACATTCAAAAATTATTTTTTGAATCTCAGTACTAATTTTCTTGCTAATTAAAATTAATTAATACAGGTATCTTCAATATCGGCGGTTATAATCTCTAGATGGAGCCTACGACTGGAACCCGTTATAACTTTGGACACGTCAGTTATCATATTGTTGAAACTATCGATGCTACCCGCTGGTACTAAAACTGCCAGCAAAGTATCGATTTAGCGATTTATTAAAATAATGATTTAAGGCAGAGCTGGGATTTAGTTGCACAATTTCGAAAAAAGTTTATTTAATCTTGTTTTTGATTAATGTATTTTTTTTAAACCAATTAATTGGTCTTATTATTCCGCGCACAAAAGTATTAAGGTTATGATTACTGAAAACTAAATAATATTTTACAAGATATTTTACATTTTGTGTTAAAAAATTGTTAACTTCTTCAAAAATTGTTAACTTCAAACCTTTATAACTCAAAAAATACTTAATGAAAAAATGTTTTATTATAGTGTTTTGGAAAGCTCTCGAGATGAGCTATAAAAATGTGCAATAAAATGTAGGGGGTTCCATTTAAAAAAATCACTTCCGATTGAAGTAACCCACTTCCGGTCAAAACCAAAAGTTGAAAGGTACGCCATTTTGGTTCCCCCTCGAAACCATACAACTTTTATATGAAACTTTTTTCGATACCTGGCCACCCAAACGAGTTATTGGAAGTGATAGATTCAGATGGCTCACCCTGTACATAGGATATGTATGTACATAGGGTATGTATGTACATAGGGGGGTATGTATATACACAAGGGGATATGTATGTACATAGTAGTATATAGTTCCGACCTTAAGATGACATTGTAATCCCCCTGAGTTTTGAGTAG
>JANQDE010000011.1:2566705-2750051 GCA_037157785.1 Cephalotes varians | reverse complement strand
ATTACAATGTCATCTTAAGGTCGGAACTATATACTACTATGTACATACATACCCCCCTATGTACGTACATACCCCCTATGTACATACATACCCCCCTATGTACATACATACCCTATAGGGTGTGTATGTACATAGGGTATGTATGTACATAGGGGGATATGTATGTACATAGGATATGTATGTATGGTACATAATGAATAATTAACTAATAATTAAAAATTCCTTTGTCACTAATATTATTAATATTAAAAAATATTAATAAAATTAATATTAATRAAAAAAGAAAAGTTCTAATTAGCTACTCAAAACTCAGGGGGATTACAATGTCATCTTAAGGTCGTAACTCTCCTGAGGTGAAGCGTCACGAGCGTTTACAAGCATCCGGCTGCTCGTTGCTAGGATACGAGCGGCAAGAGGAGAACGGTGGGCGTCGACTCTGAAATCGGCTCGAAATATGCAACTAAATCCCAGCTCTGATTTGAGGCATCGAGTTAAAGACAAATGTCAGTTTAAAATAATCGAGAAAAATAATTGAACGTTTGCTTTTAAACGTTTCTAAATTTTTATTTTATATAAATTGTACAATAATGTAAAATTCTCAAATTTTATAGATTATAAAAATCTTTATTCTTTGTCTTTTTAAAAAAATATTCAAAACTTAAAGAAATCAAAATTTAAAGATTTTAAAATAGATTATCCGAATATAAATAAATAACACTTATCTGTAATGTACAAATAATAAATTATTGCGAAATTACGATCTAAAATTATGTAATAATGAATATGCAATCAAATTTCCCAATATTTTCAGAAGGTACGAAGAGTCAGAGAAACGGACAAATTTATTCGTTTTGTGAAAATGTTTATTTTATACGATTATAACAATATCGATTAGGACAATATATGAAGTATTAAACGTGTTTATTTGTCATCTATAAAACAGCGAATTATTACAGGATAAAATAATGCCTCGTTAAGCTTTGTACTCCATACCGCCTCTCTGTCTACCCTGCGAGTCCCTAAAGTTTATTCCTTTAAAGAATCACAACGGAGTAGACGTTGACAAAACTTTACGAGCACGATGCAAATTAACAAAGTAGATTCAGCCAAAATGCTTTTCGTCAAAATCAAGCTCGAAGATCCTGTCGTTAAAATTAAAAATAAAAAAAAATAGGAAACAGACGACAAGAGGATATCCGTGAAAACGGAATGTCAGTTACAAAAATATTTGATGAGTTCATACATGGCTGGTACGTGATTTTTAATCTACAATAAAGTATGATCTCGGGGAGCTTTACTGTCATGACTCATTCTGAAGACTGAAAGTTCACGAATATCTTAGTCGACTTCGTGGCACTCGGATTGTATAGTCTCGATTCTACGTTCACGACGATTCTTCAATATGCGGCATATCAGGGTTTATTCGGAGCGCTTCTGGGCCTCTTCGGAGTGGCGTACTTGACGCACAGAAATCCGAAAATAATCAGCACGGCGATGATAGCCACTCCGATGCCCAGCAAAAATTCCCCTCGTACATTCAACTTATCGAGAGCAATCTCGCGAAGGGCCAACGCACCGTCGGGCGGTTCGCACGCCGCCTGGATGATGATGTCCTGCCGTTGAATCTGCTTGGGTTTGCAATTGGCCAGCTTCCCCACGCTCTCGGTCCTGTGTAGACGCGGCAACAGCAGCGACAACGACCACTGCATCGGGCTGATCCGCTGATACCACGAAGGCAGATTTTCCAAGTGCAAAGTCGCTCCGCCGGCCAAAGTCATCTCGCCCAAAACCACTCCGGCGAACAACGCCGCCAGATAGATCCACTTGCACACGTGCGCGAAGAATGTGCAGATGAGATGTTGCAGCATCAAATATAGCAAACCGATAGCGAGATAATTCCACAAAGATGTCATGTTCTCGTCCGGCACGAGATGCAATCCCGACATAGCAAACGCCGGCGCCAGATATATCAGATAAATCATGCACCAGGACGGCACGCTGCAGATAAGCTGGAAGCAAAACGCATTTCCTTTATATCTTTCGCTAAGATAAAATTCGAAATCTCGACGAATCCAGGCTTACCTCTACGAGAATATACATGAATCTATTATATAGCCCATCCCTAATATCTCTCTCCACATTCGGCCTGCTATTGATCACGTCGCACATCGCTAGGAGGCTCAGAGGCCAGAAGAAAATGCCCAAACTAGCGTAATGGTAGCCTATTCTATCTCGCAGATATAGATTTGGCTCGCCGGCAATGTCCCAAAATATTGCACCGAGTAAAACACTGAGCGACACGGAAATGACGATCTTCCGCAACAGTCTTGTTAACGTCCATGGTTGACTGTAGATGAGCGTTCGTAACAATAGCGCGTAGAATTGAACAAATATATTGGGACCGGACAATGAAGGCGGAAGTGCGCCGGGTGGTCCAGGATCGCTGATCGGAGGTAACCTCGTTCTGGCCAACTCCGCTAGATGATCTATCCTCTGCGAGGACTCTAGCATCGCTTCCGCCGATAGATCATCCAACGTTACTAAATCAACTGAAAAAGAAAGAGAGAGAATTGTTATCTATGTCATTCGTTATATAAAAATATGAAGTAAGGAGCTTCACTTCTTAAAATAATTTTATTCACAATTCAAGAATATTCGCGTTTTATTAGTGAGACCTAATTTAAGAGAATTTTGCCACGTACGATAGTAGTCGGACGGGTTCTTGAACGGTGGGCAGGGGAACTCAGCGAGAGCGAAATATGGCAGCATGTCTCTTCTAGGTCCGGAGTACATGATTCGACCGCCGGACGTAAGCGCGACCCTCGACACCATTGTCAGGATTTCGTAAGTGGGCGGATGCAGAGTCAGGACAACGAGACGCTGGCCGCGACTAGCCCACTGCCTCAGGTACTCGACGAGGAAGAACGCATCGAAAATGTCCAGACCGTGCGTGGGTCTGTCTAGGGCGAGGACGTGCGAGTCCTGAAGCAACCGGCAGGCGAGGGCCAATCGTCGAGCCTCGGAGGTCGTCAAAGTGTTCACCAGGCAGTGCTTGGTCGCCTCCAAGCCGAGTTCTTGCAGGATAGCTTCGGCCTCGAGCGTCGTGGTGTTGCGGCCGCCTCTCAGCAACATGTAGAAGCTGAGAGTCTGCTGAGCCGTCAACCCGGGACTCAGACCACTCTCCGTGGGTAGATAGGCGACGCGAGATCTGTTTTCGTTGCAATATTAATAAAATTAAGTGAACTATTTAATAAACCTTCAATGAATCATTTAATAATTGCATAAATTGTTCCGGAAAAAATGACATTTTGAATAAAGACTTCAGATATCCGAAATTAATATTATACCAAATTATCAATTATAATCTATTTCACAACATTCGGACATCCGGATTAGCCAAATAATTCCGATAGAGGAGAAAAATGGAATTCAAATAAAAAGAGTACTATTACATCATTATTCTCATATAATTTATGATCGTGCAATGAAAATTGACTGATACTTTTTTATGCATGCAATATCTTCTAAAATGTATGATGTAACTAAAGATTGTTCGAGTAGTACGAAGAGAAGTTGCAGTCGAAGATTAAGTATGAAGCAACAATTAAGTCGGCAATTGAAGAGATAATTAGTAATGCTCAATTTATTCACCTTATTACTTGAAAATTTGTATGCTAATGAATTCACTAGTTACAGTCTGTTTTCCTAATGTCGATTACCGTTAATCGTAGTAATTAAATGTTCCTTTTCTACTTGGACCATACTGCTATGATTTAAAAACCAACAAAGAATCAGTCAACTAAATTGAAGCTGACTCCTATTAATGAAACCGGCCATCGATCTTTCATATTTATCTCGTTTAACCGTTTTTATTTTTTTATTATATAAGTTTATTATATATAATTTCTGCAACTGAATATCATTTGACAGCAAGAAATTAACTAAAACTATTTTATTGACAAATTTAATTTTTTTCGTGCTCATTTTAAAAATGATAATTTTTACGGAGCAGAACAAAGAAGCGCTTTCTTTCAAAGCGCTATTCTTAAAATAGCGTTCAAATCGCGTAAGTGGTTCACTGTCGCGTTACAAGAAAGCGTACGCGTGCCGCAAGGAGATTAGAAAGTACCTCAGACTGCGTGCCGATACAGATCTTCCATTGAGCAGAATATCGCCCCTTTTTATACGCCTCCTACCCGCGATCGTCTCGACGATCTGCGTGCCTTCTTTCTCGGTAGTCGCCATAATAGCCAACACCTCGGCGGCGCCGGCCTCGAGGGTGATACCACGAAGAAGCGGCAGCCCGTCCGAGCCTGAAGCCTCTACGCCTCGCAACTGTAGGTGAGGATGCTGCAGACATGGCATGGGTCTCAATGGCAACGCGTAACCTTCCGGCCCGAGGATACCGTGTCCTATAAAATAAATGTAAGTCACGCATAATACTCCAGATTTGCCAAAAATTTCAAAAATCGAAAGAAATGAAATTTCTTTTACGAACAATAATTTTTCCTAAAATCTTTATTGACTTAAAATTAATTCCGCCAATTTAATAAAGAAAAAATAGATTTTAATTCGTTTAATAAAAATTTCTTTAACAGATTCTTTTAATAGAAGAAAAACAAGAAAATAATTTTCTTAAATGAACATTAAACTTAATTTATTTTTGTTAATTTTTACCGTGCGTTATGTATCCGGGATCAATCGGCGCGATGCTGTGTCGCCGATTGGTCCTGACTGCGCTCTGCAAGAGATTAGCTTCGCTAGCGCTCCTCAATCTCGGATGATCCCTCGCGACAGTTAATTGTGAATGTGCTGGCTCCCTCGGGACAGCATGGACATGCCTAAAATCCGGATCGCTTCTGGCTGAACGCATGATCGTGGTTGTATGCACCGGAGCACCTGCACATTGAAGTAGAGCTTGTAACACGTAATCCTGATTATCCTCAATTTTATCCAGCAATTCAAATTAAACACAAACTGTGAAATAATATAACATAGAAATAACATAGAAAATTTGTAAAATAGCTTATTAATTTATTTAAAGTATTCTAAAAATATATCTTCTTCAATAAGAAATTGATTGAAGAGTACAATAGAATGGTAATTAATGGAAAAGTATGGTTGATATCGAGCATTATTTTACTGCTGTACCTGCATGTGACACACGTCGTCCTTCCTCGCTGGAGTCGTAGCCGCTGGAGCCGTCGCGATTCCGCGAGCTGGGAGGCAGAACGCGCGGCAAGCCGAATTTCAAGTACGTGTAAGAATTGTTAGCCAACGGGCTCTTGGGCCCGTACCGCGGATGCCGCAGTATACTCTGCACCGTGGAGTCGCGCAACTGGAAGTTCCCGTATGGCAGCGGCGACTTCTCGGCGGAGCCGAGCGCGGAGTCCGTGAAGTCGGAGTTCAGGTTTTGCCTGTGGAATCGCGGAAATGCGTATACCTCGCTCGACATTCCATCATACTTAATATCCATTCTTTGTATACAAGATGTTTTTAGTTAATTAGATAAGAGAGAGAGTTAATTAGATGATTAAAATGCACTTTTTATATCACATGTATGTATATACACGAAGTATATCCGCATTCCTTTGAATCTCGACCGCGGATTTTTTTTTTTAATGAAATGATTACAAGAATGACAGTGTGGTTTCAAGTATCGATATTTCCCGTTTATCGTTATGTTCCATAGTCACGCATGCTTGATAATATTCATGACATTTAATATTTTTAACGATAATAATCATATCGTTGATGTAATACATGAAAGTACACAGTATATTGTAAATCAACAAGTCCGATCGGCAATTCCTTTCACGTGGCGAGCGGCAAAAAGATGACACAGCATTCGCTTTGGCGTTCCGCCTCCGGTGAGGCTTAGATTGGACGACGTACGATGCGGGGATACGCGGATTACACGCTTGCACTTTAACTGCAAGTGTTCACCTGTAAATCGACCATGCGTGCAGATCCTCGCTGGCCGGCGGCTCCAGCCCCCTGGTGTCCAGAGCTCCCGGCACCGAGTACCTCCTCTCCAGCTCCCAGGCTTCCGAGCCCATATTTTCCGGTGGCTGCACAGAGATTGCCGATGCGACCGGTTAAGTTTCCGCGAATTAATCCGAGATAACGTAATATCTCTCCTTTTATTTTAATTACTACGCTTTAGTGCCGCCGAGGCGGAAAGTGAAGAAAAGGAACGCTCTCTCTTTTATCAGTTTCAGTTTCGAATTCGATCGGACTAGCCGAATCGATTAGCAGAAACAATTATGTTGTAATTTTCAAATGAAAAAATAAATGTCTTTTGTTTGGAAAAAAATCGATAATTTCAAAACTCATGAAAATATTACAAAAGGGAACAACGAAAGAGAAAGAAAGTTTGACTAGAGAAAAATAGATATTCTTGGAAATTCTAATATTCTTTTCCGAAGGATCGCATAAAACATGCGGTAGATGTCTGTTCGGCGAGCAAAATAAATTACGTCAATAAATTACGAAAATTTTTATGAAGAAATTTTCAAACGCTTTCCTCACGCGGAACACCCTCTGACTCGGTATGAATTTATTGCTACCACTGCCGTGCAAGGACGTTCGCGCGAGATTGGATTTATTGCGCAACATATCGAGAGGCTGTTATTAAAGCTTCCTTGCGTACAAGACGGAACTTCTTTTACGCGCGTTGTGTGTGTGTGTGTGTGTGTGTGTGTGTGTGTGTGCGTGCGCGTGTTCAGCTCGTCTTGAAAAGTCCTGTAAAAGTACATGCCCACGGCTGACGATTTGACTCGCAAGCAAGCACCGAGTAATTTCAAAGACGCGCCGATTATACGGAATATACCGGCATGCTTCTCAACAGTATCCCATGTTGACCACCGCGGATACAACCGCGTCCGTCAACGCGATTTCACGACAAATTTATGCCCGTACCGTTTAAGCGACGAAAAAATCAAGAAGGAAGAGAGAAGCCGATTTATCATCGAATATATTGAATGAAAAAGACTTTGATACGAAATTAAATAATCATAAATAATCAGATTTATTTCTTTAATCTCCAGCATAATCATTATCCAAGTTATTGGATTATTGGATATTATCCTCCACTCTCGAACGTCATCCATTTCCTTTGTTAAATTATAATGTGACAACTTCGCGCGCGACGTATTTCTTTCTTTAGAATTCTTTAGAATTCAGCTCTGACTCCTTTTCGATAAGTCGCGCATCATGCATTCTGACCCTTTGGATTCTTCTCACCGATAGAAAACTGCAGGTAGTATCCCGTAGTACCCGCCGAACAAAGAAGGGATAGCCTCGTCGAATTTTATCGCGATGCAGCAAATTGTTCTTGCTCGTGCTCGATCGTCCATAAAGAACGAAACATGCAGGCTGAAGAGAGAATGCATTTCCCCGCTAGTATACGTACAGTCACGGTGCATATTTGTTTGCCTGCATTGTTAGGTATTTATAAATACCTATGGATCTTTCATGTTTCTTTTTGTATTAGTAGTCTATATACGTATTCTGTACTGTATACTGTATATACTTGAAGGGAGAGATAATTTCCTATCTCTCTATATCTTGATTGCTAAATTACTATCAAGCAAATTCACAAATTACTCTAGAATTATTAACCTGCTACATCACGTCGCGATTCAAGATAAGACGTCATTAGAATGTCATTTTTAAGACTGCTTTTTATATATACGAACACCCATTCGAGCTTTGCATAGTAGGCTGATGTATCGTGGTAAAAACCGAGGTAGAGATAGTAATTGGCACCGGAAATTACCGCCGGCGGCAACATTGTAGCATATTATAACAGTACGTTTAACGCAATTTCGAAAAGCAAAATGTCGGCTAGTTGCAGGCTACTAGAGCAGGCTCCAAATGACTGGGAAATCGATAGTTGACTAGTTTCCGTATTTCACCTTAACCGGCTTTCTGGATCGTTTGCTTTTATGAGCCGCGGATCTAAATACTCGCTCGTTTTTCTTACATAATCTCACATTGACGTGGACATAGGCGACGATGTAGTTTGTTGTTACATCACTGACTTTCTCTGTGTACAAGGTCTTGCAATATTTAATTTGTTACAAAGGTACAAAGGTCTTTTCTTCGCGTTATATAAAACGTATCTAAAATGGATCTCCTTAAAAATCTTATTCTTAAATAATTACAGCACGTCGTTTTATTCTATCCTTTATTCAGCAAGTATTTTGTCAATTTGACTTTACTATGTGTGTTTTATTTTTTTACTTTGTTCTGTTTCAGAAATTTTATATCAATCTTTTATCGTATTGTACATATATTTTTTTGCCTTAATACTATTTTTTTAATTCATATTTCATAGAATGTATTTGTTTCAGTCATACGTGAGATAAATAAGTTTTAATCTCACGTTTAATCTCAATTGTTAATTATCATTTTTTTTTATATTTAATTGCCATCTAATTACATTTGTTGCTTTTCGCGTTCCGTAATGCAGCGCGACGTCATGTTCTACCGAATAGCTGTCAGGGACTCACCGTTATTAGAAGACATGCTCGTGCCAAGAGTTTTGTAGCGTCAGGAAGACGCTCGCACGAGGATAAATATCATCGGCGATTGCGCGCTGACACGTGTGCTTCGAAGGAAGAGAATGCAGCATCCCATTTAACGGTGGTGCTCGCGACCTAAAAACGCGCACGCAGCACCTGTTTCAATGCCATTGCTGCACGACAGCTTTTAATGAATTTTTGCGAACACGTTGTTTCGACGATTTAAAATCCATTTCCTACCGGGTGTTCGACCAACACGCACTTTTCGGAAAAACATCCAAGATAAAACTCACATTTATGATAGGTACATAATTACAGGTTTTGACGTTGCGATTTCCAGTGATCATGATATAATCTAGATCAGACCAGATGCACTAAATTAGTATGTATACTTCCGTGTTTGAGTGATTACGTTTCGATCAAACTTTAGAAGAGTAACACGACAGACGTATCACTTTTACAAATATAACAAGAACGCAAGATTATTTCTAAGAAGAACGTCGTTAATCTTAGACGTCGTGAATTAACGATCTTCATTATCCTCTTATCGGAGAACAAATACCATCGCATTCTGTGCATCGCTCTGATTGAATTTCAGAGCAAACGTGTACTCGAAGATATGATATGTTCGCGCAATATGTTCCAGATTGTCGAAGGACGATTAAATTAATCAGGGGCGTCTCTTCCTGTCTGTGAGAGAGAATCGACCTTGCTTTCGACGGTGATGCAAATCGAACGGCGTCATCAGGTTATTCGAACTGCTTGCGAAACGCGTGGCACGAAACGCATAAACCATCTGCTTCATCGCTTCGGTGCAACAACAGGTTTTAATTCGTCTTCACGTGTCAGTTTGCGGTATGCGTTCACGTTTCCGAGTTCCACGCGAGTGCGAAAATATATCGGGTGTCCAGTAAGTACACCTCGAGTACACTTGTTAGATTATTGCATTATAACTCTGCAAAATTGTTGCTGTACGAATAATTTATTCGCGAGTCTTTAATAACGATAATCTTTTACATAAAATTAAATTTAACCTGTTAAAACTTATAGCATAATTATCGTAAAAAGCTGACGTGTTTATTATTTAATTAAAATTTCTAAGATTTCTCTTTATCTTACACAAACTTCGCAGGATTCTTTAGACAGACGTTAAACATCCGATCGAGTACACTGCACCTAGCTTATAGAATATTTTCTTGTACAATATTTTCTTGTACAATACTCTGGTAACCATTTGATGACACTCACGACGATTTAATACGTCAGCGCAGATGTTACGTTTACGTCGTCCGGATGGAATGCGCGGAATTACATAATCCGTTTTAGCGCGAGCGGCTTAGAATTACACTTCGAGTGATACACGAGACGCATTTCTAGTTACCACAAATGCTGACGACAAATGACTTTTTTCCTGGAATTTCCCGTTAGAAATGACTCATCAGCAAATCCCTTGAAACGAAGCTGGCAGGTATAAGAATGCTGCGCTCTCCTGTGAGAATCAGCAAGATTGAAATCTCACACCTTATCGAAAAAAAAAGTTTGCGCAGAGCGCAACATCGTTTGACGAGCATTCAAATTCAATATTTTTGTAGAAAAATTAAATCAAGAACGGAAATCAATTATTTTATGGAGGATAGAAAAAAAACATTTGCAATATTTTAACGATAAATTTATAACAGTTAATTTCCCCTTTCGAAATGCGAATAATAAAATCTTTTGTTCATTCAAAGCGGATGTGAATCGCGCGTGGTTTTACTGCTAGACAAGTGTCGGATGATCAAGACTCGTATGTTATGTCATACGATGCCGTATGTGCGTTGGATTAATTCGTGCCCGCAAAAATAGCTGGTGATATCTTCCGCGATGCCGTCGTAATGGGGACTGCGATGTAACACGTGTTCATCGGTGAACTCATCAGCAAATCAACGGATCACTATGAAACTCCTTACGCTGTACGTTTGCAAACAGCTGACATTTTTAACTGACAAGAAATAACGGTATAATCTATATTATGAGACCTAACAAGCAGCAGATTCTTTCCTTCGCACGTGCGATTGATTATTTTGTTTTATCTTTAATTTTCGAAGATTCATTCAAGTACATCGATGTTTGCCGCTGAATATATTCAAAGTATTTATATTTATTAAAATAATGAAATTTAAATACAGAAATCAGAAAAATAAAGACGTTTTTAAATTTCTCAATATTCGAAGAGCTCCGTTAAGTATCTATTAAAAATTCATATAGCAAGAATGCGATATAATTTATAGAGACACAGGAATAAAATGATAAGAAAATTGTAATTCCTAAACGAGGAATTTATAAGTCAGAGCTAATTTATTCAGGATATGGCACAATTTCTTACTGGTCGAAGCCTCGGGTTCACGTGGGTCTTCGTGTCACTACAACGGTCGACCGATGAGATGTTCCCGCATGAGTAGTAGTTAAGGTACCCGCATACGAAAGGAGAAAGAGCCTGCGGGTTTGCAAGCACGATTGCGTCGACGTCTGCAATGACAATGGACGTGGTTCCCGCTGCACGTCGAGTAGTCCTTGCTTGGTCTCACGATCGTGCATGGAATGATTTAACTCACGTGTGATTACGGATGCGAAACATCGGACTTAGCCAACACCTTTAATAAAGAACATCTCGAAAAGAATAAGTCGGAGTCGCGGTAAAAATTTATTCTGTAATTAATCCAGCGTCTCTAAAAAAAAATGTTTATGATTTATGACATCGTTTTTTCAAAAAATTCTTAAATGTATGAACTAATTCTTTTCGAGGTAATAGGACCTCTTTCGTGGTAAACACCCCGAATGTGTAAATGTTGCACATTGTTCGAATAATTGCGTCCACATATCAATGAAACAGCGACAGAACTGAATCGTGACGGTACCCCTACGTCCTTTTCAATTTACGTAATACGGTGATTTTTACGGCAACCGATAACCGCCTCTCGCGGAGCTCGGTTAACTGTTCATTTGCATATCCCGTTTCTGCAACAGTTGTATCGAGCGACAACCGTGCGTTTTCGCGGTATGAATTCGCTATTAAACGCCACTTTGGTCGTGTTCGCCGCGGCTTTTTGCCGGCCTTTGCACGCGCGCGCAACTGGATCGCCGTTTAATACATAGTACGAGAAGGAAAGTGCGGATATGGCGATATATTCGTAAAGGTCGGCGATGATACGCTCGGAAAAACGGACCCGCTGCATGTGCCTATTGCGCGCAGCTGAGCATGTCGAAAGCAGGCGGAAAGTGACGTCTAACATCTCGCCGGATGTATACGTACTCGTGCGCGATACCTCGAAAAATCGTCGATCGCGTGATCACTCTTACGACGATCGCAAATTCGCATCGCGATCCAGAATCCGTGGTCACGGTGCTTAACGCGATTCAAGGGGTAAATGGTTGAAAATAAGAATGTTTGCTCGAAAACGGATGGATTGATCTTTTAAGCTGCGTAACAGTTTCTTTTTTGGATATCCCGTGTAGATGGTATTTGCGGTTTACGTCAGGTAAGTGAAAATTAGAAGGTGTATAACCGCGGAATGTCTCCACTTATTTAGGGATCTCTTTCGGTTCTCAGCGAACGGAAACAATATCTCGCATGATCTCCAGAATCTGTGAGACTATCCCACGCATTGATTTCTATAGCTATGTTTGTACGCCAGTGAAGCGTGCACGCGTGTCCGTGTACCTGAATAAAGTACAACATGGCCTGGATTGTTACAGTGTTACAACCATAATTACTCGTACACGCAATGCGGTTGGAAACCGTGATGGAAAGTCTACCGAAAACCGTCCCATCGACCCACATAACGTGTGTATTTCAAGCGATCCGAAGTGTGCACTAATAATCATAGCTAATTATCTCAATTAATTAAACACCAGTAATTTCGTGATTATAATAGAAGAGATGTTTTATCTTTTATCTGCGCCTAACGTTTTTCGTTACGTTTAATGAGAGAAATTAAAAGAACAAGCGATAAATTAAAGAAAAAATCATTTAATGTAATTTAAAAAATTAATTAACAATGTTTTAATTTAGAGAATGAGATAATCGAAAAGATAATCAGGAAAAATGCAATCCGTATTTAAGTAGAAATATTTTCATATACAATACTAGTACAGTTAATATTTACTATTTGCATACTATCAATCAAATGTAGGTGGAAAGTATTTTCGTTGCCATTCTACAGATAATATGCAACGCTCAATCATAATAAAATTAGACAGCGACTGAATGTCGATAGTACAATACTTTTACTACTTCATTATAAGCGATGATGGGCATTATCGGGCCGTAAAAACTTCATCAGAGAATGCAGGATATAAGCGAGGTCAGCTGTTAGACTTTTCAATATTCCACCGAGGCAATCACTCTCCTCCCTTTTTCCTTCCTCGCCCACCCTTCCCCGCGGATGAAGGAGAATGAAAAAGAAGAAAGATCCAATTGAAATTGCAAATCACTCGAAGCATCGTGTGAGGAAGCGTCGAAGAACGCGCCTATGCACTCGTTAAAGTCTCCTAGCGTGACTTCACGATTTCGCCGACGGCTTGTCGTTGCTCACGCCGTTAATGAAAATCGTAGTAACTCGCGATTTTGCATTCGACGTATCCGATCGAAGTGAACGGATTGACGAGAATTGAACCCTCACCTTTCCGCCTCGCTAATAAGCTAATGTGGAAACGCACGAAGGAAGTAACTGGTTGACGCAAACGCTTTTGCTTTTTATTAATGGAAATGAAAGGAAATAAGTTGCGAGTCTTAAGTCTTAAGAAATAAAGATATTTATATCTTTAGAAATGAAAAAGAAAGAGAGGAAGAAAGGAGAAAGAAAAGAAAAAAAGAAGACATAAATAGATATCGAAGACTTTGCACTTCGGATTGAAATTAGATTAGACTGGTACAGCGGAAATTTAATGCAGTGGGTAACTATCCAATTATTTAATTGATTTAAAAGTTAGAAAAATATGTGAAAGAGAAAAGTGGTAGTAGTACCTTACAAAAATTTTATTTAACAAAAATTAAGAAAAATTCTAAGAAAAAGAAATTCTAAGTTTATTTGAATCTAAGCCGAAAGAATATCCAGTAGTTTCGATATATTTCTTTCTATTATTCAAATAAGTGCTAGGATACTTGAACAGAAATATAGTTTATAATTGTTACTTTTTCCAACAAAATCCAAGAAAGAGCGCTCTTGAGTAACGTTTCATCGCTAACGACATAAATCGGATGCTTTCAACATTTGTAATCTAATCGAGTAATAATCCGTCCACTTTTTCAGGAAAATAAAACATTATTCTCGTATGTAATACGAGTAAAAATAGTGATTTCGCGCACATGATAGAAAATACCGCGAAAATTTTAGAGTGTGACGAAATACAACATAATAAGCTGCATCGTTTTGCAACACAAAGTATTTTACTTCGCGATAAAAATAATTTATTTAGCATAAAATTATGGAAAAAACTGTACTATCTTTAATAAAAATTAAATTATTCTGTTAATAAAATTCAAAAATCAGTACACGTGAATGATTAATAATTTTATTAATAACAATTAAATTGTTAAAGTAAATTTATTCTTTTTTTACTATTTTACACTTTCTTAAGATTGATTTTTTATCAAATATCTGTGATAAATTTATTAAATTTTTTTAATATAAAGATGGAGGAAATGTACGATCGTGCGATCGCTTGTCAGTGAGTTTGTTGTGTATTTTCCTTCCTCAAAAAGAAAAAATATATATGGAACGTTTTAACACTATATACGAATTTTTGATTCACGGTTCAATGACAGAGAACCTGATTTTGCATAATAAGAAAGACTCGCTAGTGAAAGCAACAGGTGATTAACAACCCTGCTGTTACCACTTTTTCGAAGGCGATCGATCCGCTCTATAGATTCCGGAGAATGCGTTTTCGAATGCGTTTTCCATTTGGAAAACACCGCGATATTTTTTAGTGTATAATCAGACACGCACACAAGACTCTCGTGTTTTTTTCCCAACACAATTTTTCCATCTTTGACTAATATCGTTATTCTGAAAAGTATGCAAACTTAATAGGTTTTTGAATGAAGATATTTTTATATAACATAGAAAATTTTTTAATAAGCTTTTCGCTAGTTCGCATATAAATATCAAAGAAAAAGCAGATTATCTCTCTAATAAAAGATAGAAAGAATGCTGCTTAGCTTAATTCATCAGACATTACATTACTTTCACAATTGTCAAGAATAATTATATATTTCTTCCAATCGAAAGATAGATGAATCTTTACGAACACGTTCGAAAAATCACGGAACACGCGTGAGGGCGACTCGGCGCCCGCAGCGAGGACGAGAAGAGGAGAAAAAGAGAGAGGAAGAAAAAGAGAGAAGGCACTGCCGCGCTCTGATCTTCGTGACAATGACTCACCGACTGTGTATTTGCTGGGCCTTCAACCTTGGAAGCTGGTAGAGTCACGACGACGACGCTGCTGCCTCTTCATTCCGGTTTTTCGTCCTCCGATCGCCGTCCGATCGGACTTCCCGCTTCGCGTGATAGAGAAAAGGGATGCACTTCCCTTGCGTGCGGGAAGAGAGCCGTCACCCGCGGGGATGAAAAAAAACGATCTTTCTTGGTCGACGCGTCGTTATCGCGACGTCGCCGGTGCCGCCGTCGTCGTTGACGATTCTTACCCGGGATATCTTCCTCGACTCGCGATCTAAGCGAAGCGCCAAGTATCGCGCGACTCGCCGGAGTCCTGTCCGATCGCTGGTCGCCACCGTTGACGGAGGAGCCCATCAAGGCCCCCACGAGTTTCCCTCTCCGGAGCCCCACCGGTACCCCACCGACAAGTTCGCAATGGCGTGAACGCGCCGGGTCCGCAAGATAGCTTGCGTCTATCTAGCGTGGACTCTGCGTTTTTTACACTTTCATTTCTCGTTGTTGTCTCTTCTTGTGCGTCTTTGCTTTGCTTTACGTGCGGCAAGATATATTCGAGGCAATTATAGAAAGGAACGGAGGCATAACTTAAAAAAGCTTAGATAAAACGAAACAAAGTAAAAGCGAAGCAAACGTAAGTTAACGTAAAAGAAGCAATTCAAGTCTCTTTATCGAGTCTTTACTTTCTTCAGCATTTATCTGGCCGATCGAGAAATTTAACGAAAAATTCTCTACGCCATTTTTATTTTATATTCAAGGATTTGCATATATCTTAGAGCAGCATACAATTAATTAAGATTATAATATTTTTTTGGCTATCGTGGAACAACTAACATAGAATAACGAACGACATTTTTTGTCTCTCTGTTTCTAACATAAATAGTAAAAATATAAAATTTATCTTTTGCCTCTTGTCTCTTAAGTTAAACTAAAATTGTACTATTTCATTTAATATACTTTTAGAATATATTACAATTTGTGATTCATAGCTCTTGTTATAAATTCAAACGTTACTAATTTATATTTTTTCTTTTTTGTAAAGAAAAGAGAAGTCTTGGACAAAACATCGAGAAAACGTTGAAGGAGGACCAACTACAGACTGATCGCAGCTAATAGCTTGATGGAATAATGTGTTCCCACACAAAAATGTGACGTATTTTTACGATACTTTGCAGACTGAGATCGAGATATCCAAACAGCGTCTCGCTTAGCTTGCACGTTGAAACGCGCGCACCGCGCTGCTTACGCCGATGGTCTCGCTCGGGATCGGTCCCCCTCCAGATCGCGGGCCCGCGTCGGAGAAGACATTCACCTCGAGGAGAGCCAACTCCCAGCCAGGTATCGTTACTGGCTACGCGTTTCTCGTGTTCCAGCCTCGCTCGAGCGAGTGACTTTTACGAACTGGTCAGTGCGCGCTGCAATCTGCACCGCAATAGTACGCTCGTGTTGGCGCATCATCCGGACTACCGTCTGGTCTATCATTTTGCGGAGGTGCGGAAGATCCTCGTGGAAAATCGTCGCGAGTGCGGATGGATCTCTTTGTTAAGGTGCACACGCACTCCGACACACGGTGTCTTCCAAGTCCACGGTCAAGTGCGCGACGGATGGATGAATCTGGTGACAGTCCTGCATCTTGGTGTTCTTATGTTCCTTTGAATGTTGTTTATTATTTCTAATTCCTGTGAAGTACGTTTCTTCTTAACAATATTAATATTCCAATTGACTATTATAATTAATTTGAAATAATAAGCAATTGTTATTCAAAAATTTTAAGATAATATGCGAATTTACGTAAAAATTGTTGAATAAACTGCAATGAAAAATATTTAAAATATTATATTTTAGAAGAAATAATTTTAATCGGCTTTACGTTTGTTATTTGAGGTATGTAATTGTGAGTCGGACGTAATACCGGAACACTCTCAAGATGCTTCCATCCGATTGCGTCCTGGACATATCCAACGTGTTTCATTCCACTTCGGTAGTAATCGAAGGAACCTGTCTCAATAAATCCGAGCCTACCGCAGTGCTTAGAGATGTATCAGCCCGTGTTCACGGTGGAGAAGTCTTAGCTATTCTAGGATCAAAGGGTTCCGGCAAACGAGCGCTTCTCGATGTTATCGGTGAATATTTCTAATTATTCTTCTCAGCATTATTGTAGCGCAAAATTGCAAAAGATCGCTTTTTTGCAATTTAATTAAATTTTACTTTATCATGATTAACTTTCTCTTTCTACTATTTTTTCATCATGCGTAATAAGAAAGTTCTCATAAATATCTCTGATTAAATTGTCAAGGAAGAATAAAAAAAGACAGAAGATATAGACGATAATATCTCAGAATCGGCACATTAATTAAATATAAAGTAATTTAAAATTTCTACTAGCTGGAAGGGCGGAGGGCGAGACGAGGGGGCGAGTTACCCTGAACGGCAACCTGCTGACGCCGGAGCTGTTCCGGCGTCACGGCGGCTATGTGGCTCACAGGTGTCACCTGCTGCCGAGTTTGACAGTTCGCCAGACCCTGATGTATGCCACGTGGCTTGCCAATCTGAACAATCGCGAGGCCCGGGTGCGGCAGACCCTCGCCGACCTGGCGCTCTCGCAGGTTGCTAACCGGTCAGTGAACGATCTCACCAGGCCGGAATATCGGCGGCTGATGCTGGGCGTGCAACTTGCCAAAGATCCGACCCTGTTGCTGCTGGACGAGCCGACCTGGGACACTGATCCTCTCAACACGTATCTCATCGTCTCGATGCTGTGGTCCTATGCCACCAGACGCGGCTCCATCGTCGTTCTTACAATGGAAACACCCAGGTCCGACGTGCTGCCGTTCGTCAGTCGCGTGACATTACTGTGCCTGGGCGCGGTGGTTTACTCTGGACCCACCAGAAGCATGTTAGATTATTTCACTTACATCGGCTTCCCGTGTCCGGAACTGGAAAATCCTTTGATGTACTATCGTATGTATCGCAGGGAACAATGTTATTTGTATTAATTATTTCAACAATCTTTATTATTTTCCGAGCAAATCCTTAGAATGTTTTAAAGTGACTAATTTAAATAACAATAAAGACACTTGAAAAATAAATTAATTAATGCAATATATTAGAATTCGTCACTTTTTCAGTATGCTTGTCGACTGTCGACCGCCGCTCCAGAGATCGCTTTCTGGAGTCCAATCAGCAGATATCAGTCTTAGTCGAGAAATTCAAGGTGGATGGAATGCTTTACATGAAAGAAGGACCGCAAATGCCGCACAGCATGAAAGATACGGCTCTCGGCATCATGCACAAGGGCTTAGGACGTGGAATTAAGCCTGGATGCTTCTCGACGCTTTTGGCGTTATATTTGTGAGTATTAACTGAATTGAATCTTTTAATATTCGATATATATCATAACGACATATTAACATCATGAGCGTAATTTTGAAATAAAATTATTTTCAAATTAATCGTAGAGTCTGTCGGCAAAATTAAGGTCGACAGATTTAGGATATCTTATTAATCATTCGCAATCATATTATTATTTAGACGAAGTATGGCAGCTACGTTCTCATTCAATAAGATTGGCCTGGGACACTTCGCCGCTCGCCTGCTGTTACTGCCATTCGTGGTTGCTCTAATGAGCATACTGTATTCGCATTCAAGTCCCGTACAATCAAGAATTTTCCTGCAAACCGGTGGCTTGATCTTCAACGTCCTGACGTTGTTTTACGTGGCCGGGATAGCCGCAACGTCGCTTTTATGTAAGTCAAGACATATTAATCAAAGAGAACAGGTGATTTTTCATATCATGCATCTTCAATCTTCTCTTAGAGATATTTAAAAAATATTTAACGTTCTTTAATTTTTTTTATTTATTTATATCGCTATTTATAATATGCTGAAGTTTCATTTTCTTCTGGTTTACGTTCGACATTTAATCACACCAAGGTTGATATAGTTCCAGGTTTCCGCGCAAGGTATTACCAAGAGAAACGAGAAGGTCTCTACGGTGGCGCGATGTTCTTGACCGCATACACCATGCTGAGCCTTCCACTGAGTTTCATATCGACGCTTATAACGATCGGGATCTTGATTCCCATTCTAGAGCTGGACCTCACTTCGTGGGCGTATGCTTCCGGCATTCTGTGGTCCAGTTACGTTGCAGCCGAGCAAGTGACGGTAGCCGTGCTGATGGTGATCGGTAGACCCATAACCGGTGCCATCACGGTGTTGTACATGACCCTATTATCTCTGGTGGTTGCGTCGGGCGCGATTCGTAGCCTAAAGAATTTGCCCTATTGGTTGGCGATGGCGACGACCGCGTTACCGACGAGATACGCATCTCTGGCATTAAATCAGTTAGTCCTCGACGTCCCCATCCTGTCCAATCTACCCTACAACGAGAGTTTCACCTGTCCAGGTATACCTGAGCTCTGCAGGTACCCTGATGGCAAGACTTATCTGATAGAACGCTTCACTAGAGAAGGCGAAAACATTTCCGAGGTGTTAAACGTGGACCTGAATCTGTTGATCTCTCTAGCGTTCGCCGTCGGTCTTGTCATATTGAATAGCGTCTTATATCTGTTGCCGTTACCCGCCAAAGTAAAGGCAAAATTTAGAGAATAATGTAAATTGTTAAATATATTTGCATTAATTGTTAAATCCGCATTTAATGATCGTCGTATTCAACGTCATGTTGAACGAAATTTGAATATTCGAATTTGGCGCCGATTGCATAGTATATATCATGCTTATTTAATTTAAACTCTTGGTGTAAATAAAACTGTAAATAACGTAGAATTAAGAGTATCGATCAAAGAAAAAGAAAATGCATATCAAAAATATTGCAAACTTTTATTTCATAAGATAACGTTATAAAATCATTTTCTTTATTATAATGCTAATTATATATAATATAATTTTGCTTGTTTGCAAACATGACATAACATAAATCGTTTTGATAATTTATAACAAATAGGGTATATATACATTAAAAAATGAATTAACTATTTTATACAATATAATGTAGTTAATGTAGATACTTAATCACGCATTAATCGTAACGGTTTACTTAATAATTTAAACGTTACAATATATTACATGAAAAGTATGGATCTACAGAAAACAGAAACATAATTATGCAACATAATCAATAGCTCTATTTATTTGTTAAATTGCATATCTTGTAATTGCATAGTTTGTAAAATATATTAAAAATTTACTTTCAGGCAACCATTATGATATTGAATTACCATATCGCACATATCACATTTACAGTTTGTGAAATATATTACAACTTATAAATCCTCGTCTGTAACTTGTCCCATCTCCTTAAGATCGTCGGCAACACTGAATTCACAACCCGTCGAACTGACAATTTGGCTAATATCAACATTATGTGCAATCTCAATAAGCTTTAATCCTTCTCCTTTCATCACTTCAAATACTCCGAGATCTGTGATAATTAAATCTACACATTGTTGACCTATAAAAAAAAATTAAAAAAAGTAATTATGTAATGAAGTATACAGAAATATTAGAAAATAATTGACTATAAAGTGTACCGATCAACATTAAACGACAAAATACAAAAACAAAATAACATAGCCAAAATTAAGAAAAATTAAAACTGAAGTATTGCAAATCTCTACCTGTGACAGGCAAGGTGCAATTCTTTAAAATTTTGGGACTTCCATCTCGAGCTGTATGCTCCATAGTTACCACTACCTTGGTACTCGCCGCGGAAACAAGATCCATGGCACCACCCATGCCTTTTACCATTGTACCCGGTATCATCCAGTTAGCTAAATCTCCATTTTCTGATACTTGCATGCCTCCGAGAATAGTCAAATCAATATGACCTCTGTAAACAGTAGAATTGTTAAACCTGTTTTCTTTGACATATATATATTCTAATATTTATAGTGAAATGAACATGCTAAGTTTAAGATAATTTATATAAAAAAATTATGTACCCTCGAATCATGCCGAAGCTCTCGTCACTACTAAAGAAAGCAGCACCAGGCAAGATCGTTACAGTTTCCTTTCCAGCATTGATAAGATCCGCATCGACATCATCTTCATCTGGAACAGGACCCAATCCAAGAATACCATTCTCTGATTGCAACGTCACTTTCACACCCTTCGGAATGTAGTTACTAGCCAGCATAGGTATACCGATCCCCAAATTTGCTGCAAAAATTTCCGGCTTAAATACAGTACTTATAAAAAAAAATTTGATTATTTCACTTATATCAGAATATTCTTAATCCAAATATTTTACTAAATTTATATTTTACTTACCATACATTCCATCCTTAAATTCGAGGGCAGCACGTCTGATAATCAAATCCCTCGCTTTACTAGCCGGTGTCACCTTCTTGGGCTTCATAGTTTGTTTCGTCGAGCGTTTCTGTAAATAAAATTAATATTCATGAGACATTTATATAACTAAATAAATTGATATTCAATAAATTGATAAATAAATTGATATTCATGAGACATTTACATAACTAAATATGAATAACGAATATTGATCAAAGTAAATGAGCACTAACCTCAATCCGTTTCTCATAAGATGGCCCCTTTACAACCCTGTCTACAAAAATGCCAGGTAAATGAATATGATCGGGATCTAATTGACCAAGTTCCACGATCTCCTCCACTTCAACGATTGCCACTTTAGCTGCTTTGCACATCACGGGATTGAAGTTCCTCGCCGACTTCCGGAAGATCAGATTGCCAGCGGTGTCGGCCTTCCATGCCTTTACAAGCGCAAAGTCACCAGTGATGGCGGTTTCCAGCACGTAGTTTCGTCCATCGAACTGGTTCACATTCCTTGGCTCACCCGATATCTCGGCATTGCCATTCTTGTCATACTTTACGATGACATTGCCCTCCTGTACAATGGTACCGAAAGCAGTGGGTGTGTAGAAAGCAGGAATTCCGGTGCCACCCGCTCTCACACGTTCCGCCAAAGTGCCCTAAGTGAGTCATTCAATTTGTAAAAATTTGCGATTTATGAAAACTTTCTTATCTTCAATCCATTACCTGTGGCGTCAACTCTACCTCCAATTGACCACTGAGATACTGCCTCTCAAATTCAGGGTTTTCACCCACATAGGAAGCAATCATTCTCTTGATCTTGTGCTCCTTCAATAATATACCCAACCCAAAGTCTTCCACTCCAGCATTATTCGAAACTACTGTTAAATCCTTAGAACCCTTTTTCAGTACGGCTGCTATTAAATTCTCTGGGATGCCGCAGAGACCAAATCCACCGACCAAAAGTTTAGCTCCGTTATGTACGTCGGACACAGCTTCCTCTACGCTTCTAAACACTTTACCATCTCCTACTGGTGTTTTCAACTTCTCAGCCTCTTGCTCCACTTCTGGGATATTTACTTTGATAGAGAAATTAGCTGTGCATACCTGTCAAATAAGACTTAAATAAGATTCGAAAATATTTTATATGTCTATCTTTATAAATTAAAAATACATTAATTTGCAGAAATGAAATATAAAATATATATATTCAGAGATACAAAAATATATATAGATATTTTTAAAAATGTAAGATTTAGGAAATACAATTAAAATAACAGACGTCATCGAACGAATGACAAAACGAGTAATTAAACACAAAAGATATAATCACACAATATAATTTTATTTAAAATACATTGTGGATAGTTACAATCGCTCATTAAACAAATAGAGAATCAAGATAACTCTTTTCGACGTAGGTTACGCGTATGTCTGATAACGCATCGAGAATCACGTGTTGTTTACCCGTGATATTCTTATGGAACCTCGGGAACTGTTGTTCCAACGCAGAAATGTACCGGTGACCCCTCTCAACGCGAATGCCATGGTCACTGTATGCTAAACGCACAATTGTTATTCGCAAGACTTATACAGGTCCGTCGGCGGACCTGTATAAGTCTTGCGGAGACCTATCGGAGGTTAAGCTCGTGACTTAACTGCTCCGATATTGTTTCCTCAATTCTTCCCAAAATATCTTGCTTATCTCGACTGTGTACTTTCTGTTTTGTATTTTCTGTAATCAGCCTCGGCGTATCGAAATGCCGTTTCGCAACAATCTCCCAGGAACTTCGCGCCGCGAAACCTAACCTCTCATCGAGAGCACACGCACGGAGACGCGCGCGGACGGTGACTGGACAGAACGGAGCGCGCGTCTCCGTTTCACAATTCGAAGCCGCGCGATCAGGAACGTATTAATTCCTCTACATTAAAGCTCGAAAAATGATTTCAAGAGTGGGAGGGTTTTGGGTCTTCAAGTTTAACGTCTTCGAGTACGCCTTTTCAGATTTAGCGTCTTCATTCCGAAGCTAATTGTTTACATTAAAGCTATTATCGATCACGAATCCGCCCTTAGTCATTGCACATCCTCGGTTACCAAACGACTCTTCTCTTTCAGGGCACCGAATTGTTCTAACGCAAGCCTTGTCGTGATTCTGTCGAGACATGTTTACGCCGTTTTGTAGCAAGGATATCAACTTTCGATTATGCAGATACTGATCTAAAAGAGAAACGATTTGGTATTCGTTTTTAAACTACATTCCTTGATACAAGATTTCCACATGACTTCTCAGTGATTTTACCTGCGATAGACAGGCTGAAAGAAATTAATTAATTGTGTATAAATATACGTAACAAAATTTATGAATCAGCATTTGCGGTATAAAAATAAACGCAAAATTAGTTGACTTTTGCGTCACGTTCGCCGCTTTATATATCTAAGAACAGTCCAGTTGAAACTTTAAAGTAAATGAAGAACTTGATGTAAAAATTCCGATCTTGATTAATGCCACAATTACGTGATCTGCGCCACGCAATTGTATATGCACAAATAGGTGTTTCAGCAAAAGAACTGATTTCTCCAATACTAATATTGTTATCTTTGTTAGATAACAAATGTCAACCATCGACCTCTGAAATGACGGTATATTATATTATATAAATAACAATATTGAGACTTGTTATTCTGTATTTAAAAATTCGATATATAGAATCAGTAAAAATCATACATTTGTTACAAAGATTTTATTTCTCGGGATAATAATTTCTCATACGCTCACATCGCGACAACTTACATGTGTATTACAATATATTAATCTATTCTTATCACTATAACAACGAATGTTTTTTTCTATTCTTCCGAATGCTATCGGAGAACATTAAAACGTTTTACAAAACTAAAAGACGTCTTACAATTTTTGAAAGATTTTTTATAAAGTTATCGAAAAAACGATCTTGTAATGTATTTAAGACGTTTTATGTTTTCATTTATGACATCTTTAAGATATTTTTTAAATGCTTCATTTGACATGATTTTTAAACATTTTATAATAAAAATTGATTATGCAAAAATGTATTAACAAAAAAAATACGAGAATTGATGTGATCTCATTTGAATCAGAATCTAATTGCTTGTGTAGTATGACAATAATTTTTATATTTATATAATTTTAATAACAATCTAAATAACAAAAATTATATAAGTATAAAATTATTGATATCGTGATTTATTGATTCGAATTCTTGTTTTGTGTTCTTATTAAGATGTTTCCACCCGATTGTGTTTTCATATTAATTGCATTGTCGTTGTGACAAATAATAAAAATTATTAGAGTGGCAGATTATCATCTTTAAACATGCATGTTGTTTGAGTTGACACTATGAATGAATATTAATACGGCCCGTATTAGAATAATATCGTCGATGATATCATTTTGATAACGCTAATCAACATGTTTACGCTATTTTGTTTAAATAATTAATACTAATCTTCACAAATATTGTTTTTTGCATGTTTTTCAATCGATATCGATTTGAATAAGTAAGATAATCGTTTCGCGATTATAAGAAACTCGAAATCGAAGCTTTAATAAAAAGAAAGAATTTTGTAGCACAACTTAATATAATACTTTTTTAGTAATTCTTTAAGATAATATTTTACGAATAATATTGAAAGCTTTCTCTTTTCGCCAAGGCAAGAAAAGCTTCATCATCAATTTTCTGCACAATCTGTAAAAGATTCCTTTTGTTGTCTTCTTTTTCTCCAATTTGATTCTATATTCTTGCCATATGACACAATGTATGATATAATACAGAGGAGTAATGCAGATTTCATCTTACATCTTCGCTACGCATTTAGGACCGAATATACGTTCGAGTCTTCCGCATTCTGGATAACATAAGAAAATTAACGAATGTTTTCTTCAATTTGAAAAGCACTTTGTTATTCGTCGCACAAAGTCGCTCCACCGTTCGCGGTGTCGATCATCGTCACATCATTGATCTTCGCGTCATCGATGCCGGCCCGCTCTGGCATCTGTCACGGCACCCCACAACTCGATCACAAATTCGTCGGTGAAGCCAAAGTCCTCCAAGTCGGAGTTGTCTATCGCCTCGGCAAAATCTATACTGTTGCACTTACCCTCGGCAAGCTCCCAGATTTGCGTGGCTGCATAATAAATCGAGCATAACAACCGAATATCAGTTTTCAGTAAAATAAAAAAAGAGAGAGAGAAAAAGAGCACAGATCTCAAAAATAATTCATCAACTATATTTACACTTTTATATCATACCTAAATTAAACCTACTATCACATATCTAGATTAAACTTACCTAACTCTGTATCGGAGATACCCATGAAACTCTCCAAGATAGTGTTAATCTTCTCAACGCCTATCGCAGCGACATCATCAATCTGCGCAAATATTTATTTTGTGTTCTTAATTACTCATTCGGGGCAAGGCAAAGTGGTATCTAAATGATTTGAATATCTCGTAACAGAGGAAGCTAATACGTGTTATTTTTGAAGATCAATTTTTATCAGAGAAATATCATTCCTGATAATTATACTATTTATTTGTCCTAGTTCACCACTTGATCGTAATCTCTCACCGTTCCTATTTCACGCACCTGCTCTACGATTTGCGCGCTACCGTCGGCCTTGAATCTCAGGGTCTCCTTGCCAGACCCGTAGCCGGCCTTTTTTCCCTTCTTAGGGTCACCACGCGGCCCGATGCTGCCGAAGCCGTTCTTTTGCGGCTCCACTAGCCTCAGCGTGAACGTCGAGCCCTTTGGTATGTCCTTCAGCATCTTCGCCACCTCGAAGTGCCGCCTGCCCACAAGACTGGTCGAGTTAATCCTCTCGATGTGATCACCTACCTCGATCACCTTTATTCTGTCGATCACGGAACCCTCCTTTATACGCTTTATGAAAGCATAACCGGCGCCGTTGTCGGTGATTGTCAAGCCCAACGCGTCATCCGTTTTCACCAACTCGATTTCTTTTGGCCGGCCTGCACCAAAAATACATTATTTTTTTCTGCTTAATACGATCTGTGTTTCTAATTGTACGAATATGTAATGCATAGCGACCTTTCTTATGTGCAAATATAAAGTCGCCCACGCCAATTTGTCCACCTAACAGCTCCGTCATGTCCACTTTGTGCGTGTTGAGCGTACAAAAGAGAATCTGGAACGTCAAACTCTCGCTTTATTTTCAACAACGGACATTTTTATTTCTCCATCAATACAATCTATACTCAAAAAAATGTCTATTTCCAAGTTTTTTACTATTATATTAAATTTACTTTTATTGAAATGTCATCTAAGACGTTTCACTCTAGATTTGATACAACTCTTTCATAACATCATTTAACCAACTTAACTTTGATCATTGACATAGTTTAAATATTGCTGCCAATATTCTGTTTAAATTACAGATTTACAGATTTATTTTTCTAATTCCTTTCACCCATCGTCGCGATGAAACGCGCTGCTGCGATGGTTTGTTTAGTCGAGAGATTGCGAGAGAAGTTAGACCTCCCGCACTTCAAACGACCTATAACGAGTCGACCTGGTTACATCGCGGCGACCGCGTTTACATGACGAATTACACGTAGCTCTCTCCTTTTTCTCTCTCGCCTGCCGAGACATATCCGCCAGGTCGACGAGAGGGGCCACGGTCCGTGACGGGCGCTTCCTGCGTCCGGTGTCGTTTCTCCCTACGTGGGACGCTGGAAACACCGAGCCGTTTCTATTCCGAGCGGCACCTGCATCGCGCTTCCATTTTCACGCTTACCATTAACGACTTCGTCCTCGGTTACCGATTTCTCCAAATGTAAAGGAGGACTCGCGTAATTTTGCCTGCATTTCGCAGCATTCTTACTACAGATCTTTGCGACGGCGATAGACATATCGCGATATCCGAATCGCTTCTTCTTTCGCTACCGAAGGAAGCAAGCTAGCCGCCCGAGATAGCTTGCTTCGTTTTGGCGAAAGTAAAATTTGTAAAAGAGCGAATTTTTGCGAGAATTGAAGAACATTCTAGTAACTGACATTAAATAAAAGCGCAGAATAGTATAATACAAAGTGAAAATGAAATAAAATCTAGAAACGAGATTAGATTCTTCTCTTGAGAAGAAAGTCCTAATCGTTTTGCGGCGTTCACGCTCACCTCCTCCGCGGGCAGGTCGTAGCGCTCGGCGATTTTCTGATACAACTCTCGGACATTGCTGAAGTCCGATATCAGTCCCGTGGGACTACCGTGGGCCAGTTGACAGTGGAAGACCAGCGACGGCCTGGGGTCCAGGGGCGACGATCTCATCTGCTCGCACTGAAGAAGAGGAGCACCATTGCTCGATCGACTACCGTTACCGCTCGCGCCGCTGTCACGATTATTGTCACTGCCGGCCTGATGATGAGGATGCTGATGGTTGCGATACTGCACGCCGTTCGCAACCTTCTCCGTTACTGGCGATCTCGACGTGGCCCGCGCCTTGAACAGCGGCATCTTCGATTCTATGCGTATAAATTATTATACAAAAAAAGATATACGTATGTACGATTCGACGATACTACTAGATTCTCATTGCGAAATTGAGTTATCGAGACCGGTAGGTTGAAAGGAATGCTATCCTGAACTTCCATCGATCCTTTCATGTTATCTCGATGCGCAATCGACGTGATCTCGACAGTGATTTATGATATTACAAGAGTTATTCGCGTACCTTTAAAGGACTTTTTTTGTAGTTCGTACAAAGTCTGTCAAATTTTTATAGAGTCCTGCAGACAACAGTGATACTCTAAATAAAATTCGCGCTTGTTTGTCGAAGTTATTTTAATCTATACTACAATAGATTAATAATTTCTCTAATGCAATTTATATATAGTTATATTATCCAGATACACAGCTCCGAAGAATCTCAGTGATTGTTCAAGATATCTTCCTTACATTCCAAAGATTGTATAACTTAATCAACGAAAATAAGACATTGTTAAAGAAAATTTCGAAATGCATTTTGGACGATTATTTTTATTATTTCGTTGCGACCACATCAATCTGAGGAGCGCAACAGGAGAAATCGGGATTCTTCTATGAATAAGAAGTTAAACTAGCGTTCGTTGTGTCGTACCGGATCAATAATCACTCGAATATGCGAATATTCGATTCTTCGATGCACGGTATTAACGTTGAGAGAAATGAGAACCACGGAAGCGGAAAGCACACGGTAATTGCAATCTCACGATTCCGGCTGCGTAAGGAGATAAGAGCAAGTATCGACCATATGTTACGTCGCCAAGAGTATCTATTACGTACTTCGTGCTTGTTTCGTCTGTATATACTTATATACTCATCTCCAACTTTGCACGAAATTACTTTGACGTGCGCGGCGGTCACGCACGGAACGACACGTGTTTTAATTAAGTACGCGCCTCTCGCGACGTTATCTTCCTCGAGAAACCGACGTCTTTCCCGCAAAAGAGTCTCGAAATGTAAACGGTTTTTACGTAACATCTTTTTAAGCAAAGCCGAATCTTCCTCGACTCGTTTGCGATTGACGCTACCGTAAATTACGATCTCCTTTTATACGGTACTCATTATACATTATTCGTCCGAATCATCCTCTTTCGAGGAATAATGTCGACTTGTGTTTTCCTTTGCTTTGTGATTCATCCAAAAGTTTTATCGAAAAGCATTGCTCTTTTCAAATTTCTGGTTTGTTTATTTAAATTAGATCAATATTGATGATATCACAAATTGCATATGTCATATTTCTTTTTTATAATCCGTGTTGTATTAAGAGTACATGAAATCGATATATTATAAATGGACATGTGATAAAATATCTGAGATTGTCGAATATTTGTATGCGACAGTTTTAAATATTATTTAATAACATCGCATTAAATCCAATGTTTGTCGCGTCATTCTACCTGTGTCATCATCATTCTATCGTTTTCATTAGTCCGTAATATTTCACTGCACACGCTCTATCGTAAAATCCACGCGACGGTGTCTGGCGTCACGCGAGTGCATTAGAAAAACGTTGTCTTGTCGATCCACGTTATGCAACGAGGATAGAAGCAGAAAAATATGGTAAAATTACGCTATGCACTATTCGCAAATCACCTTTCGTTATTCGTCTCTAAATTTTAAAGTAGTATGACGCAATGCAGATTATCTCGTTTCTTTTCGGTCGTAAATAGCGGCAAATAAGTTGAGTACTCTCGAACTGGACTCGATTTCGATTAATTTGATAACTGCGAATGTGCAAATATGAGTTCTGCGCATTTTTATGACGACGCATATACGCGACAATCATAAAACGTATCTTTTATCTTTGGTATCAAGAATTCACTTAAATTTCGTCTCCGATAATACATGGTCCGTCTGTGGTACTTGAGGTCTCCCTTTTTTTCGAAAGAGACGTTTAAATGATTTCCGAGCTAATGTTATTAATAGAATTTTTTTGTACAGCAAGAGACTATGACAGAGTACCTCGTACGTCGTCAATAATTTTGTCTCGTGAGTCAACGGTGTTAAAACCCGCCGTTGTAACAGGTCGTTACTTGCGATGTATGTACTTCCACGAATTACGAGGAACAGGCGGATTCGGTTTACAGGTCGTTGCCGTCGCGTCGCAACCTCTGACGCGTATTTCGTAAACGGCTATTCTCCTACGACAATGCAAATTGCCCACGACGCGCAATATCGCCATTCCAATTGTCTCCGATTACGGTCAATCGTCTCTGACGAGAAAGAGATCGCGTCGCGATTAGACTCCTCATTAAACTCGTTCGCCATTAATCGCCGAGTAATATGCCAACACGATGAAAAAAAATTCGAATCCGCCTAGAAATAAAAAATGAAGTGAACACGTCAACAAATGTGAGAGATTTCCTTTTCTTCATTAAATTTCGCCTCGCCGACTAATTAGCGCCGATTTATAATATTTACTTCGTAGACACACGGATACTAGATCCAACATTTTACCGTTTGACATTTATTCGATGCGTTAGCGACTCTCACTCGCCTGATTGTTCAACCGGTCGCAGCTTACTCGATAGACACTCGCTTATCGCGTCTCCAATTAGTGACAATACGGCGCGAAGATAAACCTCTCGGGAGGCTGACGTCGCAAATTGAGCGGCAGGTAATTACGCGGCGTAACAATTTGACTCTTCGTTTTGTCGTCATCGCACGAGTGTGTCGCGGAAACAAGATAATGCAACGGATTTCGCGAATGTAACGCAGCGAAAGTAACAGCGCCGCTTTTTATTTTCATCTTTTTCGACGATAACCCAATAAAAACGCGGTGGGAAGCTTGTCGACGGTTTTCGGGACACCTGGTACAGCGATATGCACGTCAATACCGTAATGTTACGAGCGAGTACACGCCGGCAAATAACATCCGGAACGCGTAACCGAGTAGACACCGGCCTCTCACCTCTTCCTCGCCACGATCAGCGCGATCACCTGTCCGTATCCGTATCCGCGTTCGTGCAGGTTTTTTTTCACGACGCGATGGCGACGCAACGAGAAACGCGAGGGCACTTTATTCAGCGATCGTGCGGAGCAGCGACGGAGCAGCAATCGGCCGCGACGCGTTCGTCGTCGCAACTGGCAGCCACCAGGACCCAAATACCCCTTTCTTTCCCCGTTATCGTTTACCCGTTATCGCCTCGCTCGCCCGCTCGATCCTTATCGCGTTACATGCGCGAATGAGACTCGCGTCAGGCCGCGAATCCGGCTCGTGGATCGACGGCGATCCATCTCGATCATTTTGCGGGAAATGCGGCGTGCGGTGAAGAAAAGAAGCCGATAGGAAATTTTATCTCTGGAAATTAGGGATCGAAATTGGCTCTTGGATCATTTAGCTTCTTCTCTGTCGATTTTCGATTAGGAATTCGGAGAAAGAATTTGGACTCTTGTTACAATCGAGAATCTAGAAATAAGAGAGATGATTTAAAAAGATAGAGTTAAGACACAGTCATTTATACTTATAACAAAGATCACGGTCTGACAGTTAACTAAGCTACGGACAGCTCGCTTGTTCACCAAGTCGTTTTTAATCAAATCGAGTTATTTCGAAGAGGAATTCTACTCCAAAATTCATAGCTTCCAGAACAAAAGGGAACGATCGATAACATAAATATATTTAAAATAAAGAATTCTCTTACGATCGCACGTTACTCTTCAACGACTCATTTGACGTTCGAGAATAGTTGCGGTTTGATTAACTTTCGAGCAAAGTCCTTTCCGGAGCAATTTGCGTACGTCGCGCGATAAGACACTTATATATGTACCTTAAAGTTCTCCTGTTCACATATTTGTGGAGCTGCCTCTATGATACATATCCGAAAAAATAAATATCGCCGGGAACCCGACACTCCGAGGTAAACGACACAAACGAGTTCCAATTCCCGTCCTCCAATTCGTTCAACACTTTCTTCGTGTACGAGAAAACATTATGTAGCAGGAGAAAATCGCGCGAGGTTGATTTCACGAACTCGTGCCACCGTAACCGGAAAGCAGCGGCGAGAGGACTGATCGCGAGGGGCCCCTTCACGCGTCGGCCGATCCCCCTCGAGCGACTAATGTGCCGCTGCGTCATAACGTTAACAATAAGGTGCGAATCGCGCACTGTTACAAATCCTCTTTACGAAAGAATTTATTTAAAAAAATAAAAAGGCAGCAAAAGATTCGAAGAAAATATATAAAAATTTATTTTTTGTTGTCTTCACCAATAAACCAATGACATCCTGAAAGGAAATCGTTCTTTTATTCCGACTCGACATATAAGGCACGTCCGTTTGCTTTGACGAACAAACGTTTGGATGATGAAGAGCAGAACAAAAGATAGTTTAAATTTCCTGGTATATTATATTATAGCGTGTCAGTGTACAAAGCTTTCATCTCGAGTAAATTATTATTAATTACATATTAAATACATATTCACGCTGTATTTAGATTTTTTATTTAAGCTTTATTGTACAATACCTATAGGAAAAGTATCACAAATGGCATCGTATCGCTGAACGATGCAAAATGCGTATCGTACAAAATCGTATAAAAAATCGTGAGAAATTGTAAAATTGTGAACACTCTCGCCGGAATTTAATTCAGTATCTGCATAATACTATAATTCAATACTCATACTTATCAATCATCAATTATTGTCCCGTTAAAATCCCGAGACTTATTTTAAAAAATAATATAGGTCAATATATTCTTTGTACAAAAAAAGATTTTAGAAAGATTTTCAAAATTAAACGTGAGTCAATTTTCAAAGTAGATCAGAGCTTATCTTCGATAGATTGCACGTATAGGTCACCCATATAAAGAACGGAAATTAAATTGACATTATTAATAATTGACTTTTTCTTTCAAATTTCATTTTTATCATTATTGGTATATCTTGAAATATTAAAAAAAAATAATTCTCGTTGTGCATCCAAGTGCATCCAATACAGCAATATCGCAAAAGATCTTATCTAAGACTCGAGTACTCCAAAGATAAGCGCCGATCGCTCAAAGTCGCTCGTATTGTCCAAAGGTATCGGATAAAAATGCATAACAATATATTTTTCGCACCGCACAAACAGTACTTCGTACAAACAGTAACAACATAGCGCACTTGTTAACAAAAAAACTCAAATGCACTATAGAAAAAGTTCAGTCTATATATAGAATCGCTTGGAATTATAACACGTTTATATTCTCTAATTTGCGCACGAATTACGCTCGCGAATCTCGATTCTAAACTCTTTGGCTTAACACATTGTGGACGGACCGTTCGTTGTTCTCGCAAACATAGATAATTGAGTAAAATAACATAATTTACAGATGCCGTTTTTTTACGTATTGCATAATAATAATATAAAAGGTCTTGTAAAGAGGCTTATATAACGTAGTAGGATGCTTATATATGTCACGATAGCTATTTATACGGTAGCTTCTTTAAGTACCAGTCCATAATGTGTTAAGACACGTACGTAAGTATGTATACATAAGTATATTTATGTAATTAAGTATTTTAAGATCTAAAATCTCTCTTGAGAATTCCGAAACGGAAAGAACGCAAGTAATATTATGTTTACGGCCAAAAGTGACTTTGCAAATACGTACGAAATAACTTACATTCTATTCGTTATTGCTTCAATATGTCTATATACAATATCCATATCAATTAACACGAGCATCTAAAAGTTTTATAAAAGGATATAAAGACAAAAAGCTCGCGCGAATACATAATTTTCGATTACGAACGAATAGAAGTTTTAGAAATTACGGGCAGCTAGGTGCAGCTCCGGCTGGATGATGAACACCTTCGAGACGCGACCGCAGTTCGACTTGTCCTCCATCGCCAAGTAATGCCTCATCGGCACGAGAAGCTCCTCGTATGGGTCCATGTTCAGCTGATACTCTTGCATGGCCCGGTACACGGCCTTAAAGGGCGGCTGCTTTTGCGAGTGGAATGTGCCACGAGAACCATGCAACACCAGAGCGCCTTCTCTCTCCGCCTCCGCGCATACCGACATGTACATGCAATGATCCGGCCTGTAGTTGTACCGACACGAGTACACGTACAGCTTCTCCGGATGATAATGGAATATTATGTTGATAATATCCTGATCGCCCCAAGTTATCTTCAGTCTGTACTCCTTGTGAATGGGAATTACGTAGTCCGTCCACCGGAACTCCCTCATTCTCGTCAGATTCATCAACATCACTCCCGAATTGATGCCCAATTTACCATAATACGGATGCTTGGCGAATCGATTGTACCAGCCAGTGTTGGGATCTTCATGCTCGGGACTGAGGGCTGCCAGCTGGCTGGAGTTCATTTTCTTGAACTCGTCCCAGATCTTCTCTGGTGGCGCCAGAAACAGAGTGTCCGTATCCACATAGAGCACCGCATCCATATCGTTCAGCACGGTCTGAAACATAAATCCTGTAAATAACTACATGCTCTCGCAAAAAATGTTGCTGGAATTAAACCATCAGTCGGATCCGCTTACCGGAAGAAATAGTCGTTGTGCCGCACAAGGCTTAAACAGCTTCTTCCACATGGCCACATCGCTGCCGTCCGGGAAAGTGATGGGCCGCACCAGGAAGTCGAAGGTCATATTGGTCTTGAACCGCCACTCCGACAGCTTCTCGCTGAAGGCTGGTATCAGATTCTGCTCTGCCAGAATTACAAATTGCAGCGGCCTATTGGCGAAGACCAACGCCGATTTCAGCATGGTCAGAGCCTCGTGCAGCCTGTCTCCGCACACCACCACACATATCGTCACCTCGCTTGTCGATGGGCTGCCTGGGGATTTCCTCGGAAGCGCCAGGCGCTCCCTGCTCGCGGGTGGCTGGTCGTACAGCTTGTTGGAAAAATTGGTGGTCACGTTGAGCAATATTATCAGCGCGGCGAGGATAAGGCACAGCAGGAACAACTTGTATACGGATTTCATTACGACGCGTTGCGTCGCGTCGCGTCGCGGCGCGTTTTATCTCAAACCGAACAGAATTGCGATGCGAATGATGCGCGACGTCGGCAGTGACCTGACGGCATTTTGGACCCCTTCTAGAAATCCGCGATAATCCGCGACGTTGTGGAACACAGCGAATGTCGCGTCGTCGATGTCGCGTCTCAAGTAATGGCGAGCGCCATATTTACAATATAACCTCCGGGTCAAATATCATAAACACGGAGAAGCCACTGACCACGGATCCGCGCGATCTACGCAAAGAGCGTGCATAACAATTCGAAATTACATAGACAGAATGTAATTCAAATAATATGCTTTATACAACAAAAGCGTGTTTCAATAGTTTTAAGAGTGTTTGCAAATATTAACGTATAAAGTATTTGAGTGTACAAACATTTTAGGTTCAAAAATCTAGGAAGTCTCGAAGTAATTCTTAAAATTTTAGCTAGTATCATTTCTTGCCCAATACCTCTTATATTCTCCTGATACTTTGAATTTTTGAAAATTTAAATTTATGTAAATTTTTATGTAAATTTATGTAAAATTCGACGTCGATAATTAATGGTGATTATATGGATAATTTTCTCCGATAGTCGATAAAATTAATAGTAACGTTTTCGACTGTAAGAAATCAAGAACTCCGTTGAGTCATCGACATCGCGAAATTTATAGCACGAATTTAAATTCTTAAAAATCATTCGTTCATTGAATTCTTATTATATAATATCGTTTAATTTCAATTTTATACACTATTTTCTAGATAATATAACTGCTTAATTAGCTATCATTTATCATTTAATAAATAACGATTATTAATAGCATTTATACAGTAATAATTAACTTAATATTATGATTGATACCAACGTATTTTATTGGGATTATTTAAAAAAATGGACAATTAATATCATCATATTACAGTTCAGTGCATAACTGATAACATTACACGCTACGAATTTAGCTGTATTTCAAGGACACTAATTGCTTTTCTATGCTACTAATAATCTTCCAATCTACATCCTGATAAAATAGAGTATCGAAATCTGGATGGCCCATCATCGCTTTTAATGTCTTTTTTGCATCATTCCTGCAGTTAACATATTTATACTCGTTATGTGAGCGTAATAAAAGCCTTAATATAAAGCAGATATTATTGATGATATATTCTCAATAGATGCAGATCAAAAGTACCTCGTTGCGTTATTACCGTCAAGAAGAAATTTAGCACACATTGTGAATATCTTACGGCGGGTATCTTTGAGATTTGGATTTGACAATAAACATTCCACTCCAATAATGTTAATGATATTGTAGAGCAATCGACTCACGGTTGCTCTTATCAATGGATTCTTGTGGCTGTACGTAAAAGTGCGTAAGTTCAAAATTCCATACAAGTCTAGAGTCGAATAACGAATAATGCAACGACAAAAACAATTAATTGTAATAGATATTATATAACAATATAATTGCTAGAGATGTCGGTTTAAAATGAAGTGGTCTTTCCATCACCTAGCACCGTGTTCGCTGGTCAATATCCGAATACAAGTTGCAGGAGGCAAGTGTAACACCATGGAATCCAAAGCACGTTGAGCGTCATTCCGGATTCCTTTGTTCGTGTGCGTGCTTTTCAAAAGCAGCATGGATGCAAGTTCATCGAATTCAGGTCTTTGCGTGCACTGGACTGTTTTGTACAATTCCATCGCTATTTGACAAACAGTTCTAACGACATGTGGTCTCGTATTTCGCAGTAAACTGCAAATATAATGTTGCATTGTAGCCAACAAAAAGGTGTGTGTACAATGAGTACAAGAGATACAATGGAGATGCTCAAATGACCTGCACAAAGTTCGATATATACGAGACATATTGGAATCCAGCAATTCCGGTTGAATCCTCGAAATATGCATCAACTTTATTAAAGCCGATATGCTGCTTTTCCATTCATCCTGCTTTAAGCTCTGCATAGCATGTTTCAATGCTTCTTGTGGACTCGTGAATTTCTCTGGTGTTCCTACACAATCGCCCTCCATAGATGCATAGTCCCCGTAACTGACTGTAGTATTAATATTCTTCGGATGTTTGCTATATGAAAATAAATATGCAATATCTTTAACGTTCATCATTACTTATATATTTATATTTTGTTTGTGATTTGCTAATTTAGCATAATTCAAATAATATTGCGCCTCATTTTAAAATTTCAAAAAAATTTGCTAAGAAATTAAACATGTCCAATGTACCTATCGGATAACGTAGGAAAATGTAGGTCTCCCGAAGCCCCTGTCACTTCGACAAATTGCGTTCTTGCAATTTGTGATGAATTTGCGTTCTCATGCTGAATAGATAAGAAATTCGTTTCCGCCGCCGAGCGTGTGGCGGACTTACCTTTTTTTCAAGATAGTTTTTATCATGAAATAAATACCAGCACTCGTTAAAAGATTTCGCAATCGACTAACATTCCTACCTGCGCCTTTACACATAGGACACGTGACGTACTTCTTGCATTCCATATGCGTCATTTTGTTACAAATTTATTGAATCGTAGCGCGATATGCGGGGACTATATTTTACAGAAATTCGATTACTTTAATGCCGCAGGAATTTGTCTGCTATATCTTTGCTTCTAAACGTCCATTTTAAACACACAAGCATCGCTTGCATAACTTTCCATAAAACATTGTTTCAGAATTTAGATAAATTCAAGTCGATATTTAATATTAACACGCATAAATTTGTCCGATATTCGCGCGCAATTTTGATAAAAATTTCGATAAGACGAATTGGTAGAAGTTATAGCAGTAACGTTACGAATGATAGCGATAGTTGGGCACTAAACAAAGAAAAAACTTCGACATTTTCTTTGAAAATAATTTCTTACGCGCAATATTAGAATATGTACATTATATGTTATTTTTTATACACATTGTATTAATTATAGAATCATACCTATAATTAAAAAACTATAAAGCTATGAACGTAGCACAGTCGCATTTATCCTAATGAATAAGATAAATTGGTCCTTTGATAAATCGCGAAATAATGAGTTATTTCACTTTGTCGAGAAGGCGCTTTTTGCTAGTCGTGATTTTCTAGACAACCAAATAGTCTGATTCCATGACACGTCGTCTAAGTATTACATGATACACTTCTCAATTCAGTTAATAACGATTTAAGGATAATGGTGTATCCTTAGCATTTTATACCGCACAGTTCCGCGTTATGGAACTTTTGTTCCACACTCTATTTTGCAGTCCCATTTTGTCCAGCAAATGAAAGAATTTAACTATTTCGAATGTCCTCTAAAAAGCATATCAGTTCCGCGTATCACGACGGTGGTTTTTCTAATGAGATATTATAATCTAAATGATCACAATGTATAGGACACTGATAATATGACACAGCGCTAGCATGGCCGGATCTTCCTGATGTCATAGGTACGCCTTGGGTCCATTGATCCTGGGTCGGATCATAAATTTCTACTATATTTAAAAACGTCGTACCGTCGTATCCTCCTAAAAAAACGAACCGTATGTGTACATCACTTTTACAGCCTCTCTAAAAAACAGTTTTATCTCAACCAAGATCGAATCATACCCATTGCGTATAGTTTGCCATCAAGGATGGTGACGCTAAGAGCACTACGGGCAATGGTGACACTGCTGACGTCCTCCCATACGTCGCGCTCCGTGTCGTACCTCTCTACCGAATTCAATTGCGATTTTCCGTCGTATCCGCCTATAACGTATATGTATTGGCCCAGACTAGCCACACCAGCTCCTGAGCGACTGCACTTCATAGACGATACCATCGTCCATTCGTCGTTCTCAGGATGATAACACTCCACCGAGCTGAGCCGATCTTTGCCGTCGAAGCCACCGATCGCATATAGCAATCTGTTAGAAACGATCATACTTTTTAAATTATGCCATAATATTAAGCATAGCTTTTTTAATAAATACAACGTTTTAAAATAAAATGAAAAGTGTATGCTATTTAAAAGAGACACTATATAATGTTATGTGACTTCCAGAGTACTGTAATTTATATTAATGATATATATTAGCATAATATATATCATTATTAGCACAATAATTAGTCATAACTAAATATGATTTAATTTGAAATTTAAACTCAGTCATTTGTTTTATAAGTGCCTATTTGATTAACATTTCATCATTTAATTTATGAGTGTTATGAAAAATAGTTACCTATTCACTACCGCAACTCCTACGCCTAATCTCTTGATATGCATGGGTTTTACATTGGTCCACGTATCTTGATCTGGGTCATAGCATTCGACGCTATTATGGTATTCAGCACCTGCGCTGCCACCCACAGCATACAACAGACCGTCCATAACGGCGACTCCGACTCTGTTTCTCGGTACCGACATCGGACTGCATGGTCGCCACTGATCCGTCATTGGATTATATCTGTCGACCCAGTCGCTGTCGTATCTGAAAAAAATCGTGTGATTTTTTTAACTATATGTCAAGGTTTTATATCGGCTTTAACTTTTGCATTTGGAGTCACTTGCATACAACAATCAATCAAAATTTTTCATGTAAAATATCACGTTCGTGGAATGAAGAAAGGAAGGAGTGTATCTAAACAAGACATTTAAAGATATAAAAAATGCAAATAGAACTTACATGGCATTCTTTGATATCAAAACTATAGCACTTTTGATGTTTATGCAAAATAAAAACAAAATCAAAAACACTTAATCCAATCTTAAAAAAAATTCGATATTCCCTCTATTTCTTCAGGTAGGAAAAGTTTCTTGAGAATTTGAGATTTTCAAGTTTTCCAGATAATTTTCCAGACATCTCGTATTATTAAAGCTCCGAAACGTCGAATACGATCAGCGTCCAAGTGCTAACCTGCTTCCCGGTGAATTGTGTCTGCCGCCGACCGCGTAGAACATCCCCTTGAGGAACGCACCACCCAGACCGGATCTGGGGACGATAAGCTTCGCGTGCTGCGTCCACGTTTTGTCGTCGGCGTTGTAGCCCTCCAGGACGTCGAGCGAGTGCTTGAAGAAACCACCGGCAATGTATATTACCCGCCGCGTGTTAGGCGTACGCTCTTTCACAATCGGTTTCTTGTGCAACGTCAGGTCCTTGAAGATCTGCGCCAGATACTCGCGACACGCCGGCACCTTCTTCAACACTTCGCAGTTCTTCATCTGTTCCCGCAGGAAGTTCGGCGTAAGGTACTGGCAGCGTACCGCGTGCAGTATGTGCTCCATCTTGGGCCGCCTCGCATCCTCGTTATACCTGACCCACTTCAGTACGGCGTTGTAAACCTCCCTCTCTTCCTGTACATTCAGCTCATCCTTTCTGATAAGCGACACCAACTGTAAGGCAGATAGTTGCAAGAATTCCTCCTCCTGGCATATCTGATTGAAATGCTGAACGATGAACTGATTCGCCTTATGATACAGATCGTGACAACCATGTTGCTCGGCGAAGTTGGCGATTCCAATCGCGTTCGTGGGATCGAGTTGTCTCTCCAGAAAAACACTGCACGCATCTATCACGTTGCTAACCTGTATCAAAACACACATTTATCAAACATTAAATATCAGTCGAGAAATCAAATTCCGTGTGATTCGCCAGATATATTTATCAATTTTTTCCTTTATATTAAATCTTTTCTCTACAATTGTTTACATACTTGGAACATGGTAGCTGCTGATAGCAGCGAACACACGGTAATCTCAGTAACTCTTATTTGACCAGTATACATGAAGTACATTAAGCGAGCCATCGTGGTTGGACAGACACCCTGGAGTTTCACTCTCGTCATCTCGCATTCCTTCAATCCTCCAGTAAACATTGCCTGGAATTTTAAGACCGGTCAACATCAACTTATCATTCCTGTTTGATCCGAACGGCATAATCTCCTTCGCGAGCGGAATACAAATTGTTAACGCCCTATCACAATTTCCACACGACTGTCGAGCTTACCTTAAAGTAGGGACTAGCTGCTGCTAAAATAACTTTATGCGCGTGGAACAATTCGGTACCAACTTCTAGTATCACATCAGTCAGCATATGATGGCTGCGCATCATAAACATCATCTTCATGGTCTCCTTCAGATAGTTCGCCATGCAGAACGTCATGTCCCCGAGGTCGCCCCGGTGCCGCTCCGTGTTGAGCATACCCTCCCAATCCGTTTCTTCCCCCGCAGCGCCCGGCGACGGAGCGTCGCCCCGGCCATCTTTCTTCCGCTGACAATCTTTCTCTCCATCCATTAAAGTAGAGCTGCAAAGCGAGAGCGCGGAAATTGCGCCTTTAGACATTTACATACGTTCGCGTCATCGCGCGACCGCGTACGCACTCCGCACGATCCTTCCTTCCCGGAACTCATTAATATCGTGAAACTATCGCCCGTTTTCCCGAGACGCGTTCCGACGGCGTCGTCACTCGTGACGAAAAGACCGTCGCACCGTCGCGCAGCAGCGTAATCGCGCGACGCGTAATCGTTGTCGCGGAAGCGTCGCACGTGATCGCGAGATGCTTCCAGCGACGAGGCTCGTCGTCGTCGTCGTCGTCGTCACCGCGGAGAGACCGTGCGCGCGCGCGCGCGCGCGCGCTCGCGTACGCATGGCACTTACCCGGCCTGTCAGATCGCCAGGGCGATCCGCTTGCGTCGAGGAGTCACTGGGCGCGCGAGCGAGACGGGAAAAGGCGGAGGAGGCGGATCATGTTTCGCGATCGATCTCGCCGATGATACACGATGACGCAGGCATCCTCCACCGTCTCCGGCTCCACCTTCGGCTTCGGTCCCGCTCCGATAGATGCGGCGTCACCGAGCGAGCGGTCGCACGCGCGTCGTGTCGGGCAACGGGCGACGGGTGACGGGCGAGGGATCTCGCGTCGTATCTCGCAAACGGGCGATTTGCATACGCACGTGTTTCACCGCCGACTATCGCGAGCGATCGCGGACACGGGTACGCGAGCGACGCGGGCGGAACTCGTTCTCGTAGCCGTCGGCCACTACTGTCACCATCGCCGTCGCTCCGCCGTCGCTTCGCCGCCGCCGTCGGCAGCGCGAAAGCGCGAGATCGCTTCGTCACGATTTGTACCGTAGATACGCCGGTGTACCTTTGTCCGCTGATAGCGGTCGGCCAACGTTGGCTGGCTCGGCTCAATAATCCACCGCGGCCCTGACGGTGACTCGGTAATAAATACAGCCGAACGAATGTCGCCGCCGCGACGGCGCGCGATAGAGAAAATCACGCGGATCACGGTTTTCAGCGACCGATCCTGATCCCCGGGGATTTCGGCGAGAGCGACGGATTGGGAAGCCAATTCCGCGAAACTGAATGCTCGCGGACTCGTTTCGCGTCGCGTCGCGTCGAAGACCTCGGGGAAATCGCAGACGCGAGACGAAGCCTCGTCCGTCGGATACGTCTCGATCCCGGGATCTCCGTCGCTACCTAAAATTTAATTCCTCGGAGAATCTCGATTGTTCGGACTGTTGTAGCAGAAGCGGGAATCAAGAAAATGTGATGGAATTCCCTCGGGAAGACCTCGATCCCTTTTATTTTCTCTTGACTGATCCGTCGGCGCGTCTGCGACACGAGACCTTCCTTTCTGGCCGGACACTTCACGATGCCGCATCGTCTAAACTGTCTAAAGATCAAGAAAAAAACATGCATTTCCTCCTTTCCCCTGTAGAAATACGATACATTTTCGGTCGTGACTTGTTTTTGTACCCCCGCAAGTTGCGGCACGGTGCGACGTGACGTTCGCGGAATGTCACGAATTTTCCGCGGTCGTGCGGTAATCGACGCCGAGGATGAACCTCCTCGAAACGGCCAATTTCGTAGGAACGACGACGATGTTCGACGATACATTCGTCCTCCCACAATCAGCGAGGGATGGATTCCGTGCCCGTCCCCGTCCCGTTCCGACGGATCGACCATGAAACAGCAATCGTGACCGTAGATGACTCGAATGACTTGCAAATTCCTCCCGCTCGCGGCCGCCGGCTCGCCTCGATTTCGCGCGTAATCGAGCGAACGGTACTTCTTCGTCGTCGTGCTCTCGGCGAGTCAGCGCATCCGGAGAGAGCCTGCGGACGAATCGACTGACGGATTCCTGATCGCTCGACGATCCGTTTCCGACGGGACGACGCGAGGTCGGTCGCGATTTCCCGCGGGAGATGAAACGGAAGGATGGGAAGGACGGAGAAAGGCGGAAAACAGCTGCGTTCCCAAAGGACCAGATGTATTCGTGAAATGCCATAAAAGAGGACGCTTATTATGCGGAGTATCTATCGCAATGACGGGAAAAAATAGGGAAGAATGACGACCTCGTATGGTTTCGCGAAAAAATAAAACGTTTTCGACCCTGAATTTATGTCTTTTTAAGTCACACCTCTTCGAATTGTCATCACTCGAATAGCTATCGAGAATTTAATGAATTTAATGCGATGAGTGATACGAGATCGCCGACAAAGAGGCGAAATTGCTCCGGCGATTCTCGGAGCGGCGTCAGTACTGTCTGGCGATTGAATTCCGACGCGTGTCGCCCTCGCGCGATCGAAGTCGGAACCCAGAGAACACGTTGCTACGTCTTGAAGTTGGCTGAGAGACATTTTAAAATCTCGACTACATTATCTTACGGAATTATTTGGAGGACGTCCGTATGACGTCTTTGAGATGTTTTATGTTTTTGATTTACGATATGAAGAGACAATTTTAAAATATAATTTGGGACATCTTATTTGAGATTGTTTTTAGACATGATAATTTTGGTGGATAAAACAGTTTTCTTTCTAACTTTTTCTCATATTATAAACGTCTAAAATCTTTCTGATATCTATATAAATACATTTAAAAAATTTAGAAATTATCGACAGCTCGAACCAATTGCCAATGCATTAATGCCCTTTTGGAAAATTCTACTTCTAGAGAATAAAATTATTTTTATTAAACCGACAAAATACGTATCTTTAATACGTTATCTTTAACAGTTAACTTTTGACCCCTTTTCAAAGTGTGCAAAATCTAAATGTGTCGCAAAAAATCCGATTTAGAGACTTACATTATTTAAATTTATTTGTTCGTTTTATTTCGTCTTGGCCTCCAAATATTTTAAACTTGAAATTTAAATCTTGAAATTTACATTAATTACATTAATTTTGAATATATTTTTGTTTTCACTAAAATTACAATTTAAATAGCCAATGGTAACTACTTTTTATGCACGACGAGTATATACTCGTCATAACACAAAATATTGTCATTTCTCCATGACGAGTATACTCGTCAATCACAGCTAACTGTTTAAAACATTATTCTTTTAATCATTAATGAATCAAAGCAAGCCTTTTTTCGGTATAAACTCATCTTTGCAATCTTCATTTCAGTTGCATTAAAATTTGACTTCTGTATCAAGTAAAAAAAATCCCTGAAAGCAGGATATTCCCTCTCTCGACACAGCAAGAGAGATTCCTGGTCTAATGATTCTTTTGCATTTTATTTGCACGTTTTACCTAACTGACTATAGTTCGTCTATAATTCATATTCTTCGATTCTTGACTCTTTTCTAAAAAGAAAGATGTCTTTACAAAATGATGCCTCGCATAATTTTGTTTTTTCATCAGGAAAACAGTCTGTTTTCAATGTATCGTTCTGTGAATTGTTACGATATTCCATTAATACATTAATAATTAACGAGATATTGCAACAATTATTCTTCGGAGTAAATTATCCCGATGCGGCAGTCGGCCAGGATTGCAGTTTGATTTATTATGTCGTATAGAGAATTGCGATAGCGCGCGTTTTAAATTCTTTGCAAAAATGTAACATTTGCGCGCGTCTCTTCCCCATCTTCTTCCCCATCTCTGTCAACAAATATTCGAATGAGACAAATCGATTGCAAAAGGCACCAACTTTTAAACGACAGCGTCGTTTCGCAAAAAAAAAAAAAAAAGGAAATAGGAGATGTCGTCAACTTTCATCTTCTGTGCGCACTTTTAACGTTCGATTCGTTATCTAACGAAAGTAAAACGAGAATGTAAGGTGTAACTATATAACTACGCTTTGAGATAATATATTTATTTCTTATTAATATGGAGTTTTCATCAACAATAACAGTGTAGCAGTAGGCGTAACAAGAGAGACGAGGTAGGTTACGAGGAACCTATCCTAATGTCGTACGCCAACAAGTCACCGCGGTTGAAAGGGATCCTCGTGGCGTCTATTCCTTCGTTCATCGTCATGCTTGTGTGCCGTGATCATCGCTGATCGTCAGGAGGAGCCGGGCGCGTGATCCAGACGCGATCTCCTCCGCGCGTAAAATCTTGGCGCGTTTATTTAATCCTCGAGCAACGTTATCGCGAAGTCTTATCGTGCATAGCGCACGTTTCAAGTGATAGATAAACACGAACATGACGGATATATCGCGATTACGTATCTCGATGTGTCGCGTTTCGAGACAAATGCTTTTGATATTCGTACTTGAGAAAACTGGGACCTTTCGTTTTCCGCTCCCGTTTTGTCATCTGTTTCTCGCTGCGACATCGGTTACTAAATGGACGAAGAGGGGAAAAATGGTAATAAGTAACGAGAATGAGCCAGCACGACCGTTCGAGGATTAAACTTGTCGCCTTATGCGCGTTACAATTCGCATTTGATAATGTGCAGCGTCGAGAAACGAGGTACACGCCACGGTAACCCATTTTTTTTTTTTTTTTGCAGTTATACGAACGGAAGAGCCACATGTGCTATGTTAATCTCTTATGATTAATTATTCCGTAAAATCTAACGCGTTATAGCCGATCCTTTCTTACTAAGTGACAAATCACGACGTTGCATACTGGAAACCTGTAGTTGCGACAACTGACGGAGTTGCTCTCGTCTCCGAAAGATTTCTTCGAAATTCTTTGTCGCAATTGTGCGTTGACACGTTAAGCACGAAAACGATTTAACTTTATAAGATAATAATTTACTTTTATTGATCCAAGTAAGCAGAAATATTAAAGTATGTAGTTTGACAGCAGATTCGAACAGAATATTGGCATGAACTGCAGATATTTCTGATGTAATTTGATAACAGATTGTCCGTAGAAATCAAGCAGAATTTGTGATTTCGTAAACATTTAAATGAAATGTACTATTTAGATCGAATACATCATTTAAATGGTTACGGAATAGCACGGACTTCTGCTGGCAATTTGCCATCACATTTCACCAGCAAATTCTATTACCGCTGGCATCTTGCCGACAAAGTTTGTAGCACTTTACGAAATCTGTTTTTGATAAATCTGGCCACTTATGGAGACAAAAGACAAGAAAATCATCAGTTATTGAAAATTGTACCAAAGGGATAACCGGAAATATAAGTAAAATTAACTATTCGCAAATATAGAGAGATATTTGTTTCGCAAAAATGGACACTGCGAAGTAAATACTGAGCAGCAGCATGCGAGACACTTGCACATTAAATTCATCACTTAGCAGGATAGGACCCGTTCGACAATATCAAATAGTGGTATTACTTGGCAGGATTTCAAAATCAACGTAATAACAGTTCAAATTATGGCAGTGCTTTGTAGAATAATCTTATTGCCCGTAGTGAATCAATATGATGCCATTAATCAACGCGATAATGATAATGACTCGATCATGTGATCCGATAACTCAATCCGTCGTGAACGCGTTTCTCGGAACCTACGGACTCTCCTTTATTTTAATTGGTGTGTTTCGCTTGCTCCTCGTCTTTCTCGCGAGATTTTTTTCATTTCTCTCTTTCACTTATGTTCCTCTCTCGTCGTCTGTTACATGTCTACTTATGACGCTCTCGCGATTTTTCCTCGCGTAGGTGATGCATTTCGGGCCGTATCTCCGTTTTCCCTCGCATCATCGTCGAGACAGAGATGCGCGGATAATAGATGGTGGAAAGAAAAGAGCAAGTGCACTCTACGCGATCTCGAATATCGCACATCAGAAATTCAGGTATCACGGAAAAAATGCGTGGAATAGCTTGTATCGTTATAGGCCGGCAATTCCAGATATACATGTGTGTGTGTAAGTATAGGTATATTGCAATATTACACTCGAAGAATATTTTTGATGGACATTCGAAGAATAGTTGATAAGTTATCAAACGAGAGAGAGATATCAATATTTATTTAGAGCGACAGTCTCTTGGAAATTATTTTGAAAGTCTACATATCGTTCGTGTACATCTCTTTCCCTCCCTCTCTCTCTCTGTCTGTCTCTCTGAGAGTTGTTGCGCTGAGATTACACCCAGAATTCAAAACAGATTCCAAATATCTCAACGGCATTCGTCATTATCGCAGAATTGCGATTGCACGAAACTGCATTTCAGGAGGTCGGAAATGACGATGCCGACGAGATAAGTGCATTTTGCTCTTATCTTTCCATGCGTATGATGTCTAACAGGTTCTTGTTGGCGCACAAAGAAAGGGGGGGGCTCGACCTTTAATTCAGTGCAATAGTGTTCTTTCAAGGATATCTAGTAGAAGACACGTTATGTACAAGGGATCATCGAGACATTGGGAGAGGAAGGAAACCTTCCTCGACTCGCGAGAGCGCGATGGAAAACAAAGAGAAAAGGGAGTAGAGAGAGCCCTACTGAACCAAATTACCGGTAGAACCCACACGTTACGAGGAGAATTACAGCTTATATAAATTAATTTTAATAAGTCTATCTTTGATTTCTTTAGGCGCGGGTGACTCTAGACTGGCCCCCTATGTGTTTGTATTTTGATCACTTCCTGAATTAATTGCAGCACAGATTACGCCTATATAGTTTGCCGTGAATGCGTGAAAGGTCTATCTTAGCGTCTCCTTCGGCAAGCTAGCCCTAGCGATCACGGTGTGACGGAGACGAGCAAGTTCTTGGATGAGAGAAGCAGGCGAGCTGAGCGGTGCGTTCCACGTGACAAGACACCACGTGTCTTGGTAAACGTAGACGAGACGTGTTGCGTGCGTGCATGCGCGTGTGTCATCGGTGGAATTGTTTAGCGCGCTCGTAAAAACGCGTGGCGAGTCTCGCTGAGCACGTACCTGGGTGCGGTGACTCTCTCATAGGTGCAATCATTCAGGACACTTTCATCGATTTCGAACGCGCGGCTCCGTCGCGACGCGACGCGACGTAATGCATCGTGTCGCGTCGCATCACGTTGACGCACGTGGGATCGAGGGAACACCCTCGGGACTACTTAGCCACGACCTACTTAACGAGGACAATGACGCTCTAACTCTACCGGAAAAAGTGTAGTCTGCTCCCGCGGCGGCTCGTCTGCGTCGACCGTCGGCGACTGTCGCCGCCGCGTTCCTGGGAAAATAGTCGCACGTACACTCATACATGGAGAGATCTACCCACTAAGGACTCGACGAGGAATTTAGTTTAAATTTTCTGAATACAATAGCGTTCTACCGAGGAGAGCTATGAAACTAAATGTCTATTATACTCTATCGTACAATATAATGTAGTGAAATATTCGAGTACAATACAGTACTAATTTTTAAGTAAAGTATCTTTTTTTGGGCGGATACGACTACTCCTCTAAGGCCTCGCTCATGAATCTTCCCATTTTCTTTAAAGTAATTAATTTGAATCTTCTTTTTTTTCTTTTAGTCCCGCGCACATTCACATTCTACTATCTAAGTTGAATAATAATGAGACTAGATGTGAGTTCGCCTCCTGTTTTTCATCGAAAGAATTCGATAGACGAAGATGGGAGACATGTACATCGATTAGTAACAATTATTCAATTCCGATAATGTTTCATTTACAATTCCTGAATGAAATTTCGCCTATCAGTCTAGTAAAACCATCGGAAGAAATCGGTAAATTCGCCGACCAGATCGAAGATTTATCAAGTCGCGCAGCGAATGAACGAGCAAAGTTATTGCATAAGACCGGATCCGGCGCTTATCTAGCTAAAATATACATTCTATTACACATTTGTCGTGTCAGATGAAGGCAAATGAAATCAAAGTCGATCACGAAGTTAATACTAACATTTGGAGATAATTGCGAGGTCGCGAGGTATCCGCGACGTGGCTGCGAAAAAAAAGATCCTCCTTAGTTTAGGTATTCACTCTCAATCCTCTTGCCGGACCGATCTCCGGTATCAAATAATTCGCATTACGAATACGTTAAGAGACTCGGAGAGACTCGTTAAAATTCCGTCAGCCTCCAAATCCTTCTCCTCCTATTAATTATAAGATTTAATGCATATTATCTTGCAGTAAGTGGTCATTCTACGCCGAGAGTCCATTGAGCGAGTCTCTCTCCTTCCGCAGTCACAGAAATTATTAAAGTGGCAGTATGCAGTCCAATTCGACAAGATTCGTTAAATCAGCGTTTCTCAACTGTCGCTACGCGTTGTGCCTTGCCTATGGCGAGGTATCCGGAATAAGATCCGCTGTATTTACAGTATATTCAGTACAGACGAGATATCGAGGAACGACAGTCTATATCTCGAGATATTTACACTCCCCAAAGGGACGATTATCCTAGTACGTGACCTGTCCGAGTTTTTATCCGCGAGCGAAATGTCCCTGTCTCTCACCGCGAGAAAGAAATAAGATAAATGAGAACAGATGGCCGATAGATACTGCGTCCATAAATCATCGCGTGTTCGTTGTATTCGTGCGCTGGGTATACAGTTAATCGTCGTCGCTGAGAATGTGATACAAACGATGCAGATTGGGACTCCGCTCGATAAACTTGGACAGACTTGACTTGGACCTGATAAACACTATTTTTTATGTAAACTGATTTTGAAAATTTTTGAAGGAGTTCTATCCACTATATGCTAAGATGAAATTCGTCGAAGATCGGAGTTGAGAAACACTGCAGCGTACAATATCTGGTACCATAGCAATCGAGAGAGACTCACCCTAGGCTGCCGGTTAATGTAGAGTTAAAATGTCAACAAGAAAATATTTTAGTATGTGTCTCGCTACCTATTTAAGACATCACTACTAGAGTTTATAGCACTTTTGTTTATCCTATATTATCAATGTATGTAACAATGTATGAACAATCAAAGAGATTTTTTTTCTCCGTCCTCTTTATCTTATCCTTCCCCCATTCTAACAGCAGAAAATTCTTCCCGTTTATTCGCATCACCTCTGGCTAGTTCTTAATTTTTCTGATAAACTGTCGGATTCCTCTAACAAATTGACCTATAAATCTGATATTGCTTAAAATCAATCAAAGCCCCTCAAAGGCTCAGCGATCCTCCCAAACTGCTTTTAAGAACTCTCCCTTAGTACGGGGCGGTCTCCTATCAAGGAGGATGCAGTTCGCGATGGTGAGCCCTGGCAGTTAAAATGGCCTTCAGCTCGGAGTCCAGCTGCTTCTTGGTTCGCTCACTCACGAACTGACCGCCTACCACTGGCTGGGTCAATCTCGGCGACGGCAAATCCGCCATTAGCTTACTGCTGTCGCGATTCTCGTGACTTCTGGCACGTCGTATGGGCTTCTTGATCGGCAACGATTCCTCTTGGGCCTTCTCCTCACCCGCGGAACGACTCAAGGAAAGCGTCATTTCCTGATTCAAAGTATATGTTGAACCACGACTACTACTACCACCGCCACCACCACCACCACCACCACCACCACCACCACCGCCGCCACCACTACCACTGCCTATAGCCTCCGACGACCTGGTGAGGTCAATAGTCCCAGAGCCCCACTCGCGCGACAGTTTTCTCCCGATGGCGGATATGAGTTCGCTATTTGGTGACAACAGTGGACTCCTGGACGCTTGGTAGCCGGCCGAGTGCGGCGGTCTTAAAGTAGCGAACACCGGAAATGATTGACCTCGTTTGGCTGGGCTGCGAGAGTATCTCGGCGTCGGCACGCCGCCGCCTCCAACGGCGGAATCACGACGAATGGTCGGCGTACCACCGCCGGTCGAGTCGCTTCTGGTAGGTGCTAATGGACGCAAAGTGGCACTGCCGCCGAAGTGAGAACCGAGACGCGGCGGCGGCGAACCACCGTCCCCGTGGCTCAATCTACGGCCTACTGTTTCTAACGGGCTTCTTGCACGCAAATTGGTGCTGCTGAGCGTGAACTCGCGCGGCTTCATCGGCGCGTCGAAACTCACCGGCGACAATCCAAGACGAGACGCCGATAGATTCGTCGAGCTTCTACTCTTCTCCGATCGCTTGGGGCTTCGAGGCATCAATGGACTCTTGCTGCGACTCCTCTCTCTACCTTTTCCTAATTTCTCGTCCGTTTTCACTGTCTTGGTAGCATCAGGCTCTTCGGGTACTGTCTCGATCTTCTCTTCTTGTTGTACTCTAAAAAAAAATTAAATTTCAGCAGTTTCTCTGCATTTTCTGATATTTTCTTTTATTATTTTGATTGTGAAAAAATATTGAGTTTGGTTTCATCGGTACAAAGATTGTTTCGTTTGACAAACTTGCATTCTCTTACCTTCGAATTTCTTGAATCATTTCGAAGAACTGCGCTTTGCTCTTACGTCTGCGACGTTGTTCATGTTCCTTCTGGAACATGGAAATGTAGCTATTTAGAAATCAAAGTAAGCGTACCGTCCATAAGTTCGCAAAGTTTTTGAATTATTAGTCTAAATCTAATTATTCGTCGTTTTTATATTACCAAGATTCAATTCGCAAATTTGTGGACTTGTTTAGGAAATCGAGAACACGCACTCGTTTAACACTCTTCTGGAAGAGCGACGCAATCTGGCCCTGTCGCACTGTGTGCACCAATTCGCGGGCGGCATGATGCGGCGAAACCAGCTCCACGCAGTTGATAAATCTATACAGCTTCTGTGAGAAGAACATAACGTTGCGGCTACGCCAAATGGAATCCTCCGGTCTATGCCGCAATCGCGGCAGCGTGTACTTGTAGAAGAGATGTTCTCCCACCAGTATAATGGTACCGAGTACTACGCCCATCCCGAGCAGGCAAAACACCCCGGCCACGGACGCGACTCCCAGTGGCCTGGGTTGACCACCCGGTTCGAAATCCAATGCCGCGTCCATCCCTGCTCGACCGTTCAGGCAAGGTAGATCGCCATACCTGGAATTAGTTTGCTGTATATTAAGTGTGCAAATTAATTCGGTGCTTTTACTTTTAATCAATTTCCACAAATTCATTAAATAAAAAGTAGATTTCGTGATGAAAAGTGGATTTTGTACGACAACCTTAAAAGAAAATCATGGATTGACTCTAGCCAATCGTCGATATCGATCGCGAAACTCAATATTTATAATATTCATAAAAAAGTTTTGATGTGCAAAGATAAAGGCACTGAATTAATTTGTACACCTATAAAGTATTTACTTCTTTGATCTTTTTTAATACTCATGATCTCGTTATAAAAACGTATAAAATATATAAAACTAATAGATATGATTTTCCAAATAAATTGATTTTATATGAGATGAATTTTTAAAAAATAAATAAAAATTTGTTTATATTTTTCTTGCGCAGTCCACATATTCTGCGCGTCGGACTTTATTTATCACTTAATGTATTTTCGTCTAAGGTAATTATTACGCTCTCGTTATCGCACAAATAAAAAGAAAGTTTGTACGCGAACCGATATCGATTATCCAATTTTTGCACTTATTTTTGCGCACTCACCATTTTTCCTGCAGAATGTCGAGCAGTCCGTTGCTCGTATAATTCGCTATAACTTTAGATATGCTCTCTTTCAGAGGATGTCCTTTCGTAAGCGCGATTGCGTAAGTGTCCTCGTTGATAGTATCGCCAATCTTCTGCAAGCGACAACCGTTGTCGGTCGCCCGGTAATAATCCAAAATCGGCGTATCCGAGATCAGGATGTCTAGGGTGCCATTTCTCAATCTTTCCACACCCTCAGCGACGTCCAACAAGGAATACCGAGCCATATGAGACCATAATTCCGGATTCGCTTTTTGCACATAATACTCGGCTGCAGAAGCTTTCGGTGCGCCAACTCTTTGTGATAACAACTGTAATATAATACATTCTTAAATCCATGACCGAAAACTAAATACTAGAACAAACTAAATATCTTCTTTTTCATTTAAACTCTTTTCAAACGTTTTGTCCATAGACGATAATATTGAATTCTGTAATTATTATTAAATAATTGACAAAAAAATAATTATCATTCTCAATAATGACTTGAACAGAAATTTTTTTTTTATTTCTTCTTACATTATAACTCGTAAACATTCGCGTATTTATAAAAAGCTGAGATACTCACACTTCTATCATGATAATTGCTCACTGCAGAATGAAAAAAGAGACCGGCGATAAGGGCGGCTATGTTAGCCGTGTACGAGGCCACAAAGATAACGGAAAAGCCGCCCCAAATGTTGATAAGGAACTTATTAGGCCAAGATTTTGGCGCCTTGAAGGCTACGAGGTGGCCACATAGAAGGCCCCACATCACCCACAGCGCGGAGGCGATGGAGAAGTTCTTGCTGCGCTGTCTGCCCCAGGGATTCAGGCCGAATGGGCTGAACCACTCGTAGAGCGCGACAGCAATCGCAGTGAAATTCAGCGACGTGAACACAGCGATCCACAGTTCCGTGCTGAACGGGAATAAAAACGCGAATAGCGGTATTTCGGAACGTAGTTTCGGCGCTGTGAGAAAGCTCACGCCACTGAAGTAATACGGTGTAGTGAAATCCACCACTTTGGCACGATGGGTGGATACACTCAAGGCCGCAAATGCCAGCTGTGCCCGTCCAGACACAAGCTCACCCATCACGCCGTTCCACGTGCCGTTCCGATTGTTTTGTTTGCCAAACAACTTGTCTTCTGCCAAGTACAAATCGAAACGGAACCCGAGCTCGCGCGCTACCAAAGACAGCAGGTCCATACTCAAGCCGTAGCAGCATACCACGGCGTTACCTTGTCGACAAATGAGGCCGCGCAGACAGAAACCCTCTTGCAGACTCGTGATCATGGTAAATGGCGATGCCAACACAGTCACAATACGATAAATCGGCATCCCAATTTTCTCACCACCCTGCTCGAGATACGCTGGCATGATGCCACCGCCTGGCCAGATTATGGTATCTAAACGAACTTCCCTGCCTCCTTTTATAGTGCCGACCTTGGTCCACCTGTTAAACATTGACAACATCGATTATTCCATCTTCTAGCAATAATAGATATGAGTATCTTAAGATTAAATTTAACCTCAATTGAGTCTTATTTCCAGGAAATCTGACAGCTTGCAAATTCAGCAATTGAAATTCTGCCTTGTCCTTGGAGATTTGTCCCATGGATTTCCTCAGTTTATTCGTCAAGATTGCAGATACATTCTCTCTCACGTCGCTCGTCATAAATTTAGCATTACGATCCGGAAAGCATTCCGGTACAAAGTGCTCTTTGATCTGCATTTCGCGCATATGATTCAATCTCGTCTTTGTTTCCAGGAAGGTCTCGTCCAATGCCTGCGAAGTCTCTCTCAGCATTCTGGTCAGTATGGTGTCACCGCCCATGATCTTGATACCGGATGGTCTGAGCGCAAGCATCCCGATCGGCATAAAACTCTTGGAATTAAGTTCCCTGTCACTCGCAAATCTCACGACATCCTCCTCATCATCAAAATTGAAGCCCTTGTCCTCCCGCTTGGTCACGATTTTCTCATCTCGCCATCTATACTCTTGCAGTCGATGTATGTCGTTTGCCAGATTTGGAAGCGGATTCAATGGCGGTAATGGCTTATCGTCTGACGCGAGATTTGTCGTTCGCTCCAACGGTGAATTCTCGTTGGCCGCAACGGCAACACGCGAACTGTAAACAAGGTGCGAACTGATAATGTTGGGCTCGTTCGGTCGCAATTCCGCTTTAAGATCTAGCCAAAGCCACAAGAATCTGCCCGAGAGCATCTCGAACTTGCCGGCTGCACCGAGAATCTTCCGGGCATTGTTCAGGTCGCAGGCCATCACTACGACTCCGCCACTGCCACTCTCCTCGGCTACTCGTCTCAGCCTTAATCTCAAAGTTCTGTCGTTCGTCGGAAGATGTATAATCGCGCGAGGTGTCAACGTCGGCCGATTTGTTTGTAAAAGATGGGTGATGGGCAAAAGGGTAGTATCGATGAGGAGAGTAAATGCGTGCCAGTTAGCCCGATGCATTAAAGCGGCAGCTGCTGCTCCGACTTCTTTGGGACTCGAACCTATACGGTTCTCAAACCGGCCAAGATTTCCCTGTAAACAAAAAGTAATCGCTTTCATCTCTGCATTATAAGACATCATATAATTATATGTAATCGGATCGTTCTGCGATCGTTCCATTGAATTTGATTGCTATCATGATATAAGGAAAACTATATCTTTATTTTTCTTTTTTTTGGAATGGAATTAATTACATAAGCGACGAAGTTCATGAATGTGGATACCTGACGAAGAAAATCTCTGTGCGTAAAAGGTAACCACAGAGCTGGAAGGTTCAAGGCGGCAGCAGCCGTAACGAGAAATCTGGCTGCAGATCCTCCTCCTATAATAAGGCTTAATACTGTCTTTCCACCTTCGATGTCTGTACAAAATTTGTTTAACACTGATAAGGGATATAACAAGGAATCTGTCATGGGTGTCATCCTTGTTTCTATATATGACACATCCATGTCCGCATAAGAAGATTCCAGTCTCGCTTCCTCCCATGCTTTATGTACGTCTGCCTTGAAAGGAGTCTGAGGCTGAGTTAAACATACCACTATCCGCCACGATGCGTAAGACGATCTGAGCCTGGCCTTCGCCGCTCTCAGAGACTTGGCAGCATCCGCAATACCGGATACTGACACAGAAGTCCCTAACAAGAGGAGAATTACCACTCCAGTATAGGAGCCAGGCATCTTCCTCAATTTTCCTTATACTCTCCTTCCTCTTTTTCTATTTAGCTTTTTTGATGTACATTGCTGGGCCTAATAAGCTGCTGAGCCTGTAAGAAATAACATTAATACTATTTTAATGTGTTAATTGATATAATATCATTACATGCGTGACAGATAAGTCTCTATTAACAAATATTTGTTAGCATTTTGCTAACATTATTGTGTGCACGATATAACTGATTTCAAATCATTCTTAAATTATATTTCATGAAGAATTCTTCAGCGCAAGATACTTATAATTATATATCTTGTACTGTATTACATATGTCAAAAAATAGTCTATTTTTGTATGTATTATGAAAAAAATGCGAATCCAACAATATAATTTGTCAATATCAACAATATGTAAAAGATTTATAACAATAGCTTTCATCTGTCAGGGATAGTACCCTGTTCCATTTTCTTTTTTGGTGTCAAGATAATTTTTTCGACACAACAGGCAGATTCGCGTCATAACGTGCACACACTTTGAAGAGGAGAGATTCTAAATCACATTCTAAAAACTGTAATCCGCGCGTACGCGTTTCGAGGATGCACAAAACAGAGACGACCTTACCTTTTGACGGAAGGGATAGAAGGTCGCGCGTCTGGTGGGGGTTTAAGAAGAGCAGAGCAGGGATCGCTTTTCGGCCACCGCCGCATAATAGCCGATCGGGTAAACCGTGTCGATCGTCGCGAGGCACTCGGTCAATTGGTCGGTGCGGAGGACACGGACGATGAGCCACCCGTCACTTGTCCACCCCCGGACGATCTACCCCGTGCGTAACGGCCATTTTCGCGAGAGCAGCCCCTCCCTTTAAATTTCACCCCTGTGGCATCCTGTGGTCCATACGAGCGCGCTCGTGGCATACTCATGTATTGCGCCTGTCTCCTTTTGTATGCATATGTGTACGTGTGTCCTTGCGTGTATCGGCGGTTCTCTGACAATGCCACTAACACTCATGGATTTTGCTGACGCCCCTTATAAATGTCTTTCACAATGTCCTTTGAATTAAAAAAGAATGGATTTCTTGAGCTCCTTCTAATATGAAACGTCCCGGAAGTCACGACCTGATTTTGTACTCTTGGAACAACTCGAATCCTTTCTTGAGTAATATAAACAAAGAAAATAACAATTTCGAGCTGTTATAAGAGATTGATGATTGGAGATGTTATATGCAAGAGCTGAAAAATATAAATAATCTAAATCAAAACTCAAGGGATTCAACTGGAAATTTTAATATTATATAAAGAAATATTCAGTTTTTATTTCGTCGTTAATCTACTTATAATTTCAAATCTCCAAACATAAATTTTTTTTAAACTAATTTTCGAGAACTGTAATTAAGTAACAAAATACATTTATTAAATATTTAAGTTCAATTGACTTGCTTTTTGGAAACTTTAATTCAAAATTTAATTACTAAAGTAAAAAAATTGTAATAATCTTCAAAATTTTAAGATTAAGAAAAATTTTTAATTTGAATAGTCGAATCAATTTTTATTTTGAATAGTTAAATCAAAAAATGTTAGGACATTTTATATATTGAAGAAAAATCGAAATTATTCATATCAAAGTTTGGAGATGAATCTTAAATTTCTTTTAGGTAATGTCATATTTCTATTAAATTAATAATTTTATATATATATAAATTCCCGGATCTTCGGTAAAGAATAGTACAAAGTACTTTTCGGCCGGAAAATAGCTTCGTATATTTGGGATTCTCTTTTTAATGTACATTTGCGTTATATACATATACGTTACGCCGCATTGTCATAATTGAGAGCATTTTAACTAGGTTTACAAGGCGCACAATATTGAAACAATAAGGAAGTGCGTCCCAAAGCATTGCTTCGCCAAATTCGCTGTCACCTCTGAAGACTTTACTTTCTTGCTCTCTCGTTTTCTCTCTCTCTCTCTCTCTCTCTTTCACTCTGTCTTTCTCTCTACAGCTAAAATAACATAGTCGGAATGCAGTTACATGGATGCAGTTATCTCACGATAACGAAATCCCCGCTCCACCTTTAGCTTCCCTTCTGCTAGGAACTAAATTAATTACAGAGACAGGTTCTCGATAACAGATAACAATCATTAAAATTAGCTAAATAGATTTTGCTGCGACGCATCGTTCTCGAACGTGCTCCATGCATTATTCAGCTCCATGAAAATCAACTTTGCTATATTCTCATTTGCTGTGCCTGCTTGCTGCAACACAGAAACAAATTCGCGTTAAGTTTTTTTTTTTTAAATTAAAACTTTCACAAATTAATTGTTTAAGTAACAAAATAATTATATATTAATATAATATTTATAAGTATAACTTTATTGATTTTCTCTTCATCAGCTTGATATCTATCTGTTGTAATATTATTATATATTATTTAAATGCTAATTAATGAGATAAAATTAAAAATGTATTTCTATTATTTAATATTTAGTAATATCGATTTTATAACAAAAAATTAAAATTTAAAAAGAAAATATAATTACAGTAACATTTATAATTTATTACAATAATTAATTATACAAGATAGATATATCGTTGCTACTATTGATCAACGATCTTAACGTATTTATTGGAAAATTAAAAGATGTTACTATTTCGCGAATAATTTAAAAAAGATATTCACGCAATGAAAAAAGATTACGTAAACAATAATATTCGACGAGATTCAAGTACCTTGTCGGGATGCACAGCCAAGCAAGCTTTTCTATAAGCTTTTTTGACGTCCGCAGCCGTGACCAATTGATGCATTTCACAACGCTGCCATCTGTCAGCTTCCGGCCACAGGACCGTGTGCAACGAGCAAAGTAAAGCCCGCAAATTTCCTTTCTTGCCTTCTGTCCACTCAGCGATTTTCAATCTATCGGGATCCATCGACTTAGCCGCTTCTACCTTTCGCATCTGATTTATTGTCTTCGGGCTATCCTTTTCCGCCTTGCGCGAGCTGAAGAAGTTGTATCCCTGGCTACCGAGCAGATCTTCGAACGCGTCGCCGCTCGTTTTCTCTTTCGTTTTATTACCAAACGCGTCCGAGATGCCATTGGTCTCGTTGACCGTCGCGTTGGTTTTGTGCATCGTATTTGGGCTGGAATGAATCGGCGTGCTCGCAGGCGCCGGACTCGCCGACTGCGGGGTATTCGAATTTCTCGGCGTGCCGTTCCAACTGCCCGCGAGACCGGCGCCCAAAGATCCGGCCAGATTAGCGAACGGATCTTTGTTAGTCTGAGCGGCAAAGTTCGGTACGCTAGCATTTCGCGGGAAATTCTCTTCGGGATTTGGACTCTTGATGGTATTCGACTTCGCAGTACCACTGCCCGCGAGACCGCCGAGAAAGTTACCCGAGGTGTTCCCTAGCGGATCAAACATCAAGTCGTTGACCTCCTTAACATTGCTTGACGTTGACTGATTTTGTCCGAATAATAGATCATTCATGTTTAAATTACTGGTGCTGCTTTTTAGCGTGGAATCATCGTGTCCGAACAGTAAGTCAGTCGGGGCGTTATTATTAATTAAGGGTATCGAATTGGTGGCCTCGACTTGTGGCGCCGACACGCCGAAACCGCCCAAGAGATCGCTTTCGTTCTGACTAGAACTAGAAAAGATATCTAATCCTGGATTTGCCGCCGCAGTGGCGGGAGTATTTGAGGTATTATTGGTATTGTCCGGCATGCCGAGATTTAACAAATCAGCCTCCTGAAAACTATGCTCTTCGATTTTGCTTGGCTCTTCCTCCTTCGGCTGTTCCGACTGTTGAGGTACCGCTTCGTGTTGTGAAATCTTGTCGGTTTCATTCGACGATACTTTCTGGATCTGCAATAATCAATTATTACCAATTATTATCAACTTTCCAGTTTTGTATTCTTTAATGTTAGATAACTAAATAATTAACAATATAACAATAACGAAACATTACCTCTTCCTGATGATGAAAAGATGTTCTGAAATTCTCTAGAGTTTCCTCCATTTCCAGCGTCGAACCAAACAGCGGATCCGGCACAAGTTTGACACACGTTTCTGTTTCCCATGGTGCTGGCACTCTCGATAGTTTTGAATTTTCCTCACCTATCATGACATTCAGCACAACGCGGAACTTGCCGCCGATCTCGGGAGCATCGTCCAGGTCGCGTCTTTCGAACGTCAAGGAACTCTCAGTGATGGGCACGTAACCAGTATGAAAGTGCAGCGAGGCAATTTTAATGCCAATTACACGGCCGAGTTGCTGCCTGGCGTGGTATATCACTAGAGTGACGTCACCACGCACGGCCGCGTCTCCCAGAATCAGGCAGACCTTACCCTCCATCATTCCAAATAGCTTCATTTCTTCGTAATTGGCCTTCTTTGTCGTAAAGACCAGTGCGCCATTACTGTAAATCTCTATATATGGCCGGCAACCATCTCTCGCTCTGGTAAACAACGGCACTGGCTGTATAATAACGGAACGGAGAATCAGCGGTTTTGTGTGCGGAGGCCGGCCGCCGCTGAGCATACTCATGTAATTAATACTGCGTAGTTCCGAAGGTTGCAGATGCGGCGGTTGACAGCGTCTCGTCGTGAACAGAGCGATCGCCTCCTCGGCAGTAGACAGAGCCCTGCAGTGAATCAACAGAGTGCAAGCCACTGTGGCGCTCGCTCGATATCCGTCCTGAAAAGACAAAGACCAGCAAGATAATCACGTCATTGCAGATCGTGTTATTTAACGAGCGTTTAATCACACGATTTGGATTGCGATATACTCACAGTACAATATAATACCACTACGTGATTGAAATCAGCCTTCAAGTATTGATAGATATCTTGACAGATCTGATACAGAGCAAATAGCATGGGAGCATTTGATTCCGGAGTGGCATAAGCAAACGAACAATCGATATGCCTGCCGGGGAGTCGCGTGACGTTCGGTCGTCCTCGAGATAGATTGTAGAGCTGAATCTTGGCGGGCGGCGGATGCCTGGAATGGAGGAAGGCTCTCACGTCCTCCACATGATTAGCCCGATAAGCGGACTCGATCCCGTCGGCTGGATACGGCATAATGAGTATCCGCGACGTCAGATAACTAGCGTCCAATTCTGTCCTAGCCATACTCTGTTGAACGGTGTGCATCACCTTGCTGGAAGTATCTTTCAAATTGCGCAGAATGCTGCCGGCGCCGCCCCTCAGCGAATTGAATAGGCCAGCCGTGCTCTGAGTTGCCGGGACCTTGGATACCGCCGTCTGCACGGGCGCCGGTCTTGGCGGCGGCGGCATTGTTGTTACCGGCGTGGTGGAACGAGGGACCGACGTTGGTGTAGTTGGCGGTGGTGGTGGCGTTGGACGCGGGGGTGGTGACGGCTTAATCGCGATTTCGATTCGCGGCGGTTCTCTAGGATCAAAGTCGTTCGACTCGGCAATTGCTGCCAGACGTTCCAAGAGCTGTGCTGTCGTTAACCTTTGTATAGGCGAGACTTGCAGACATCCCCTCACCAGATCGTGCAGACATGCATATCGTGGATTTGATGGTAACGGTGGATATTTACCATTTACGATTGCTAGTTTATTACCTGTGTGACAAAAATGTTTTAACGAATATTGTTATAATAAAATTACATACATATCAATATTAAATATTGTTGTAACAAAATGAGTGTACATATTTAAGTTTGTATAGTATTTTAAAGTACTTTTAATGATAATTTTTTCAATAGATAATTTTCTATTTCTTTAAATAAATATTATATTAAATTATATATATATGTATATTCTGTTTTATAAAAAATATTACAAATTTAATAATTTTAAAGAGAAAATGACAAAAAATTATGTTCTTCATATTTCGAAATCATCTAAATCATATTTTATGTACTTTTCTGTATCTTTAGAATCAAAGAGAATATCTAAACGTATCCTTTGTAATGAGTCATCCTATGTTTTCACATTATCAATTATACTTATGTTTTAATTAATTCAGTATTTAGCAAATCACCGATTATTTTACCTTCGGGGAAAGGATGCCGCAATGTAATCAAAGAATATAATATACATCCTAAAGCCCAACAGTCCACTGGAGGCCCAATAGGTTCATTGTTCCATGTATCCATCATTTCTGGAGCACGATACATAGGGGTCGTATACTTGGCCATCTGATCCTCCAGAGTAGCGCGTTTTTGAGCATTCCATGACGGATCCGGTAGTATCTGCTGAGTCGAGGCGCTACCAAAGTCACAAAGTTTCACAAGGCCGTCTCTCCCGAGCAAGAAATTCTCCAGCTTAATATCTCGATGCACGAAAGGTTCCGGCTGCTGGCTGTGCATGTGATGTACCGCACGTGTCGCTTGATAGGCTATCTTGCATACTTGGGCAAGAGTTAGCGTGTTTGCAGACACGCTTCTGAGTATATCCGCTATTGTACCGCCAGGACATAGCTCGGTGACGACCAGATACTCGTATCCTTTACGCTCCTCTCGTTCCAGTCGTTGAGCATATAAGAACTGAATAATATTTGAATGATTCGACAATTTCTTCAATGTTTCTATCTCCTGTATAATAGCTCTATTTGCATCTTCATCGGCGGCAATAAGTCTCTAATAATAAAAAATAATCTTTTTACAATACAACAAAATATAAATTGCAAAATGATTGTTAAATTAGTTTACTCACCTTAAGTGCATATTCTTTTCCTGTAGCGACATCTTCTACCGCAAACACCAATGCCCATCCACCTGTTGATACGATGTTTGCCACAAATTATCTAAATGTTAATGATACACAATTCGATTACGAGAACTATATATCTCTCGCTCATGTTTTATCATGCGCATAAATAAATGTATTTATTATGCGTGTGTGATTAAACGTCCTTTTATTTTACAGAATAATTTATTAAAGTTTCAAATTTCTGTAATATTCACTTTCAAATTGCAAAAATAGAAACTTAAAAAAAGATTCTTTTATATATGTTCATAAATTCAATAATATAACACTAATTTTATTTAAAATATGAATTATTGATTTTTAGACTTCACAATTTAAATTTTTATTCTATGTACTACTAAAGACAAAGACATTTTATTTCAGCAAATTCAAACAAAAAATAAAACAGTGTACAATAAATTAAAGAAAACACAAATTACGTACATTTATATTACTAGATTTTCACTTTTTAAAATAATTTTACTTACATACATCAAAATTTGCAAAATTGCATCTTACAAATACTCAAATTAAATTATAATAAAAATTTCTTAAAGAGACTTGACTTTTCTCTCTGATAAACCAATTTCTTGCATGTTATAGATTTAATATCCAGAAATCGATCAAAACATGAGACAAAAATTAAGAATATGACGATTCAATTAAAATAAGTTATATTAATACAATCAATAGATTCTAAATATAATTAGAAAGTATCAAATATCTAGAGAGCAAAACAGCTCTCCCAAAAAACCTGCAAATTCGAGGACCAAAAAAAATTGCCTGCCTCTTAGAATTCGCAACAAATGGTAGTTTAAAAAAAATAGACGATAGACCGTCAACTGACAAACGGACAGCGTCCGATAAGCGGAACAAAGTGCGTGAGATAGAGAGACGGTGCGCTAACGTCAGAATATATCATCCATGACGTGCTTGGCGTTGTCTGGCCGCGTGTCAAAACACGGTTGACACATGACAGATGTCACGCGAGATCGGCGAATTCCTTTCTCCTCTCCGCCGCCCTTTCCGCGCGATCTACGAGTCTTTTTTTTTCGCGACGCGACGAAAGCAGATCGCGATCGATCTGTCGTAATCGCGAGTAGGAGGCACCGGGACGAGATCTGACAGCAGCCCCGAGATCCACATCCGTGTCAGCCGGAGATGATAGACTCACCCTCGGCGATCAGTCGCGTCACCCGCAGTCTCACATTGTTGATGTCCAGCGTCTGGCCGACGTATTCGTTGCCGCCAGTACCGCCGTTCAGGTACCCGAGCGCGGACCTTAGATAGTCCGACATATTTCCCTGGACCTGCCTCGGTGGGCACCCCCCCGGATACCCACTCACACTCGCGTCGTTGCGGACAGCCGATATCGTGCGGCCATATTAGAACGGCGGCATCGTCGGCGCGCGCAGCCGGACTGGCGCAGCCGCCGCTTCGGTGACCAACTTCAGGCGCCACTGACCGAGATCGCGTTTCGCCGATTTCGCTTATCGAATGCGATAACTGCAAAGAGATATTAATTAATTAATCCTTACATACAAAATTTTATAACACTCGACAAATATTTGACAAACTCGATTTCGGTTTTACACTGGACTGGAAAGACGTTATTCTTTGCGCGCAAAAATTTTTCGAAAGGACTTTACCGAAGAGAAACGCGAATGCGGCCGAGCGTAACGTCGATTTCAGGTTGCGAAATCGTCGTTTTCGTGATCCGTTCTCGCGCTTTTAATTTCTCTCTATCTCGCCCTACTTGCTCACGCGGTGTGCACAATTACGCTTGCACGCCGATCGTAATTCTTTTCGCGAAGAGTTGCGCCCGTTAGCGGACAGAAGAACAATGGCGAACAATGAACATTTCGAACGCTCTGAAGTTAGGACGAAATAAAGCTTCTCGCTTCACTCCTAACAAACGTATCTCTTTGAATTTTGTAGAATCTAGAAACGAACTTCCGGCGATGCCTTCAAGGCAAATATACTTGGAACGACTAGAAGAGACTATTTCACTAAAAAGTTCAATCCGCATTAATTAATTTGAAGTAATTTAAACAACAAATAACGAATTATTTAATGTAACAAACATTCACATTTAATACAACGTATCTTTGTTTAAACGCGTTGCACAACGACTCGTTTAATTCGAGTGTCATTCAATGCACGCGTTTGCCTCTCCGCATATACTTTGCAATTTATAAATAAATCGATAACAATAATAGAGAGCGCGAGAAAACAATCGTGAAGTTCGTGATGATCGATATGTTGTAATCAGACTCTTGTAACGGAAAGAAATTTTCTTTTTCTCTCTCTCTCTCAAGTAGATCCATGAAGATCAATAAAATTTCAATTCACAAATTGTTAATAAATAATTGATAATTAACAATGATTAATAAAGTCATTTGATCGAGTTTTTGTTGAGAAGTTCTACGGTTCCTTTCACGAAAGATTCTCCTTTAAAGTTTTAGACGAAAATTGCGAAGCGTGACTTGCGCATACCTTCATTCGTACATTTCGGCTTCTCACGTCTGAAGTTAGGCACGCATGTGACGCGCTCGACTTGAGCGTGCCTAACTTCAAGCGCAAGCGGATGCAACAGCGACGCGACGTTCATGCGTAGACGTTCTTTGTTTACCGTTCTTACACGTGTTTTTTATTTGTCACTTGCTTTCGTAACAATTGCAGCGATTGTTGTCGACAGTTGCTCTTGTGGGTGTGTGTTAATTAGTGTTCAATTTAATTATAATTTGTAGTTTTTCTATAGAAAGAGAGATACATGTATATATAGATGTACTATTTTTGAGCACGACTCACTATCAAAATATTTAGATTCCGCTTTGGGTTTGGGTGCGTTCAGGAAGATGCTATCAGCGCTATTGTTATCATTCTATCTTTGTTTTGACATCTAATGAACGATAAAGATAGAATGATAGCAATAGCGCTAATAGCATCTTTCTGTGTGTGTGAACGTATCCTATGTCAAGAAATTGCCCTTCTAAAATCTGACTATATTCATAATATGACATAATAATATATTAATCTGAACTTGCTATGTCATGTATAAATCACTTTTGTGCGATATCGTTCAATGCCAAAGAGATACATATTTCCTAGATTAATAATTTTAACGTGTCTGTGAAATTTTTTTATTTATGATAAAGAAACATTTATATTGCTATTKTTTTTTTTTTTTTGTTATAATATTTTTTCCATTTATTGTTTCTTTTGTCTTTTAGGTTTAAGAAAATTATTAATTTCCAAATATGTCTGAGGTAATAAGGTTCACAAAATTGAAAACAGCGACAGACCCAACGTTTTGGGCAAAATTTGCAGAATTGAAAATAGACAAGTTGAAATTAGATGAAAAGTCCAAGATACATTTGTGGGGAAGTTTTTCTCTTCAACCAATGGATAAGGGAAGGACTAATCCATTAACGCTCGATTGTACGTCATTTAATGAGTAAGTCACAAGCATGAGAATAGAATTTATGTTGTTTAAGGAAATAAATTATGTTTTGTAATATAATTTGCATTCTTATTAATAGCTAATAACTATTAACAATGATATATAATGTCCTATATCAAAATAATAAACAGGATAAGCATTTAGTTGAGTTTCAGAAACCTGGAGACAACTTCTCATAAAGCCGGAATAGCTTGCTGTGGCTACATGATTAACACAAATACTTACGAAGCATTCAGACAAATAAATCCTGAGAAGTTTATCGACACCATGGGCAAATGCATTGTTGATAGTATCAGAGATGGCACGGCCTTGCAGGAGTCTTGGCGTCTCTCGGTATTCTTAGTGTTTGCATACTCGGATCTCAAGAAGTACAAGTTTCATTACTGGGCTGCGCATCCAACTCCTTTTTCATTACCAGAAACTTATTTGATCACACCGACAAAATTTGCATCTGGCGAATTTACATCTAGTCAAATAGATAAATTACATGCCAGCTTTCTTCAGCTAGATGCAAGATCAAAAAACTTCTTTACAGTTTTTGTGTCTGGAAAGGATGATTTGAACATTGATAATTTGTCAAAGGGAGTGGAATACATAAAGCTAAGCGTTAGCAACAAAGGAGATTCAGAACAGGTACAGTTCGATGAATTTATGCTCTTACTATCTTTCATTTTTGTATTACATAAAAAAGTACATAATAAAAAATAACTTAAATCTTTAATATTATCAGGTGAAGGATGAGGTGTACTTTGCATTTTATGATCCTTGTGCAAGTACAGAACCTGGATGGCCCTTGCGAAACCTTTTGTGCCTATTATTGTGGTATTGCCCTTCATACTGCTTCACATCCGACATTAAAGTCTTGTCTATAAGGAGCGATAAAATACAAACTGCAGTTATATTTACACTTAGAATCAAAGAAGATAAAGATACAGAAACTATGAGAAAAACTATTTCCGAAGGACACTTAGTAGGTTGGGAAGCTAACATAAATGGGAAAATGGGTCCTAACATCGCAGATTTATCTAATATTATGGATCCTGCCAAGTAAGTCTGAATTCTTCAAGTCAACAATGATTTTTATATACATAAGTTTATAAACTATTTATATTTGTATGTTATATTAGACTATCAGACAGAGCGATCAATTTAAATCTGAAATTGATGAAATGGCGCCTTGTCCCTGATCTAGATTTGGAAAAGATCAGTGGTCTCCGATGCCTTTTGTTGGGTGCCGGTACACTCGGATGTTCCGTGGCAAGAGTGCTTCTTGGCTGGGGTATTAATAATATGACGCTCGTAGATAATTCTACCGTTTCTCACAGCAATACAGTGCGTCAGAGTCTGTATATGCACGAAGATGCGGTGCAACGTCGGCACAAGGCATATGCCGCGAAAGACGCTTTGCTTAGGATACGTCCTAGTATGGCAAGTATATGTTTATTAAATTTATGTTACATCATAAGAAGAAAGTAGTTATTAATAAAATCATTTATGGCGTTGCAGAATGTGGAAGGTGTAGTGTTGCACATTCCTATGCCTGGTCATGTAGTCGGCCAGAGTATGATGGAGACGACTAAGGAAGCTGTAAGCAAATTACAAGAACTCGTAAATAACCACGATGTAGTATTCTTGCTTCTGGATTCACGCGAAGCCAGATGGTTGCCAACCCTCTTGTGCGCCGCGACGGATAAGATAGTTATCAACGCTGCTTTGGGCTTTGATTCATATACGGTACAACGACACGGCACGCGTACTCTTTCCGATCCCGTCTCGCCTAATTTAACGATGCAGAACCCTGCAGGACATGATCTTGGATGTTACTTTTGTAACGATGTAACGCAACCTGGAAACGTAAGTACATATTTTATTTTAACATCATATTAAATCCTAAAAACATTTATAAACTAGTTTATAAACTAATTTAAACAAGATATATTTTAATTTTGTGATTTTTATTTTCATTCTGATTCTAGTCACAAACTGATAGAACGCTCGATCAGCAATGTACCGTAAGTCGGCCGGGTTTGTCGCAAATCGCCGCAGGTCTGGCAGTTGAACTACTCATGGCAGTAACGCAACATCCCCAAGGGTAAGCTAAAAAAACATAATATATAGATAATATACAGATTTTGTGTTTATATGATTTCAATAAAGTTTAATTTATTTTTACCTATATATGTAAATGGTTTAATGATTTAATTTTATTTTTAGAATTTCAGCTAGAGCACTTATGAATCACGATAGCGACGATTGTCGAGAGAATGTCAACAATCCGCTGATAGGATTATTGGGAGGCGTACCTCACACGATACGAGGCTCGCTTTGGGGCCATGAAATGAAACTGACTGTCACGCATAGATCCCCATTCTGTACAGCTTGCTCGACACCTTTGATCAAGGAGTATCGACAACGCGATTTTGCTTTCGTGCTCGACGCTTGCAATTTGCCAAATTATCTCGAGAGATTATCAGGACTCGAAGAAATATTGAAAAGACCAGATCTAGATGAGGTATATAATGAAATACACATAAGAAATTAAGCGCATTAGTATCTAAAGTGTCAAATAAAAAAAATCAAAAAAATAAAATAAAATAAATAAAATCATTTTTTTAACATTCATAATTCATAATTCATTTATATAGACTGACTTTAAAAGCTTTTTATTTTAATAAATAAAAATTAAGATAATAGATATATTTTAATTGTTTTATATGATCCATTCGTATTTAATGTTATACTATGTATATATTTTTCAATTTTTAGTTATGTTATACAATGGACACTTCGAGCGAAGAGGAGATATCATGAAGAAGAAGCAATATTAAATAATAGCAAAATAATAAAATGCGTACAAAAAGAAAATCTATAAATTTTAGATGTAAATTATTTGCACGGTTTTAATATTTATATATAAAACATTTTATGCAGAATGTTATTTTGAAGAAGCACATTCAAATTAATCAAAGTTACAGATGATATAAGATGCGCTCCACTCGACGCTCGCAATGCTTGTAGATATCAATTTATCCTTGTTTAACATTTGATAAACAACAAGGATGAAATGATTTTAAGAGCGTTAAGTAGAACGCAACTATAGAAATCAAAAGATTTTCCAAAAATTGTTAATACAAGAAAGATGTATATGAAATTATATGTATATATATATGACGAAAAATTTTTGTGTTTGTGTTTGATCTACTTCTTCAGATCTGCATAATTGTCCATGTTGCATATTTTACTTAAAGTCAACTCGTTATACATATCTGTGATTGTGACGTATGATTTTACTACTTTACTAACTGAAATTAGAGTTCAGCTAATCATTTTTTTATTGTAAGCGATAATGTATTTTTGTTCTTATGACATTAGAACTTTTTTTGTTGCCTGTATAAATACTTATAGTTTTTATCTTGCAATTACAGAAATACATATATAAGATCTATATTTCAAATATAGAATATACAAGACTACAATTCTCGATGTTATCATGCGCTAATGTTAGGAAATAATGTATTTTTAATCAATGTTCGATCTACGGTTGTAAAATATTTAATCTTCCATTGATTTTCTTATGTTTTTATATCTCATTGTTGCTATGATGTACCTGTGAGCTATTAATTTTAAAAGTAACATATGACAAAGTTTGAAAGTCTTAGCTGTAGATGTAATTAATTCTTTGTATTACTTTCAAATATAAATTATTCATGATATGTCATTGACCTAATTTTATTTTATATACACTTTTTTATTATATATACATATATATATATAATAAAATTATGATTATACGAGTATATATTTTTATTTAATTAAATCAAAGAATATTTCAGAAAAGTTTTTAGCGCAAGGAACTGAAAAATTGATAGTCGTGCAAACTCGAGGGATCTCAAAAATCATCTGAAATTACTAGATCTGATTCATGAGCACGAAAATTTGAAATTTAAAAAATCGACAAGACATCATCAGAGAAAGACTATAATTCGGTTGAAAAAAAATGACGCGAATCGACACTCTCTTCAAACGTTTGCGATTCCCGCAGAGTCTTACGATTTTATTGATCATGTCCGCCTTTCGCGGGTGTAACGAACGAGTATTCACATCTGAACGGGCCTTAATACAGCGATATGAATACTTAACGCATGGAACGTTTCGCGACTTGAGAGGACGCCTCGCCGCCGTCGGAGTATCCTTCGGACGTGGAGAAGGCGCATGGTTTCTTTTTTTCAAGATTCGTGAACTTTGAACCGCGCTATCAGCGAACCGTTTTACGCCGTCGTCGCGTGTCGTTATCGCGAGCACAAAAATCTTCGGGAGAACGGAGATCCGGGAACGATGGCACTGGGACGGAGTAACATTATCAACGGCAACCAGCTCAGAAACTCTTCTAGCATTTCGTCCAGGTAAAACATCGGCGTCTGGTACGCGCATCCTCCACGTGAACATCCGCGCGAACATCCGCGGAATCATGGTGATGTCAAAGAGCATTTTGCGACCGAGTTCCGCATTCCGAATAACCTTCACCTGCGATTCTACTTTGATATATCTTTATGGTATATTCGAGCAATAAGAAATAAAAATATAAAAATAAATAGGAAAACCATGTACCCAAAGTAAATACAGTCTGAATATTTAATTATTTCTGATAAATTTTTAATCTTTTCATTTTAAGATTGTTTTTGATACTTTAGTACAGCTTCATTTAATAATTTTCTTTTAAATGTTTGAAATATGTAGATTTATGTATAGTTTTTTATTCCACACGGATTGCTGCAAAAGGATTAATTTGATGTCATCTCAAAAATTCATTTGAAACAAATAATGCAAATGATGAAAGTTTTATTTCTGCCCAGTATGCCGGGACCACACTTGCCCTTTCAAACTGGAATCGGAGTTCCACCTCCGTTGCCACCTCGCCAGCCAGTTCAAAGCTACTTAGGGTATAACGATTACAGGCCATATAGCTCCAGTTATGGGACTTATGGATATGGAGGTAGTTACAGGGGTTATGGTGGATATGGATCTTTTGGTAGTTACATTCCTTATTCCAATAACAGCTATGGACAAATTGGAGGACACAGTGGCGACGTGGAAAACAGGTATTTTAGAAAAGATCTATAAATTATACTTATTTGAGAGTTGATTATTGAAATACATACAAAATGATAAAAGAAGAAAAACATAACTTAGAACTTTCTTGATTAATATTCTGTTTAAGAAACATAGTAATTCAGTCTTAATACACATGAAATCAAGAAAAAGTATAAATTATGCAGTTGAAAAGAACAAATCTGATAATGTAAATTAAATCATCAATCTATCTCTGCTACGAGTTGCAGTTTTAAGTTTTTGTTTGAAAAAATATCTTAAAGTTACATTCAGGATTTTTTGGCTAAAGAAGCTTGCTTTTCATATTGCAGGTTTCAACAATATGCGGAGGAAAGTACAAGATCGACTTTCCGTGTAGTAGAGACTGTATTACATACATTTTCGTCTATCACGATGTTACTGGAATCAACATATTTCGCATTAACAAACTCCTTCCGTGCGATTTTAAGCGTGGCAGATAATATCGGTAGATTGCGTTCAACAATTGGCCAGTTATTAAGCACGTTTGCTTTAATTCGTGTCATGAAATGGATCTACAGAAAAATTTTATTTACGCTTGGTAAGCTTATATAAATTCTTATCTCGATTTACATAAATTACCATTATTATCGTTTAACAATTATTCTACTGTTAGGTCTTCAAACACAGAGTGCTGTTGCCGAAGATTTGTGGCAGCAATCAATATCACAGTTAACAAGCGGAGAACGGACAACGACGACGAATGAACGGATTTCCCCATGGATGAACATTCTGCTTTTTGGCATGTTCGTCGCTATTCCATATCTAATTCACAAGCTATCGAGTAATATAAGGCAGAGTCAAATAAAAGGTAATTGCTTTTGCATCTTTGTAAGGATAAAAAAGGAAAACAAAATAAATCCATAAATACGTGAACATTATATTTTTACAAACAACGTCTCCCGTCTTTCTTGAATTTTTAGGCTTGGGAAAACTAGTCATTTTTATCAAAATTTTACAAAAAATATATAACTTTGTATAAATTTCTTTTTTACAATAATTTCTACTTTTAAAATACGCTTTGATACTTCTTTATAAATACAAATATCGGTTAAATTTACAGTTAATGATCCGAAAGAATGGGTGAAATGCGAAGATCCCGTATGCGTAGCAACAGCGATGTATGATTTCATGGCAGCTTCTAACGAGGAACTGAGCTTGAAAGTCGGTCAGAAAATATGGTTGGCGCCGCGATCCCTGCAATCTAAGAGCATACCAGGTTGGTGGATAGCCACTGATAATAGGAATGTCGGTTTGGTACCTGCCAACTATGTAACTATAGTTGGACAATTGAAGAGGAAATCGGAATTGGAAAGTAATGAAAATGTCATCGCATCTATGGTAGTTCCAACTTCCATGCAAAATGCAACCACTTCTAATGAACAAATGAATACGTTAGGACCTAGCACTAGCCAACAAAGCACTGAATTCTCTGAGAATAATATTAAAGCCGATCTACTTTAGTCTAAATGCATTAGAAAGAAACCTCGAGAGATCTAAAGATAGTCAAAGTGATATTGTTTACCTTAAATATATGGCCTACTATATCTTTATAGAACATGACTGATATAAGGTAATATTACACGCGCCGTATATTTATTTGGTAATAAAGGTAACAGTAAGCCTTTTTCAATACATTAAATTGTGATTGAATTAAGTTACGTTATCCGATTTACTGAAAATGAGTCTCTTAATGATTTATCTTTATTGAGAAAAAGCTCAATGATTACCATAAAATAAGGTTTCGTTATTTTCGATTTACAATATATATATATATATATAATCTATCTTTCTATATATTAAGTTATCTTAAATGAAGGAGAGTTGTAATATTTGTATATTTAAAAAATTTAAGACTTTGATTGGATATATTCAATAAGAAAAGAGAAGAAAGGGGCAATCGCGTAAATAATTTATTTCTTACAATGATTTTTGCAAGTGCGAGATATTCCGATCTCACACTTGCACTTAGTTGCAATAACGTACTCAACAAACATTTGGACAAAACTTTGTTAAAATTAAAATTTAATGATTTTTCGTATGGTTAATTTTTATAACTGCTTGTATGCTCATAAGACAAGAAGAATCGATAATGTGTGTCACAAGCTCCTTTTATACATGAATATTCACAATATAGTATGTCACAATCTCATGTGTAAAATGAAGCATATACAATCGCGTTTGTACTGGAAATCAGACGGATGTATATAAAAATTGCAATATTACGCCACAGATTTCAAAATACGAAATAGCTCAAATTGCAAAATCTGCACGAAATATTTGATATCGAAAAATCATTGATCATTATAAAATTTTTGTGACTTTAATATATAATCCTATTTACAAAGGCTACATCTAAACTTATATGTAATTTTTAATTTATATTGACTGATATGATAAAAAATTCAACTGCTTTAATTAGTAAATTTTGCCTTTTTTGTTGTCGAATTACAAAATCTGATCAAGATGTATTTAAATATAAACGCGGTTGTTTGGAAGAAGATACGATATTATTTTTAATATATGCAATTATAGTTTTGTACATTTTGTAATACTTTAATTGTTACTACTTTTCCTACTAGCTCCACTTAATATTTTATAATGCAGATAATTAAAAATTATATATTATGTGTAATATATAATACAGGCACATTTTTCTTCACAAATTGGAATTTACGATACTGAGTTTGTGAGATTCAACAGTTCTGATATATTTTTCAATGTTAAGAATATTTTTCTTTATGGTGTTTTGAATAAAATTTATGAAATTTTATTGTTAGATAATGTATAAAAATGTTGATATTTTATGTTTGAAGAGTCTAATGAGAATTGACTCGTATTTATGATCTATTGAGAAAACATTGAATTATTATATAAAAAAAAAATAAAATATGTTGTATTGTTAAGCCTGTCAATATGTTTTTGAGAAGCAGAAGTCGTGTCTCAAAAATCTATTATAATTAGAAACAATTGCACAAAATTTAGATACGCATTTGGATGATTACATAGCACTGAATACGAGACAAAATAAAGAATATAACTACAGACATAATATAACTATTGAATACTCAAGGAAATTACGATTGTCTAAAAAGTTTTTAAACATGCACACATACACCACATCTATAGAGAACAATTTTCTTGTGAAACATTTATTTTGCAAATTCCAAGAAGTTTAATTTATGAATTAAACTTGGAATATATAAGGCATACGACGAACAATATATATCACGCAGATACCGTAATATTTTGCGGACAGCACCTGTATATAATCTTATATTCTATAAGATAATTTTCACCAAAATTTTCATAAAATATATACGCCTTTTTGATAATTTCAGGAAATTAAAGATTTGACCAATTATTTAAAATAAATTCAGTTTTAAAAATTATACAAATATTCAATATCTTCGGCAAAATGTGATACTATACAGTACAAAAAAATTGCATACTATTTTGGCGTAATTGTAATCACATTGTGAGTTTAGAAATTTGTTTATATAATCATTTTTCAATTAAATAGTCATCCTAAACTAATATTAATTTTCACTCATATATAAATTATATATAATTTAAGAATAAATTTTTATACACGCTCACGGTACTGATTTTAAACTTTAACGCGTGTAATAACATAAAATTTGCTAACTCATCTTATAACTTATTTGATTAAGGCGCGCAATTTAAATTGTTCTGAAAGCTTTTTTAAATTTAATTTTAATGGCAACTCCAAATAGGCACATTTGTTAGATATTAAATAAAAATTTAAATGAAAAATATGTTATAACAACACTTAACAATGTTAAATTATTGTAGATTTGGAGTCAAACAAAAATTCATAAAAATCAAGTTTTAATGCTTCCAGAACAATTTAAATTTCCTGAATGAAATATCGATAGATCCTTTAAATGCTGAATTGTCCCTCATTCCTCTTGATAAATGAACTTGTCAATGCTAACAACAGCAATAAGACACATTTATTATTTCAAATCACTCATGAACCATGGCTTTTGCAATCATTTAAAACTTTTCAACTCAAACATACACACAATATCGTTCTATTTTCAAATCACAATTAGAAAACGGAAGTTTTCCTCAATTTCTTCTTACGTGAAAAAGTTCATAATCGAGGATTTCTATATACATATATATATATAATGTATATATCTATAGAGTACAATTTTCACATTCATTGTCCGTGATGTTAGTGGCTCCAGATCCACTAATCGATATGGTGCTTTCGTCAATATGTATATATATATTATTCAGTCAAAATATATATATACATAACACACTTCCGTTCTAATAAAGTTCACTTACTAGAAAAAGCTAACTAATCTGTTGTGGATCTTTTTAGAAGGAATCTCGACACCCACAAATTTCCAATAACATATATACTAATAGTAAGACTCTTGTGTAGAGACTGTGTAAGACTCTTTTTTTACACTTAAATATTCGTAATTTGCACTACATAGAAACCATATGTATTAGCCCTCTGTGCACCACTTGACTTTCGACTGACTTGAATTTTCTTAAATAAAAGGTTAACAAAATAATTAAAACTACTCAAGACATATTATCAGAAGAAAAAAAATTAAAAGAATAAAACATATAAATCGTCTTGATGTCTGCGATTTATCTAGTTTTGACAAGTGGAATTGGCGCGTCTAAACATCTTGAGACTCCTGCTATTCAAAGGGCTAAAGATATAACACAAGATGTACAATATGATATTTGTAATAATGTGATAACATTCGCCTTTGTTCCCCTTAACTGTTATTTCCACTTCGCGCAGCAGCTTTGCGCAATCGGTAGAAAAATCGTCATAGAGATTGTCGGTATATCTCTCATATTAACGGTTTCACGTGAACACATTATCAAGTTGCCTTTGCACGCAGTGTCCCTGAGTCGAGCTTACTGTGGGCAACACGATATTCACATCGCACCTAGAATTACCATTCAGCATCCCCGTTTGCCTTTTGGAACACATAGTCTTTTCCACTTAGATTCATTATACCGTCCTTCAGATAAAATTTCCACTTATTCCGACTCCTTGTGATCTGAAAACAAAATGTTATCACATATGTCACCGAGTTGAAATAATATCGTAAATTAAACTTAAGCATAAATCACTTTCGCACCTTATCATATTGACAGACGACTACATTATCAGTATCGAAGAGATCAGCAGGATCGTCATCCGTAACGTCATCTTCGGAATTAAGAGGTTCCTAGTATAGATAATTCTCTTGTAAGACAATCACTCAAGTTAGATGAAATTTATTTATTAAATATTAACCTCTTCACGAGCCGCCGCCTCATCATTTTCTTCCTCCTCTTTTTCATCAATATCCTCGTCATCGTCATCGTTATCTTCTTCTTCCTCTTCATCGTCATCATCAGTAGAGTCACCGACTCCTCCATCTAACTGATTTATATTGTTTTGCTGCTGGAAAAGCAAATAATGTATGATATGTTGCACTTATAATACACGTACATGCGTACATGCATGTATTTATCTATTATCCATTATCTTATCTTTTACGTTATGTTCTCTCATCTTATATAGTTCAAATATTTCACTCTACCTGATTTTGAGATGGTCTTTGTGTAACAATGTTATTTGTACTTTGTGTGACCACTTGAAGAGGTTGATTCACTTGCAATGGAGTTAATGTTGCTTGTCCTTGTAGTGTAGAATTCACATGCTGCTGTAACAGAGTTGAAGCTAAATTCGCTGGAAGACCCATAGCGGCGGAAATTATCGGACCTGTTAAAATCGCATGTAGCTGATTTGCTGAAAAAAACATAATTTTTTAATTTATATAGATATAAATAGTTGACGTGCTTTGTAAATTTTTTTACACAATAATAAATTACAATAACAACAAATATGATATAAATATATATATTTATAAATATATTTATATTATAATACAAATATTTATAATTTTATCACAGGATGTCGTGTAACTCCGTATGAGAGCGAACTCGTAAGTGACAGGTTGTGAGTTCGATCCAATATATACGAATTTTTAAGTTCGTAATCTTTAGCGCGAGTCTCAGAGGAATTTTAGAACTAGATGATGTATAGGGATTAATAGTCTTGCTCCCATTAGTACTACTACTACTATTGCTACTACTACTTTATCACACACACACATATACACAAAACTTTATGAATTTGTTATAAAAATTATATATAACAAGATAAAATATACAGAATGTTCAATTTACGTAGTACAAATTGTTCCTAATGAAATATAACAAGATCTTCACCTTGAAGAGCAGATGCAGGAACTTGTATGCTTAAAATCCGCTGTGGTCCATCTGGAACACCAGCTTGTGGAGGTAAAGTGATCTGTATGGGCACTTGTCGTTCAAGCACAGCCGAAGCGGTCACTACTTGTTGCACCGGTGTCGTTGAATGCTGCTGTTGCTGTTGCTGCAATGTTGTTCCCATGGAAGGATGTGTATGTTGCTGAGGTTGTGATGGTTGTTGCGACTGTGCTTGCGTTTGCGCTTGCGCTTGCTGTTGCTGCTGCTGTTGCGCTTGAGGTTGCGTTTGCGGCACTGTGTTTCCAGCAGATGGTTGTACAAAATGATTTCCTACATTAGCTGTTACAACATCGAATATATAACACTGATCTATATATATAAAATGCATCACCATTACTGAATGTTCTATACAGAATATCCAATAGCAGTGAATTTCATATAAGTTATATTGTAATAAGTCATTTGTTAATAGTACATTTGATCTCTGCATACCTTTATTAACAGATACAGCTTTGTGCGTGTTGATTTGAGGAACTTGCGGCTCTGGTGGATCTGGATTTAACTCCACAGCCTTGCTGGCCATTAATTTTGCCTCCCATATTTGCTTAAGCTCTTGCAGGACCTGTTCGTCCACACCTTCGTCTATAAAGGATTCTCGTACTCCCGATATTACATCTTCTATCACAGTGTTGTATAATTTCAGCTGTAAAAGTTTGCATGATACTCAATTTTTTGATTGCAAAAAGTATTAAAAATGTGCACACACAAAAAATATGGCATGTATATATATATATATATAAATCTTTATAATATACCCTAGTAGTTATACTGACCAAGAAACGTTATATAACCATATACAAATGCATATTAAAAATTAAATCCAATGCAAATGTACAGTATACGCACCAATGTTTATGTAAATTATACTTTATCTAATATCCCTAGTATTTTTTACACTCAAATTAGTTTCTACCCAAGTCCTCTCTTGCAACAATCAAACGTATTAAATCTCAAACTAGAGAGATATTAGACATAATAAACATTAAACATATTAAACTAGAACAATGTTAAGATAATTGTGTATTGCATAGACATCTGCATTGATCCTAGTTCAACATACTTTGACGGCCCCCATCAAACTAGAAGCATCGAGAATTATACATTACAGAAAAAATTCCAACATTCGAGTGAACTAGTCAAGTATGTAAACATCTGAACGTTTGCTCGGAGATATCACAGTGGAATGTAAGCTCAGTTTGGTATTTAGATATTATACGACGGTGTGCAATATGACGATGAAAATCGGAGGGCCACGTCAAGCAACATTCCTCGCAATTTATTCGTTATATTATTATATTTCAACCAAGGTTCCTCGATGCTCGTCTTGCAGTCGAGCACATTGCGCCGACCGACACGCGCGGTTTTTCCCCGCGGATGTCGGAGAGATCCGGAGAAAAGCCTCTGCTTCGTTATCGAGATATCGTTCGGAATACGCCTGCGAAACGCAGGCTCGTAACATTCGCTACTCACCACACTGGTCTGGCTGAGGGCCATCGTGGCGCGACACGCACGATCGGCGTGGACGCTCGCCCGACCAGGAGGGGAAGCAAAACACTGACGATCCGCGAAGACAGTACCCCGCCCGTGTCGCTTTACGAGCCACACCGGTTCATCGTCGAGAAACGAGAGGCGGAAGGTCTCGGGGGAGCCTCGGTTCTCGTGAAAGCGAAACGCAAAGCACACGGCGGCGCCTCACACCGTTCACGAACACCGTTGGGCTAGCCGTAAACTCGCGCAATGTAATTACGACGGGCGCCCGGTCTCCTCCGCGCAGGCGCGCCACGGATGCAGTTACGTATATATGCACATATAGTCTGCGTTCCAATATTCATTGCCTGTACTGAAAATCTATAGCGTACGTGACATGCATTATAGGTTTTCAGTACTGGCAATGAATATCGGAACGCAGCCATAAGTGTAGTAAGAAACTGACCAATCAATTTGAAGAGAATAATCAACTATGATTGGTCAATTTCTTACAGCTTAAGGCTCACTATTATCTAGATTGTAGATCGGGGCTTAACGTAATTTTTTTTGAATGCAGCTAAGAATGAACCAATCAGGCAAACTTCCTAGATTAGTCAGCGCTGTCATTGGCCTAGTGAGTTTGCCTGATTGGTTGAGATTGCTTGTAGTTCTTAAGCCCGTATCAGACTAGAGATTAAGATTAAGATTGGATTGAATTTAACCAATTAGAAGAAAGAAAACCAATCTCAAGTTTAGTATACTTTGCTTTGATTGGTCAAAATCCAATCTAATCTCAATCTCAATCTCTAGTCTGATACGGGCATTACACTAATCACATTTAAAAAAAAGGCATTTACGGAGTACATACGGGGAACACGCTATCAGCGTTATTATGTGTAATTCTATCTGTATCTTTTATTCCATGTAAAACAAATAACAAAATACATATATAGACGTTGCTTGATAAGTTATCCGCCGAGTAAATTAATCGGAGCTTGTTTAATCGAAGTCACATTGTATGACGTCACGCGACAAAGTCTCGCCATATTTGGAAAAGGACCAATCAACGATAGAATCGAAATCAGCTGCGCCGTTGCGAACGACGTTCCGTACTCATTCGAGAATTCTGTCTTGTCAAAATTTCTTAGTGTGCGTCATGGTATTTGAGCGGCTATGTATGGAGTATATATGTATGAATATAGATATACATCTCTGCAACTAATCGCGTCTAGTTTAAACAAAATATGAATTTAGCGTAATATACGCGCGCGTAATACGTTTAATCGCACAATTCGAGGCGCCAAACCAACTGTCAAGATGAACGTCGTCACCGCTTTGAAGTTTTATATAACGAGGATGACAGAAGACAGCGGTCCTGGTATGAAAGTTTTGCTAATGGATAAACAAACGGTAGGAACGCTGGAGTACTGTGAATTATATCATTTGTTTTTTTTGCAGCTGAGCTCTTCGTACCTCCCGTCTTTCCTCCTCCCCTCTCTAATTACATGCCTATTTCACTTTGCAATAAATATAACAGTGCAGCTGCAAAGAATAGAACAATGATCGATAGGTATTTCGAAGATATCGTCATTCCTCTGTTCTTTTTAAATTTTAGACAAGTATAATCAGCCTGCTCTACAGTCAGTCCGAGATACTGATGAAAGAAGTGTACCTGTTCGAACGAATAGACACCGCTGTGCATAACGACACCTTGAAACATCTGACGTGTATAGTGTTTGTTAGACCGACCAAAGAAAATATCGATTTGCTTTGTAAGGAGCTGAGATACCCCAAATATGGAGTATATTATATTTGTAAGTAACGACGCATCTACAAAAATTATATTCTTAATAACCAGGCGTTGAGGAATTAAAAAGGTATAGAAGTAGAAATAAGAAGTAATAATCGTCAATGACATTTAACTAGATTTCAGTAACATTATCGCCAAAGCGGATATAAAACTTTTGGCAGAAAGCGACGAGCGAGAGGTAGTCAGGGAGGTACATGAATACTATGCGGATTATCTAGCTATTAATCCGCACTTATTTTCACTCGGAATAAATGCTTGTTCCGAAGGTACATTTTTCAATTTGTTGCTGTAAGAAAGTATTTGTAAGAACTCGTTTAACAAAAACTTTTTTTCATATTGATCATTTGTATTGCGATTTAAGGATTGACTTGGGATCCGGTGCATTTACACAGAACTGTCCAAGGAATAACTTCCGTTTTGTTATCACTGAAGAAATGCCCGTATATTAGATATCAAAACAGTTCAGATATGGCCAAGAGATTGGCGGAGAAGATAAGGGAAGTGCTCAGTAAAGAGTCGAATTCTTTTGAATTCAGGCAGGAATCTAATCCTCTCCTTTTGATAGTTGATAGGAGAGACGATCCTGTCACGCCGTTATTAAATCAGTGGACATATCAAGCAATGGTACACGAACTATTAACAATTAATAATAATCGAGTTAACTTGTCCCATGTGAAAGGCATCTCGAAAGAATTGAAGGAAGTTGTTCTAAGTGCAGAACATGACGACTTTTATGCAAATGTAAGAAAATTCTTCATCTGATTTGACTATATATACATTCATATATTTAAAACCATTAATAAATTAATAAAAATGATATTTTTAAAGAAGATTTTATGCGCGTAGTTTCATTTTTTGAGATTTTTAAAAAATAATTTTATAAACTTTATTCCTTGCGAAAGACATTGTGTTAAAAGAATATATTCTTGAACAGAACTTGTATCTAAACTTTGGAGAAATAGGACAAACGATAAAAGAATTGATGGACGAGTTTCAAAAGAAAGCAAAGAAACACCAAAAGGTTGAAAGCATAGCCGACATGAAACATTTCGTAGAGACGTATCCACTTTTCAAAAAACTTTCTGGTACTGTATCGAAGCATGTTACGGTAGTCGGAGAGCTTTCATCTCTTGTGGAAAAGCACAATTTATTAGAAGTATCAGAATTGGAACAAGAGCTTAGTTGCCAAACTGATCATTCCTCGCAAGTAATATCTCCACAAAACTTAAAATATGTATTTCTCTTTTTAATATATATATATATATATATATAGTTTCTTTTTAATAATTCTATTTATAGCTACAAAAGATAAAAGTACTTATCAGCAATCAAAAGGTACGAGATGTGGATACTGTTCGACTTGTCATGCTTTATGCATTGCATTATGAAAAACACGCAAGCAATGACATAAATGGTTTAGTAGAATTACTTAAGAAGAGGAATGTTTCAGATAAATATATTAAGGTATTTATATAATTAATATCTTTTTTTATGAAAAAGATGTATGTGATATAAAAAATCTAATATTTCCAGCTTGTATATAATATACTAGAATATAGCGGTGTTAATACAAGACAGAATAATTTATTTGATCGAGAAGCAGTTGCCAAAATAACCAAAAAGTTATTCAAAGGATTAAGTGGGGTAGATAACATATACACGCAGCATTGTCCTTTAATAAATGAAACACTAGAAGACTTGATAAGAGGAAGATTAAGTACACAAGCATTTCCATATCTCGGTAACATGATAATGTCACGAAGGTAAATTATATATTAAGTAACAAACATATACCATGCAGGTTGTATATAAATTGTATACGATACATTATCGTTCCATTTTTATAGAGCTCAAGACATTATAATATTCATGATCGGAGGTACAACTTACGAAGAAAGTTTGGCTGTTTACAATTTAAATAAGCAAAATCCAGGAATAAAAATTATTCTAGGAGGTACCACCATCCATAATTTTAAAAGTTTCGCGGAAGAAGTGCACCATGCCACAAGCGGTATCTTAATGCGATATAAAATCGGAAAAAATTAATGTTAGTATTATATATCATATATTCCAAAATATTTATTTACTTTGTTATATATTTTACTTTTATACATTTATGTAATATTTCTTCCTCTCTTTTTCCCTGTCACGAATATAGGATTATTCCATACCAAGACTTTCGAACGTAAATCACTGCGAAATATCGCATGAAATAGGATATTCTTCTGCATTTAATAATTTTATATTTCCTATTTTTGTCATGAAAACAGAATTTTCTTTTTGCTAACTGCTATTCGTCATCCTCATCATTCAGCATGTATTCCATGGGCACATCTGAGATTTCATCATCCTTCACTGGTACCTTTAATAAACATGTGTTATTTTTCTTATTATTACAATAAGCAAAATAAATAATATATGATGTATTGGCTGTTGAATTTTCTAATTTGAATTGTCTACATTAATCATTTTTATAATAAAATCTCAAAAGTCTATTGAAAAATAAACTCATTTAAAATTCATTTAAATGAAAAATAAAACTTTGTTAACTATTTCCATTTCTAAAGCTTCGTATTTTTAAAAATTATTCATCTATTGATTTCTGAATTTTTAAACTTAAGAAAAGACAATTAAGGAATCCCATCCTAAATTATTTATATTATTTATATCATCAAAAAAATTAATACATATAAAACTTTCAAGATTTTTATTAAACGTATTAATGAAAAGTCTACATAAAATTTTAAAATATTACTTTATAAATATAATTCTACATCTAATGTTAGAGTAATATTTAAATTCCATGTTATTTACATAGGAACATAATTTTTTTTATTTTAAACACGCAAAAACTAAATAAAAATAAGCTATTTAATCACTTTAATTAATTAAAGATATTTTGCCAGCTTATCGCAATTTTTTAAGATAATTGCGGTAAGAAGCAAAAATATATTCATTATATATAAAAATTGATATTAATTGGTTAATTTCTATATATTAGCAATGTGCAACTAATACTCACGTTTTCTTTTCTTCTTAGGAATTTTAATAAATTTTCTGCTTCTTAACAAATATATTAGCACCTACAAATAAAGCTATTTGTAGCTCCAACATTTTCACTATTTTATCTTTAGGAAATGTATTTATGTAAAGTATCTTTTTATGAAAGATTTTTTTATGAAAGATTTTTTTTATATTGCAGATATTTTTGCTAAATTGATTATGAATATATTTTACTATACAAAATATATTGATCCAATCAAAATAAAAATAAAAATAATTCTTTTATATTATATGTATAAATTGTTGTACTATAGAATATAGAAATTGTTATATAAAAAAAGTTTTATGCAAAAATCTTCTATTAAATATAGTATTTATAAAGACGAATAAATATTGATTTGGCTTGCATAAATATTAATCAATAAAACGAATTCGTATCAAACTTGTGTTTTCAAAACAAAAATAAGAAGATAGAAAAACCAATTAATATCTAATATAAATTCTGTCACACAAGAATTCTTCGTACATCTATAGTATGCATTCTACATTCTATATCTTTACTCCATAAACGAAACTTACCTCTACAATACCAGTGGATAATGCATAGCCTGTCATTGCCAACGTAGCGACAAGCGCAGCGAGAATCTGATTTCTTCTTTTGTTGGGAAATTCACTTTCAGAATCTCTTCTTAATCTTTCGGTATTCTTCTCAGCTTTATGTTTTTCGTAAGTCTGATATTCATTTTCAAAGTACCTCTGTGATATACGCGACACATACTTCACTAGATTTGTACAGGCTTTTAGATGATTTTGTAAGACTGGGTTTGGTAATGGAGCCTTGAGCAATAGTGCTAGATATGAATATATAACGGCATCTATTGTGCTAGGTTGCTGCCCATAAAAGAAATCTCTATCTCCAAGTCTTGTAGATAATAACGTTAAACATTTTTGTGCTTCCGAATACACCTGTTGTTACATAGATTCTTAAAGTCAATCAAAATAAATCTTTTACATTTAAATATTACATTTTCTCTCGTTATATAAACATCTTACTACGCATTTAATATGCTCTAAATTATTTTGCACACACCTCATTTTCAATAACATTTATATTATCTTCCAAGGGATATAAACTTTGCATCAAAGCATGCGCTTCCCGCTCAAATTTTCCTGGATAATAGAAATTAAACGGAAAAGACAGCGTTTTGCAATACCATGGTCTCATTAATTCGTCCAGATTTTTCTTATCTATCCACCTAAAAATAATTATGATAATGATACACCCTATATTATGTTATAATTACAAAAACAACGATGTTGCACAAAATTCTAATTATACTAAAATGCATCTGCTAATGTGAGGCTATGAACATTATTTCTGCAAAACTAGAGGACTGGACAAACATGTATGCAGTGACCAGAATAATGTGCATCCCATACTTAAAATATTTTAATGCTACTTTTAAGATAAATAATTCATTCATCTAATTATTAAATTATAAGAATTTTTTGGAAATGAATTTATTATTAGCCATTTACAGTTTTAAACTTTGCCTTGCATATATCAGAAAACCCTGTTTTGCTTAACGTCTAAAATCACTAATAATTCTAGCTTTTTTTGAAAATTATTTTAATAACACTTAGGCAATACAGGATCTGAGGTTTCAGGAACAGAGGTTTCTACAGGATTTTGGATTTAATGTACATGTGAATATTTTAGATGATATCAAAAAAATTCTCAGCAACAACAATGATGAATAATTATTTTTCAATAAATTACAGGTAAATTTCTCAGTTTCTGTTACAAATAACTTAATTTTAATGAGATTTATAAGCACTGAGTTGCATCTTATTCTGGTGTATTTCTGTATATTTCATACCATATAAATTGCAAGGCTGGATATAATTTTTCCTTAAGCAGAGCATCATAAGCCATGACGTCTGCACACTGCTTATCACTTAACGTATAGTCAGAATTATAATGTTTTGCTCTAAAAAAGGGCAATATATCTTTAACAGTATCCAAAGTATGTAGACCAGCTCTAAGCAAAGGTAATCGACCGTTTGGTGTTCTAAATGGATTGCTTGCTAGATTTACTTTTAAAGGTACCCCACTGAATTTGGCATATGCCTACAAATAACATAATACTGTATTAAGAAACGAGTGCTGTCATACATACATTATTAGATAAATATGACATTAAGTTTTCATTAACAAAATAATCATAATTTAATAGTATATAGATCATTGTTATAAATCATAGTTTGACTATTGAAATGCATGGCTAACACTTAGTCTTCGATAAGTGGACTTAGATCTAATGAAGCAGCGAGGTATGTTTTATTTTTCTCTCGCTTTCATTTCACTGTTGTATTTAATCAAGTTTCCTGATATTTCTACATACATTGTATCCTTCTTAAATACATTCTTTTGACGACTTCTTCGGCCAACCATAGTACATATCTTTGCAATTAAATTATGAATGAAGATTCTATTAAAATTCATTCGAAATTACTCGAGAAACATCGCATCGTTGTTTACTTTCCCTTCCAAGAGAAATCCGCCAAGAATCCCTTATTTTCAATTAAGTTAATCGCTCGGGAGCTTGCAGGTGCTCCTAATGTGTTTCAGATAAAATTTCTAAATCGACCGAAGAATCCACGTGGCAAGAAAATTATTTGACATTTCTCGCACATGTCGCACTTGGGAAATCCCACATTACGAGAAAAAGGGAACCGCCGTCGTCGGTCAACGTGCGCGTACTATAATCTAACCTATACTTGTTGATTCAACGCACCAGAACTTGCAAGCACTCTATGTCGACCGACGGTAGACCCCAATCGCCCTTCCACACGTCCAGCTGCAGCACCTCAGCGTTGGCCATTTTCAAAAACTCGCATTGCCAGTGAGGCTACACGCGCTCGCACGAGCAAACTCCTCGTCGCAAAGCCCTCATCGGCTGTCGTCAGCCGAAACTCCCCTCCTCGGTAAACAATGCAGCGTCGCGTGGCACATTGCAGGTTAGAGCAACCTTTCTGAATGAGTATGAATGAGCTTTAAGAATCAACCGAATGCAGCCCGTGCGAACAGACCTTAGGTGTTTGACGGTCCAGCTGTCCCCGCCTTCCTCGTCCTACCGGTCGACATCCTTCATTATTATTCATCAATCAGTATTATGTAAAATGTGAGAAATGATTAATAATCATATAATGATTAAGAAATTTTTTTCGTTTGATTGTTCAACTGGTTTAACGGTCAAGTGGAATGATAAAATTAAAATAAAAACGAGAGTGTGTATATTGCTGCTGAATTTTTAGGATTCGCAGAGAGGGAAGCAGAGATAACAGACAGTGAAGTGATAAGAGATCTCTGTTTTGCCGCTGAATTGTTACGATAAAATGTCCAACACGCTCACACCATTTGTATATTGGGCCCAGACAGAGAGCCAAATCACGTTAAAAGTAGACCTGACCGACGTAAAGGTACGTTATGTATATGTAAGAATATACAAAATCTTCTATACTTATAAGATCTTCGAAGATATAAGTGTAAAATTTTGGGATATCAATATCATATTCATTCTTATTTTACAGGATCTTAATGTCAATCTAAAGGAAACTACATTACAAGTTACAGCCTATGGGCAGGGAGCTAGAGGACTGAACAATTACAGCTTTAATTTAAATCTTCACTCGCCTATTGATCCAAATGTAAGATCTAAGTCCATAAAGCAATTTTTTGTATATGTTTACTTAATACGAATTGTATCAAAGAACTTGTATTCAATATTTATTGCAGGAGAGTAATTACAAGGTAATCGATCGTGAGGTAGACTTTATCTTGAGAAAGAAATGTAATAGCTGGTGGCCGAGATTAACGAGTCAACCACAGAAACCTTCGTGGCTTAAGATTGATTTTGACAAATGGAAAAGCGAAGACATGGATGACAATGAGGACGAAAAGCGTGACATTCTTAACGATTATCCCGAAATGTATGATAAACTGCACAAAGAAGAATTTGGTTATAGGAAAGGTATATGTCATAAATTGACTATAATAATATTAGGAGATTAATATATCTTGTTCTTTCAGAGGATTTTGCAAAAGTGTACTTAGTCATATATAATCTCTGTCAGTTTGTTGGTTTCATTTATGTGCTCGCTGTAATGGCTATTAGATATTCGCGCGACGGACCAGGTATCTTCATATATTTTCATATATTATTTTAAAGTATTTCTTTCTTCTGTATGAACTTTAAACATTTTATTGAAGTTTCTTTAACTCATTATGTTGAAATTTATAACAATGAGCAATCTCATTTTTTTAGCATTATCTTATTAATGCAACATATCTTTTCAGATTCCATGAAAGAAACTTACGACGCAGTTGGTAGTCCATTCAAGTTCATACAACTTTTACAATTTTTGGAAGTAATGCACCCTTTATTTGGATATACAAAGAGCAGCGTGCTGCAGTCTTTCCTACAAACAGGAGGTAGAGCATTCGTGCTGTTTTTCATGATCGACGCCGAGCCTCGCATGCAAACTAAACCGGTCGTTTTCTACCTGTTTCTCATATGGAGCAGTATAGAGATAGTCAGATATCCATACTATATCACACAATTATTAAACATCGAGATATCTTTCCTAACGTGGCTAAGATACACGTTATGGATACCATTATATCCATTGGGCTTCGTATGCGAGGGTATTATAATGCTACGAAACATTCCGTACTTCGAGGAGACTCAAAAGTTCACGATTTCTTTACCAAATAGTTACAATTTTGCTCTTCACTTTCCGTCCCTCATAAGACTTTATTTACTTTTCTTACTCTTGCCTGGATTATATACAATGATGTCTCGTATGAATCAACTGCGCTCCAGGAAACTTAGAAAATCCAATATTAAAAAAAAGTATAACTGATGTTGCAGGGTAGATAATTTTTGGGCTTATTTCTCTTTTCACCTGTAATCACTATTGCGCAGAAGGTAATAAAAAAAGAAATCTATAGAAGAAGTAATAATCTCGGTTTTAGTATATACATCTTTCGTAATAATGCTGTAATTTTGCATAGACATTTATATGTTTTCATTGCTTCCGAGGGTAAATATTTGTTAAAAATTTAAATTTTATGCACTAATTGCAATAATAATCTTTAAATTGCAATTTAAAGATTAAAATTTTATTCCGTGGTTTTATTTATACAATTAAATGCTGTGTAATTCTCTGTAATGAAGTACAGCAATATAAAATACAGTGCGCATATTTTCATGCTACATATGTGCTATTATAACAAGAAGAAACTTCGCAATATAGACATTTCAATCGACGATTACACAATACGATTACACAATTTAATTTTTCATATCTAAGTAAAATCTAAGTAAATATCATCAATATCTAAGTAGCTATCATAAATACAGATACCTTGTACATGAGAGAATAAAAAGAATCACGTAAGTAGGATAAGCATGATCAGACTTCACCTCTTCGGATCTCTACTTGTGATAAAAAAATTATACAGCAGATGTGCGAATCGTAAATACGCGTCTAATTATAAATTAACGTAAAATATTGTTATTGCAGAATTTGAAAAATACTGGAAAAAAAAGATTTACGATGCTTATTGCAGACAATAAAATTTGCTTACTATTATTTTAAAATTATATTAATATATTAATATTATTTTATTTAAATAAAAAATAAAATTGAGAGGCAAAGTGCAAAATAAATCTTAAATTCAATTTGAATTTCAAATTTGCTTCGAAAAATGATGTCGATATCTTCGCTATATCGATATTGTTTTTTATCGATATATATCGATGTATCGATATTAGTTGCGACTTTCGCCCCCTCAGCGAATTTGGTTAGGAAGCACGTGGGACTTGTGGAAGCATAGTAAACATGCTATCTGCAACCGATTACGCGCGATCTTGTGTTTGATTGAGAGATCTAATGATATTTAATTTCAACGCGCGTGACTTTATTCCAAACGTGACGTTTAATGTATCTCTACGTTTCAGATTATTTCGCTACGAATTCGACTTAATGTGACGAGTTTTCTAGTCAGTGGGTATTTGGAATTCGTCACGATGTGACGTGACGCAAGATACATTTTCGGGATCGTTTCAATCATTGTAAACATTACAAAAATGTATTCCGATCTAACGAAGACGATTTCACCGGCGACCGCCAGTAACAAGATATTGCTGAGCGACGCTGAACTCGACAAGATCGCCCTGTTCCTCGTTGGTAATCAGCAACGCTTTAGAGAAAACATTATAATTCCCAGAATGCTGGGACCCGTGCAGATAAAGACCATCGAAGAGAAGAGAATAGAAAGCGTGATGGAAAGCTGTGCGTTCAAGAGTGTTATGAGTTGTGTTATCGGTATGCTTCTTCAGTATTCTTCATACTCACATATTGAATCTTACAAATTGTATTTAATCCTTTGCAGTTTTATGTCGAGTTAGACTCGACGCATTGCACTATAGCTTGTATAATTCTTCAAGTATTTTAATCCGTATGTGTGAATATAATTGGTAAACTATATTTTTGGAATCTACAAATTTCTCTAAACAATAGAGATTTTTTTAAAACGAGAAATAATTAGAGCTATGAAGAATTAAAAACAAGATTACTGTCAAAATTACATTGTATTAACTAAAAAAATGTTTGTCTTTTAGGATATGGTTTGGGAGCAGCCATTGGGTTGTTTTCCTCTAGTGTGAATCCTAATGTAGCAAGTGTTGAGAAGCAACAGAGCGCGCGAGAGATATTAAGAGAGATGAAAACCACGACTCTTGGTTACGCAAAGAATTTCGCAGTTATCGGATGCGTATTCTCCGCCATCGAGTGCACAATAGAATCGGTAATGCTCTAAATACGCATGTTAGGAATCATATTGGATAATAGTCTATTCAATATATTCTTCTTGGCATATTGTAAAAAGGCATTTTAATTTTAGTACAGAGGTAAAACTGACTGGAAGAATGGCACATACGCAGGTGGTCTAACGGGCGGATTAATTGGTTTAAGAGGTATAAATAATTTCTTTATGCATCATAATTATTAATGCTTTTCGAATCTACTTATTTAATCCATTTTAATCTTTTTCTTTGCAGCCGGTATAAAAGCAGGCATAGTCGGTGCCGCAGGCTTTGCAGCATTCTCAACGGCGATAGACTATTACATGCATAGATCTTAAACTGCGTAGCACAGATTGTTAAAAGATATATATTTGTATAAAAGAGATATAAAAATTTATTTACGTATTTATACAATTCCTGTATAAAAACATGGAAATGTTTTTTTAATGTAAATATGCTCGTAAAACTAGTATCGTGACTGAATTAAAAGCGTAAAATATATTGCCTTTTTAAATTAATTTACCACCTAATATTTATCCAATTTCACGTCAATATACGAAATTTCTTCTCTTTTATGTAATTCTTATATGTAATCACATTTCATGTGTTTCGTTGTATTGCAACAATTGAAACAATTCGCACAAGAAGATATTCATATGTGATACACGTAGAAAATTCCTCTAAATCTGTAGTCACATTTATCTTAAACATTAATGTTTTTACTTTTACGACGAATATAATATTTATGAATATTTAGGAATACATCTATCATTCATATGTTCGTGGACTCGTATGTGTGAAGACTTAGAAAAAAGAAGTTGCGAATGTTCACTGCAAAACAAATATAAGATGTTATAAATACATTTATAATTAACTTTGGATTATTTTTTCTTTTAAAAGATAGTTTAGCACACATTCATACTTCTTTGCTTTTAAGTCACTTAATAATTAAACGATACACACTTGTTTTTAAATAATCTAGCGCGATTAGTCAGATGTTTCTATCAGAGGATTGCATCAGCCTTTTAAAGTTTTTATATATCTGTTTTACATGAATTTTTCAATATGAGATTCTTTATTCACTATCGGTATAAGTTTTACCTATAACTTATTATGAATATATTATTCAATTGTAGAAATGAATCTTCTAATGCAATTGAAATTTATAACAAATTGTTTGCATATTTATACACAAAAAAATTCTGCATTTCTTACATATGTTTATATTCATACTGTGATAATGAGATAGATAAAAGTTGCAAGGCACTTCTTTTCACAATTCTTTCTATTGTGTAATCTTTATAAAATTCTTATTTTTTACGTCATGTGTATAAGATATTTAATATTTTCTTTTGATAAAAGATGCTGCATATATAGCTGAGATCAATGTTTAAAGTGTTATTAATGTTTTTTGAAATAAAAAGTTTTTAAGCGTTAGCTTATATGACATATTTGCATTCGCAAATATCTTGCTTCATTGGTCTCATTTCACTTATACAATAAAATCTTATTTAAATCCTTATTATACCTATGCTTTAAATACACGTTTATGAGTAAAACAGCAGTTTGTCGATGAAAATCACATGAGAAATTGACAAATAAAAGATAAATACCTTTCTTTAAAAAAACTAAATCCAGATAAGAGTCAGTAAGTATTGGTAAAGTAAAATTTTCGAAATAGAATGATTCTCGTTTGAATAAATTTTGTTAAAAAAACCAAATTACTTAAGTGCCTTATCTGTTAATCTTGGATATGCAAACATTTGTTTCATACTATATCGCAATTTCAAATCGATTTTGTTGATGTTTGTTCTGGAGACATTGGATTTGATTGAATGGCTTGACAGAGATGTCAAAAGCCCTTACATTAACAATGTATACTTATCAAAAGACGATCAGTATTTCTATACTCTTACGAAATATGTCTATAAAATGCATAGCGCATATCAAAATGAGATTGCTCTAAATAGATTACTCGTCTTTTATTAGACGAGCTTAGAAAAATATTGCGGCCGAAATCAAGACCTCGATCGTGAGCCACTAAAAAGTTTTATAAATCTTTTTGGCACTCGTAATAATGAAGTCGTTTCCTTCATTTTATACGTCAGTACACAAACGCATGTTCGATCAAGGTTGCTGTTGTTGCATCTGCGCTTGCATCACAGCCAGCAATTCTTGCATGTGTCGTATCTCTGCCTCCTTTTCCTGTAAAATGCGATCCTTCTCTGACACAGCGCTGTTCTTGTCGGTTTCCGCGATGCTATATAAAGAAACAAAAGTTGAAGCAACAATAGAAATATAATATCACAAATGAAATATTTGTACTTACGTTTGACGTCGAGGCGGCACTGGAGCTCCCTTCGCCAATCTTTCGCTACGATAATTCTCGTAATGTACCTCTTGTGTTACTTCCTGTAGGTCTTGCATATGTGTGCTATAAAAAAAAATGTTAGACTTATGTATATCAATATAAAAATACCATTAATTATAAAACAACAACTTACATCAGCATCGTCCTTAACTTGATAAAATCACAATGATCAGGATTTTCCACTTCAACAACCCCCCATGGATATAGTCGACCACGTACTCTCTTCCCCTTGACCTCAAGCAAGGTATTGGCACCACATACCGCGAATGGGACAGCCTCTTTCAATTGACGTACTTGTTCCTTGTAATCCTCATCCTCATCGCTATCACAGTCCGGTAAAGGATATATTTTGATTCCACTGCCTTCAATCTCCTCCATAACTCTTTTCTTCAGGCGCAAGACTTCCTTCTTAGTAAGTACATCAGCTTTTGCTATTACAGGTACTATATTAACTTTGTTGTGAAGTTGTTTCATAAATTCAATGTCCAATGGCTTCAACCTGATCAAAGAAAAAGGAAAGAAGAACCAATTGTATTATTTACTTCACATTTCAACTCTAAACAATTAATTTAATTTTATGGAAGATAACAATGTATACCCATGGCCAAATGGAGAAATGAAATAGAAACAACAATGTATTCTATTATCCACAATATTTCTCCTGTTTAAACCACTTTCGTCACGAAGAAATCTCTCAAACTGATCGTCTATATATTGAATGATAGCTCGGAAACTATCGGTGTTATCAATTGCATCTCCATAACCAGGTGTATCGACGACAGTTAATCTAAGTTTCACACCCCTTTCTTCAATCTCGACCGTTGAAGCGTCGAGTTTGACAGTTTGATTGGTTTTCTCTGTTCATAAAAGTACAGACATTTATATTTTAATTAAACACAGAAATTTATAAGTCATATTCCATTTGCATGTCACACATCTGAAATACTTTCAAAATAAAGGATTTGCTTGGACCTACCAACTGCATCGGGAATTATTCGCTCGGGATACAAATCCGTGAGAAATAAACTGTTCACCAAGGTAGACTTTCCGAGACCGGACTCTCCCACAACCATAAGCGTGAACTCGAAGCCTTTCTTCACGGATTTCCGATGCACTTGATTCGGCAAATTCGCGAAGCCCACATACCCAGGTGTCTCAAGGCTCGCAAACTGAAAAAGAACAAAATTACATTATCTTTAGATAAAAGACAAATATACATTTCTTTTGCAAGAAAGAGACACAGATCTAGATACATTCAATATTTCATTCACCATTTGCTTTCATCTGTCATTCATTGTGACTATAAAATTGCAAATCGTTTCTCTCTTTTTATAAGATATTTGTAAATCAAAATTTAATTATTAATTTATATCTCGCCATTAACTTTTTTCCACGAGCAAAAGAAAGCTTATACGGTTAAGCCTAATCGAAGACATTCATGTGACACGTAAGCCGGAGGCACTTACCGTTTTCACACTTTCGCTCGACATGTCGGACGCGTGAATCTCGTGGACAAGCTCTGCGTCTCTATCGAAAGTTGCGGTCAATTCGGCCTATTTTCAGATCAACGCGGTCGCGGTGACAGATACGCGTGCACGATATCGCTCGTACGGCGACGACGGCGAAACAGGTTACCTCAGACGTATCCCGCTTCGATCCGCATCATTCGCCCAATATCGCTCGGTAGCGTGTCTCGCCGCGGTCTAATCACGCTACAGTAGTTGCCGAAAGCGTGGCGCGGTCGCACCGCATTCAGGCACAACGGCGAGTCTTGGGGAACGGGCGCGAAACGCAGCGCAGTACGGACTGTACGGAATATCGCGTTAAACTGGGCAAACGGAAGGGGGTGGGGGTGGGGACACGATGAATCGGAGTATTCGGAATTCGGAGTAAGTTGAGGCGTGGCAACCGAACAGCTGAATGGCATTCCGTTATGTCCTGTAAAAAATCACAATGTGATCCGTACTAATATCGACCGGAATGATTCACTGTATCGATTTTTTTACGTTATCAGTTACAAAATACATATATATATATATATATATATATATAATTTGTAAATATATCTCATCTCCACATACATATAATTATTTTACTTTATATTATTATATATTTGATTATATTTATTATATTTCAAGAGACAAAATTCAATGTAAAACATAGCATTTATCCGAGTCTGTAATATATTTAAAGAGAAAGAGAGAGAAAAAGATACAAGGCGCACTTACAAAATATGTTGCGAATACGCATTGCATATTATTCACAGTTACAAGTTACATCTCGCTTACTTTACCATATCGACATCACTTACCCTAATATACTGCACAGATACGAGGCAAACAGCTACTTTATTCAGGAAATATTATCATATACAAGCATCGTTTTACATAATATTTATTATTATTTCGAGTTTTCGTTTATTTTTTGCTATTCTCACGACGTTTCTCGCCATTCCTCAACGTCACTGTTAGCACTGGTTATTAATTCATAATTATTACATAATTATTAATGTATAATAATCGGCGCATCCCCTTTGTTCGCTCCCCGGCAATGTGGAAATTTGTTGAATCACTCGCATGTTATTCACAATCCTTCGGGTCGATTGGAAAGAAAAAAAGAACAATCATTTAGTAATATTAAGCAATTATATGCTATTATCGTAACGAACTGCCTTAACGAATGATTGATACACAATGATCAGCGTTATACGATATAACGTAAAAATTCTATGGAAGGAAACGAAACCTAGTCGCCACTTTCCTTTGTACTTCTTTAAACCTGGGCTTAGTCTCAAGTACAGATAAGAAATACTAGCGTAAGATGAAATATACATGCCGTGACATTTTATATTTGTGATAGTTTGTACATATACCCTCAGTATTATTACAGACACAAAACCCAACATTAAATTGACAAGAGTATTAAAATGTACTCAACTGCGTAGCTTCTTAACAATCATTTATGTATATAAATCGCTATCACTATTGGAGCATGCATTTGTGCATACACATTCTTCTTTTTATGTATATGTAGTTACAAGTACTCTATTTTCATTGAGAAGTTAATTTAAATACAAAAGACATTAAACGAAAGATGTTTATTTGTGATTAAAAATGCGCAAAAAAACTTGAAGACTGTAATAGATTTATGTCTGTAGCATGTGTGTATGTGTGTATCCTTCCTTGCGGGTAATACCCCTTGTAAGAGTTAAAAACAAAAGGATATTTCTTGATTGTGAATGTTCGAAGAATCACCACTAGATTTTTAGCAAACTATGAGGGAATCTTGGATTGATTTTAAAATTTTGTCAACAATATTTCATTCTCCAATTTCCTCGGGGAAATCTGAGACTAATGATGATATTGTTAGTTTTTACTTGTCCATCATTTTCAATTTTTCTTCTCGAGGCTTTGCACCTCCGTAAATGGAACTTGTTTTACTCGATTCCGCAATTGCATTTACAGGTTCTTTAACAGTCCTTGGTTGGAGCTCCAAACGTTTTCTTCCAGAAGTGTCTAAAGTAAAAAGCGCGATTACATATGAATAATAATAAATTATTTATCTTATGTATCTTAATATGTTGAATGTGTATGTTTTTAAAACTCTGAATAGTTTAGAATAATATAAATGGTATATAAAAAGACTCAGATTCGTTTTTTAATTATTTTAAATGTATTAGAAGAATTTTAAGTGAAAAAATGTAATTCCTTTATGACAAGAAATAAATTTTAAAAAGCATAAACCCAAACTTTATATGATTCTTTGTATGGTACCCTGTGTGAATTTTGTCTCCAATATAATAGAAAGAAAATAGAATATAGTTTTATCAAATTTCATTATTAACAAATTATGATCAATTCAAATAGATATGAAAATTATAGAAATATTGTTGTGGAATGACACTGTCTAAAAGCAGTCAAGGGATCTTAGATTCGATTACGACTTGCATTCCATATAGTGTAGTTTCAGTTTATATAAAAGATTAAAGAATTAAATGTTTTGAGTAAAAAACTACCAGATGATATAGTATGAAATAGTAACTCATTTTGGAAATAATAAACTATAACAAAAACAATAAAAAAACTAACAATATATATATATATATATATATTAAATATATATACTAAATTCTAAGACTTTTATTAAATTATAGTATTGTGATCCTGATTTAAAGATTATATACACATATCGAGAGATACGATAATGTTTCGTGTCAAATTGTACATACCTGGAGGAGGAGCATCTTTATGATAGAGCTCATCTTGAAAGGGTTTCCGGTCTGAACCACTTCCCCGAAGTGGAGGTTTATTAGTGTACGATCTGCTCGTCGTACTTCGTGACCAATCACGATTTCCACCTGTGTCATCGTTGAATTGGCCGTAATTGCCTCTATTACTTCTAGAATCCCATCTATCGTTACCTTGCCTACTACCTCCATGTGGGCCTCTCTCATTGTATCCTGTGCAATGAGACAAATGTTAACATCTTTATCGTCATCGAGATTTGCACGTAAGCACATAAAATTTCATGCTATGATAGAGAGAGAATTAGTTTGGCATTATAAGCGTTAGTATTGTGTTATACAAATGCAAGATTTGTATCGCTGTTCTATTATCACTTATGAAAGCGCATATGTTTACTTGAATATGAGGATTTACTATCGAAATCATCGCCGTATCCACTGCGGCCAGAATCTCGTCCTTTGAATCCGCTTCCACCACCGCTGCTGCCGCCGCGACCTCTCCTGTCGAAACCGCCACCACGGTCGTTTCTTTTTCCTTCTGCTACATCGATTTTGATCAGACATTTGTCTACTTCTACCGCCCCATCCATTTCCAATGCTGCCTCCAGATCAGCCAAGTCTTCAAACTCAACATAGCAGAAACCCTTAAATCTATAAAGAAAAAAAAAGATTAATAAAATTATCCACATATACATTTATCTCTCTTAAGATTTATACGTACTTGTCGGTGTCTCTGTCTTTAACCAATCTGATAACTTTAACATTGAGCTTTTCAAAGATTTTGTCAACGTCGCCTTGCACGATTCCATTTGGCAAATTTCCCACATATGCGGTATATGGAGGTTCAGTCGGTAAAGGTTTTCTACTTCGATGAGCGGGATAATCTCTGCATAAAGAAAAACACTTACTTTAACATAAAATGTGTTAAAATCATTACTATCGTGGCTTTAAATTCTGCTACATGCACATACGTATAAATTTATAAATCACTACATCCACTTGTAAAACGATTATGGATGTTCTTCTGTATTTTAGTTATAGTTTTCTCTCTATATATTAAGAAAAAAAGACTTGCTTTCTTTCAATAAAATCAAATATTATTATTACAAATGTATGTGAATGTAACTCATCAAATAAATCTGTTAACATCGATTGTATTCGATCGCTTCTCTAAAATCACAGATCGTGGTGTACTCATGACCTATTATATATACAAAGAAATCACAGATTCATTCTTTCTCTAATCATTATTGCACATTTCAGCCGAATGTGTTTTCTAAGTGAGAAAACGAATTTGCCTATACGCATGATGCGCGCGCGCACACACGCGCACATCGTGTGTGTGAAGTAAGAATATTGTGGATCGGAGATCCACGTCAACGTGCGACCCGATGAATCGAATATGCGAACGTGACGACAGGAAACGGAGTTTATACTGACAGCACTCGGCCGCTTCATCGAAATTCGAGACGCCGCTGCACATCGCACGATCGCGCCTTATTGTCGCGCAAAACGATCCTTCCTCCCTCTCTATCCTCATCTCTCACTTCCTCTCGCGGCGTGCACCGCACGTGCACCGGTCACGGATCCGCTTCGTCGCGTCGCGCCGCGTCGTCGCGGACTCGAGATCCCGGGTGGGCCCGACCGGCCAAAATAGAGCCGCGTGTCGCGGCGCCTCGCAAGGTGTTGCGCCTGCACTCCCGTAACTCACTTAACCTTAAAACCGGGGAATATACGCGCGAGGGACGCGCTCGTCCCCGACGGTCGGATCCGCCGCACGTGCGTCCCGCGGCCGCGATCGCCCGGGACCCTCCCGGCCGCGTGACACGGCCGCAAACGCGGCCGATACTTGCCTTGAATCGTCGTAACCACCTCGACCAGCCATATTGAATGCACGGAACTGACCGGGACCGCGTGAGTCGAATCAGTCACCGTGCGCGCGACACCATCGCGCCCGGCACTCGATAATTTACCGACGTGAGATCTCGGACGTACGCGCGCGTCTACGCGCGCCGGGTGAATTTAGCCGGTTGAAATGCGATAACACGTGATACGAAGCGTACTTCAAGCCCGAAATCGAGGACTCGCCTGGTCGCGCACATCGATTCGACCAATTGCGCGTCGTACGTGAAAAGCGCAACGGCACGGCTCCACGCGATTGGTTGACAGCCGCTCGGTGCGTGCCGGTTCGTCCAATGAGAGTCGTGATAATATCGTTTGAACTACTTCGCTTTCTCAATCCACGAGCAGCGTGTCGTAAAAAAGGCCAGTTTATAATATAAAAACCGAGATTAATGTTAATCTACGTTGGTGGAAACAGACATAAAGTCTTGTGTCCACGATGCTAAAAATCGGTTTCAGATCTCGGTCAGAGAGAGAACTGACCAATCGCATCCCTGGTGAAAATTTTTCTCTGGTGAAAATTATTTCACATAATTTTTATGTAAATTTTAGAATTTTCCTGAATTCCTGTATAATTTTATAACTCTTATATTTTCTTATATTTTTATACGAGTTGGAACATTTCAGAAGTGTTTATAGTATTTATAATTTCTAGCATTGTGAACACAAGGCTTAAGAGCCTGTTTCAATTTCCGGTTAAGTTAATCGACGATCACAAAAAATGCTAACTTCTTGTCAGTGTGCCTTAACCTTTCGCGCCTTGTATTACGTGAAATTTATAATATTCGATAATTAATGTAACTGGAAATTATTTAAAAAAAATCATTCGCTCGAATAAAATTCTTAAGATACATTAGTTACAAAATTATAAACAGGAAAAGAATTTCACATTTTTCACATTGGCAATCGTGATCGGTTGATCAATCGATTAAATTAACCAAAGTGTTGAAAGAGATTCTAAGAACAATGAATTATACAGCTCGAAATTTGCTTTGAGCCCTTTGTTTTCCTCATCGTTCACATATTTGACCAACGTAGTCTTGCAGTGCTTGGAGAACATCGAGAGAATCAAGATGGCTGCGGTGGACGTACCGCGCGACATGCACATGGTAAAGATAATCTCGGACGAATCTGGACAGCGGAAAAGCGACAAGATGAATTCCAACATACTAGACAATTTTAACAACTTGAAGGACAGCAACGATTCCGTGAGGTTAAACGCTGGAATCACGCTGCTGAATTATCTACGTGAACGTAATACGGTATATTTATTAACCTTATTGAGCTGCCCCGGTAAAAAGGAAAAAGATCTAATCGTGTGAAATACTTGACAAATTGTCATATCGCAGCATTGATCTATCCTTGCAGAATGATAAGGAGTTGAATTATGTTCTGGTCAGACTGGTGAGCAGGCTAGGATCTTCCATAACTTCCACTAGAAGAGGCTTCTATAGTGCTTTGACAGTTTTTCTGAAGATGCATCCTGATACATCGGTAGAAAAACTCCTGTCCATAATGAATACCCAATTGTGTCCCGCTCGCAGTAATCTTAAAAGTGTAAAGTTTATAATCTTTTTTACTTTCATATTATGAGACTAATATTTAATATATTAGATTTTTCTTTTCATAGGAGAATGCCAATATATACATGGGACGTGTAATGTTCTGTGGTGCCTTGATAAGATCCACGTTACTTGCTCGCAGCAGTGTCGAGATGCAACAACAGATTATGGAGATCCTGTTGAATGCTGGCAAACAACGTAGCTACTTATCATTTGTTTCCACTATATTTTTCAGGGAATTTATCGTTCAGCTTGATATTGAATCTATGAAGAATATTTGGCCAATTGTTGAGAAGGAAATTGGCAAGCCATGGTCTGAACAAACTTTGGATACATTCTATATGCTGCTTATTGTTAGAGATAAATATCCGTCACTAGTTAATCATAAATTCTTGAAGGAGCACTTGGGTATGAAAGAGATTATTACCAAGGAATCTATGGAAGATATTGTTAAACTATTGACGGTATGTCATTACAGGACCTATTAGTAACTTGAATAATTTTCTTTCTTTTGTGGAATTTCATTCTATTAGATATCATAACAATTGATATTTTTTTATGACAATTGATATTCAATTACTTTGAATTTGTTTTTTGCTTCTGTTTTATCATAGCAAAATAATATCCATTCAAAATTGCTTATACCATCATTTAGCATCACAGAATAATCTTTAATAAGGATAAAAATATATAATTGAATTATATATAATGCTCATTTAATTATTTTTTTATTTTTCAGAATTTACCTAGAATTATTTCTCATCAGCATCCAGTATTCAAGCTATTTTGTGAAAAATTGGTAGCGACCGAATTTATAGCAGACTTCTGGAAAGGCATCGATCAGAAATTTATAAAACCATCAAAGAACGATGAATATATCACTGTAGAAATTTTACGATTAATACTTCTTAATATTACAGATAAAACTGTAATTCCGTTATTATTATCTCCAAATCTATTGCAACACATGTTAAAAAAATTTTCTAATTGTAAGAGTGATAATAATGATGAAGTTTTGATAGCATTCAGAAAAGTTCTATATTTGGTGGTGTCTGCTACAAACGATAAAGATATCCAGACAAAGACACAGCTAAATATACTGAAGAAGCTCATATTGCATCCCGGTAACTTAATGATAGAAAAGAAAACAGGTGTCAAGGTGATTCAAATAATTACGGGAAATTTGAAGATAGATGGTATTAAGAAATTGTGCCAATTATATAAAGATATTGTAGAAAATAAGATGACTAAAGAAAGAGAAGATATAAAGGTAGAATTATGGACAAATGCCGAGCGAAATTATGCAGCACAACTATTAACAAGGTATATATAAACGATAAAAATGATAATGTTTATTATGGACATAAAATAATTTAATATCTATTATTGCATTAAACATTTTTCCATTAGATTAATGGGTCGTCAAGAAACATTCTCAGATCAGGACTGGAGACTTGAACAACTAATGTTCCTGTTCAATCATGGATTGTGTGAAATGTCGAATGTTGGAATAGAACTAGCACGTAAGTACATATTCTATCTCTCTCTCTCTCTCTCTCTCTCTCTATATATATATATATATATACATTTTTTAAATTATGAAATAAATTTTTAAATTATAAAATAAATTTCAATTATTAATTTTCAGCACAACTTAAAGATTCTTTTTATCGTGCTCTGGATCATAAGTTGCCAAAGTTAGATAATACACGAAATCTGTTAAGCGCACTTGTTCATGATTTAGATTCGAAATTGCGATCCAATGTGATACGATTACGATCACCATTAAACGACGCAGCATCAGATGCTTGGAAAAAAGTGATAGGCCTCATTGAAAAACTAGAGAAAAATACAAAAAATTCTGAAGCTTTGCCGATATTTCACACAATGAATTTACACATGGGTCTGCAGTTGTTCTCAGATCCTGAAATGGCAATTACGTCGATTAATGAACTTCAATGTTGTTACGAGAGATTAAGTAAAAAATCCAAAGGACATAACAAAAAGCTCGATAACGCAGCTAAGGAAGAAGAACCAGAATGGGTCGAAGTAGTTGTGGATCTTTTGTTATCTTTTTTGTCCAAGAATGATCATTTATTCCGTTCATTAGTTGGCTGTGTGTTTCCACATATCTGTCCCTATTTGACTCCCTCTGCAGTTTATCAGATATTGGCTGTAAGCTTTTACTTATACAATTCTTATAAAATTAATCTGTTTCTTTAATTGAAAAAATTAATTGAAGAAAATGTTAATGAAGCATGAAGAATTTATGAAGCGTGTGAAATAATTCATAAGTATATATGTTTTTATTTCAGGTATTGGACATTAAAAATTCTCAAAAAACACTCACCACAAAGCAAAATGATGATGAAGATTCCTCAGGTATAGAAAGCGAATCGGATAATAGCGAGGATGAAGAGGAGGAAAGTGTTTCAAACGATGAAATTTTATCAGAAAGTGAATCCGAATCTGATATAAGTGAGGATGAGAACGAAGATGAAGATGAAACCATGACTGATAAATTGAGAATGGCTTTACATCAAGCTCTAGGTGATGCCGCAATGCAAACCGATGACGAGGACATCGACGTAGATCAGATAGGCGAGGAAGAGGGCAAGCGATTAGATGAATCGTTAGCAGCAGCTTTTAAAATTTTTCGGGAGAATCAACAAGCTCGTTCGAAAAAGCAAGGGAAGACAAGTCAGGTGTTGATGCATTTCAGGGCTCGCGTTATAGATTTGTTACATATTTATTTAGATGTTTGCCCATCTATGGCAGTCACTCTAGATATGATAGTACCACTTTTCACTTTGCTAGAATTCTGTATAAAGGATCCGCATCAGGAACCACTCGTGCATAGAATTCGGGCTTTCTTAAAAAAGTTATCAACGGTGAAAAAGTTTAAAGATACGACAAATGTTGACGATACTTTGTTAACGACAGTGTTAAAGGTAATTATTTGTAACAAGTTTATAGCAATTCGCAAGTTTGCCGATTACATAATGTATGATATGTCTTTAAGGCTTTGATCCAAAAAGGAGAACGTTCTGCTTCAGTCTGTCAAGAATTAAATGATAAATTGGTGGAATGCTGCACTTTCCTTGTAAGATGCGCGCAACAAGCTAATTTGTCTACCAAAAGTGTTGTAGAAATTTATGGTGAAAATTTAACTGCGTTCTTTAAGAAGAGAGACTGTGTGCTTTCGTTTATGTTATTTAGGAGTGTATTACAGTTGTGTTGGGAAGATAATTGGCAGCTGGCGCTTCTGCTAGTATGTATTTAAGATGAAGATATGTTTTCTAATATCTCCGCGTATAAATTCCTTGTCTCATTGAATACTATTTGATTGTTAGGTGGACTTTGCTTTTGGCAGCAGTATTCGATATTTCCGTAGAAATCAGGCATTAGAGCTGTTATTAATTTTTTATAAGAACAATCGATTACTGAACATGGATACTAAATATGCTGATATGAGAATGAAATTAGAAACGAAGCTTTGTAAAAATACCATAGATACATTCAAGGAGACATGTGATTTACATATGAGCGATAATGGACAATCTTCGTGTAATAATGTTAGTGCACAGAAAAAAGTTCTACAGAAATTTATCGGGCATCTTTTGATGCTATTACGCATTGTTCACGCACGCCATTTGTCACAAGCATGGGATTGGCAAAACATTAAAGTGGCATTAATAAAGTACAGAAGTCAAAACGCTCTTTTTGGAGATGCGAAAACTGCCTACAATAAGTTAGCAGCAGTTATTGGAATATCTCTCAACGTGTAAGTGTAATCATTAATATAATCGTATAATGATTCATAAAAATTTTCTTATTTATGTATTACATATATATATATATATATATATGTATATATAGAATTTGTGTGTGTATATGTATATATATATATATAGAATTTATCTTATTTGATATAATTTGTGTCAGGTCATCAACGAAGGATAATGCTAAATTGAATAGTTCCAATAATACTGTTTCACAAAGTAATGGTAAACAAAACAATATCGGATCTCAAAATGGAAAAGCAAGTGATTCAGAAGAAGAGAAAGAACAAGAAGGGATCACATGTAGTAATAATGAACAGGAAAAAAGGAAAAAGAATAAAAGCAGACAAAGAGAGAAGCAATTACTGAAGAAGGAAGCACGTGAATTACGCGCAAAAGCTATGTCTAAAGATTTAGAGTTGTTTAAATTTAGCAGTGTCCATTTATCAAAAAGTGAAGACGCTGCAGAAGTCTTTCAAAATGGGAATTTGCACGATAAATCTACGAATTCAAAGACGCCACAAAAAAGAAATCAGACAATGGAGGACAATCGTGAGCCCAAAAGAAGAAAAAGTACCAATTCCGCCTGATATAACTTATAAACTTGCAATAAAAAATGATAAAATATACACATAGTACGAAAATCAAGATGAATGTCTAGAATACGCTGAATATTTTTATATGCAAGATAAGACAGTTAGCTGTGTACAGTTACAATTATTACTTTTTGTTATGAAAAAATTTAAATAATTAAGGGTACATTGATTATTTAAAAATTTATATGTTGATTCTATTTTTTTCTTTATCTCTTTATTTGATTGAATTATAACATTGAATATATGTACGAGATCAAATTTTCTGTTAGTTGGCGTAAAGTCTAAAGATAATTGAACTATTTATGGAACAACTATCATTAAGTTATCATAACTATCATTCTTATCATTGTTATCTCAGTTTTAACAAATTCTGACGGATATTTTTCACTATCCTGTTGGAAAAGTTTATCTTACATTTACACAGATTTTGTATTAATTTGTATTAATATGTTGTGTATATTCTGTTTATTATGTAGGTATACACACGTGTATGTGTATGTGTCTATTTTTTTAAATAATTTCTCATTAATTTTAATAAAATTATCATAATGACAAGTTCAGATGACTAAACGTATTCTAAACATTTGTCAAAATATTTTTTTGACTTAAAAACTACTCTCGTTGTATATAATAGGAAGTTTTTGCAATACCGTCTTTCAGGTAAAATCTCATTATTGTGTTGAAAGATGAAATTGATTGAGTCTTTCGACCCGATCATATGACTTTAGCGTTTACCGTTTATCTAAAAGATGGTGTTACTCCCTATTGAGGGATAAAAACTCCCTATTGCTGTATAATACATTTTGTATAACTCCTGTATGTATTAATATTATGACTCTTTGTACAGAGAAAATGTATAAATCTCGATATTTGTGAATATCTTGAAATTGATCCACGATTTCTCAAGGTAAAATTCCTTCATATTCCTAACTTTCGGAGTACAACGTTAAAATTCGCCGTTATCAATCGATCTCATTGCAAACTCGTCAATTAACGTCAATTACGAGTTCAATTACGAATTTATTTTTTCAATCATAACTATACCGATCACATTTATTGTTAAATTGCAATAAGAAAAAAAAGAGAGAAACAATGCGGATGCGATCGAAATGTTACTAGTACATTGTTAAGTTCATGTGACAAGTAGAGCACGCGCATTCGGCTGGCGAAGCCGACGGAGCATGTCACTAGATTTCGCATTTTTAGGGAGAAAACCGGCGTCAGGTCGGATCAGTCTCGTCCTTCCGAGCCAAGGAAACGTCTCGTCAATATGTTACGCGTGCTGAAGCGATTCCAACATCTGCGACGCTACTCATCCGCGGCTCTGCCGGCGCCAGAAACGAACCCGCCAATTCTGTACACTGGCGTAAGTGCGATATGACGTCTCGGGATGTGAATCTACTGCAAGATGCACTGCATATATTCGTGTTGCAGCAGATATGGCGATTGCGCATTATGAAAATCTCGCGAGTGTGAAAGGAATCGAGAGATTAAAAAGAAAATAAGGTATCCCAGGTAGCAAATTGATGTTTGTCGTCATTTTGATAATGATAAACATCATTTTGGAAAATGATGACAAATGTTTGCTACTTGAGACGGTTTGCAGAAGCGTTCGTAAAAGCGGTGTAGATACATGTCTTTCGTGTCTATGGACCATGGAAAGTTACCCGAATGCATCTATCTACTAGATAGGGATTTTTCAAAATTAATGCATCCAGAGACGTCTAAAACTGCCTGGAAGGAAAAAGTTGTCTCCGTGATTATATCTAAGCAGGAAATATAAGTCGCGTGGAACCATGCGATATATTGACATATAATGACCTTGACAGAACTTCCGGCAGTCAAGTTCACGCGGAGCAAGCTTTCATAAAGCGTTCCGGTGAATTGGTCAGACGCTATACGCTTTTACGTGCGATTCGCCGTCTGCATGTGCTAATAGAAATATAACGGAGTTTACCAATGAACTGTAATCGATATCACGATGCAATTCGACACATGTTGACGATAGGCGGAATGCGACGCAATTCAGCAATAATGAACGGCAATAAACTGTCGTTCGATATATAATTCGATAAATAATTATGAGTGTCATACTGTCACATTCGTGAACTTCTGCTAAGGAGATCCACGGGAATCAATTTTGTCAAAGTAGAAATTCGCAAGCGACGACGAGTGAACATTGTTGCAACTTCAGCTCCAAATCCGCCGAGTAGTTAATTTATTTTTAGAATTTAGAATTTTAAACTCCGAGTTTATCTAGCGATATAACTTGTTGAGTCTGTATTATTTTGTTAACAAGTACAGACGTGCTGTTTTGAAGGAATTATTAATATTTTATTTAAGATTATTTTATGTGAAGAGAAAGATTAAATCAGGAATGGCTATATATAATTAAAAATTAATTATATAGTTAAAAATTTTACTTTGAAATAATTAATTGCTCTAAACTAGTTAATCGGAATTTGATCAAAGTTATATTTAATCTGCTCAAGAGATTATTATTTTTCTTTAGTATTCATAAACTTTTTTTTATTGTTACATAAATATTTTATTCATCGCGTTTATTCATTTTTGTGTGTATTTTAATACATATTTTATACATGAATCTTCAATCAGATTTGAATTCTAAGATATACACGTATGTAAAATGCGCAAATAAATAAAAGAATCCATAAATCCGCGCAAGCATTCATAATAGTAAATTTATAAATGATGAAATAAATGTGTGTTTGTGTTCGCGCATGAGAACTAAGGTGTCGTTAAGAAAATACCATAAATTAAGAGCAATGAAATTTAAGGAAATTTTTTAGATGAATACTTACGTTCATTACTTTGATTTACGATATAAAGACGATAATATAATTTAGTTTGAAACGACGTCTTCCGTTTGTTTCCAACTGAGTTACTTATATTAAAAATATAAAGAAAAAAAGAGAAAATGTTGCATTCATCACTGCACAAGGATACGCTTCAGATTAGCAATGAAGCGGATAAATATCTCTTCAAGGATAAATATCTCTAATACGCGTTTTTTTTCTTATTTTTTAATCCAACATGGTCAGGCTTGTCTTAGGTTCGATCTTTAAACCATCTATCATTCGAATTTATGGCATTGCGCGTCGCATAATATGAGAAAAGTTGAGAACTTAGTAGACGCACGTATAAATATGTTAAAATATGTTAAAATATGGCTTCTCTCACTCTATTGAACAAGAGATTGTTATTTTGCACGTTATCAAAATGCAAGATTGGAATGTTTGATTTATTTATTAATAATTACGTCGTGTTCAATTAACTTCGAAAACAGCAATATCGCAAGTCATTCAATACAGTTTGCATAAGTATGATACCGAGTTACATAATTTATGATAATATCTTTTGTTTTACGTAAACTGAAACAATAATAGATGCTTTATATCTCGCGTGTGTGACATTCTTAGTAACAAGAAAGAAGTATTCTTATCGACTATATATATAATATTTTTTACTTTGTAACGGTACTTGCGATTTGTATGCGATACTTTTTTATCTTAAAATATGTACTGCGAGAACGCACTAGTAGAATAATCTATTATACAGTTTTATGCAAATTAATGTGAACGAGAGATAGTGTTTAGATTTATATACATTTATTATCTAGGAAAGATTTACAGTGTTTATTACAATATTTATGGAGGACATTTAATACTAAAAAATATTGTAATAAGCATAAATTCTTTTTATATAATAAATGCATATAAATCTAAAAATTATTTCTCATTAATTTGCACAAGAATGTATAAGGCTATGTCTAGACTCTGTATTCATACGCGACAGTTGAAAACAACATTCAAAAGGAGATTTGTTATTCTCTATGTCATACATAGATTTATGACGTCATTATTCACATATCTCTGTCTTTCTGAAGGCGCGTTCAGGGAGCACATGCGTCATTCTATACTTTTATCTATTCTTTATTAGACGTAAAATAAGGATAGAATGACTTGCAATAGCGCGCTTTCCGAACGCGCTTTGAATATCTTCAGTTGCCAGATAAAATAAATGCGATTTAAAATATAAATGTAGTCGCCAATACCGTCTCTCATATTTTTCTCCATATATATTTCCGCATTTCTTAAATAAAAGTTAAAAATAAAACTTTAGAAACACAAATACAAATTAGAAATATAAATCAACAAAAAACATTTTACATCGAAATGAAAAATATCCTATAAATTAAACTTGTACGTATTTTATATAGATGACTCTTCTGAAAAGAAAAAGAATAAGAATGTGACTTTATTCCTACTGTCACAGTTTTGGGAGTTTTATTTTGTCAGACGCTCATTTATGTTATGAAAAAGTTAATTATTGCAAAATTTTCGAAACAGTATTATAAAAAAAACTGTTATATCGTCTAATAGAAGATATTTTCGATTTTTCATTATATGAGAGCGATACGCTGCATGAATGTATTTCACTTAATTACAGATATTCATTAATAACGAATGGCACAAGTCCAATAGTGAGAAGACTTTTCCCACTGTCAATCCCACCACGGGCGAGGTAATTGCCGAGGTACAAGAAGGCGACAGCGCGGATATCGATAGTGCGGTACAGGCTGCTAACAAGGCTTTCAAAAGGAATTCACCATGGAGAACCATGGACGCTTCTCAAAGGGGAGTTCTCTTGAACAGATTGGCAGATTTGATCGAACGCGATCAGAAATATATCGCGGTAATATAAAATATCGTTACTTAATACAGTATATGAGAATCAGAAATACTGACATATGTGTTTTAACGATAGACAATTTTTCAAATTAAGGCCGATATTCATAATCCGTTCTTCAAGACTCTCTTAAGATGTTAATACGGCTCTGCAATTGGCTGATAACATCTTAAAACTGTAATTAAAACAGTCTTGAATATAAAAATCGATTAGAATATCAATCTAAGAATATCGTATTTTTTAACAATATTCTTTTATATTAAATCAATGCAAAGAAGTTGCAAAATGTTTTTCGATCTTTGTTCTAACATTAAGTAACTAATAATAATTCATAATGTTCTAAAAATAGTTGTATTTATTTAAATGTAATTTATTATATCAGCTCATTTATTAGCAATTAAAATGATTTTCTTCGCGATTATTATGCGATCATTACACGATATGCCCATAATCATTTTATTTATTAATAAACAAATTTACTAGAATATTTAACAAGGTTTTATATTGTTTTATTTGCCTAAATCTTATATAAAACTTTGTCTCGTTTTAAATACTAATATAAATTTTTTAACGAGGGAAATATCGCGCGCGCGCGCGCGCGCGCGCGTGCGTGCGTGTGTGTGTGTGTGTGTGTGTGTGTGTATTCGCGGAACTTTCCAAGTTACTTAGATTGAAAAAATTAATAGAATATTCGATTCTAAATTTTTTACATGCGAGCTAATTCGTTATCTATTATATCTCAGTCCTTAGAAACTTTAGACAACGGCAAACCTTATTCGAGTGCGTATAACGTGGACGTGCCAATGAGCGTTGGCGTATTGAGATATTATGCAGGATGGGCCGATAAGAATCATGGGAAAGTTATCCCAGCTGATGGAAAGATTTTTGCATATACCAGACATGAGCCAGTAGGAGTATGTGGTCAAATTATTCCGTGGAACTTTCCCATTTTGATGATGGCATGGAAGTTAGCACCTGCTTTAGCTACAGGTGACTACACGCATATAAATTATATATTTTATTATAAAATTTTACCTCTTACCCTTTTTTTTGGTTTCATAATTAATGTGAAGAAAATCTTTAGAGTCATAGAAATCATTATTTTATTTCTTAGGAAACGTCATTATTCTAAAACCTGCTGAACAGACTCCGTTAACGGCCCTTTATATAGCTCAACTGACTAAGGAAGCTGAATTTCCTGATGGAGTAGTCAATGTCGTTCCTGGATACGGTAAAACCGGTGCTGCATTAGTAGCTCACAACAAAGTCGACAAGATCGCATTTACGGGTTCTACTGAAGTCGGTCAGTTAATAAAGAAAAATGCTGCTATGAGCAATTTAAAGAGAACTACGTTGGAGTTAGGTGGGAAATCCCCTAATATTATTCTTAAAGATGTCAATATAAGTCAAGCGGTGGAAGCAGCGCATTTTGGATTATTCTTTAATATGGTAATCTATCTATTTTAATATATAACCGTAAATTTTTTTTTTCCTCATTTTTTTCGGCAATTCGTGTTTCGCATATTTTAAAATTAAATTTTCATCAGGGTCAATGCTGTTGTGCAGGATCAAGAACCTTCGTTCAATCAAACATCTATGACGAATTCGTCGAAAAAAGTGCGCTTCGCGCTAAGTCTAGAACTGTGGGAAATCCGTTTGACTTGAAAATAGAGCAAGGTCCACAGGTATATTCGAATTCGTACAGATTAGATGTCAATGACGATCGATATAATTGATGTATTAATTAATATTATTATGATGCTATTAATATTGTTGTTTAAGATTGACGAGGAGCAGCTAAACAAAATTATGCATTTGATAGATTCTGGTAAAGATCAAGGTGCTAGCTTGATAGCAGGTGGCGAGCGCGTTGGCGATAGAGGCTATTTCGTTGCTCCAACGGTATTTGCAGATGTTAAAGACGATATGACTATAGCCAAAGAGGAGGTAAGCATTAAAATCGCCAGTAAGATTTGATGTAACATATTAGAGAATTTACTTCAGCTTACACAAGGAGGGAACGTAATATATTGAAATTGAAATAATATTTACGCTACTCTTTTTAGATATTTGGCCCGGTTCAGCAAATCTTGAAGTTTGATGATATAGAAGAAGTGATTGAACGTGCTAACAATACTGATTATGGATTAGCTGCTGCAGTTTTTACAAAAGATCTTAATAAGGCAAATTATATAGTACAAGGTCTTCGTGCTGGTACTGTGTGGTAAATAGTTTGGAAATATTGTAAAGAACGAAATTGTAAATTAGAAAAAAAAATTAATCTCGTTATTAATCTCATTAATGTTAATTTTTATGCAGGGTCAATACATATAATAATTTAATTCCTCAAGTGCCGTTTGGTGGTTACAAAATGTCAGGACATGGCAGAGAACTTGGAGAATATGGTCTTGAGGCATACACGGAAGTAAAAAGCGTAATTGTTCAACTTGAGGAGAAAAATTCATAAAAGTTCATCCAAAGATCGACTAAAGAATCATTTTACAAGCATTTTTATTGATAGAAAAACAAATGTGATCGTATAGGTATTTTTTATATAATTTTTTATATAAATTTAAAATTTATTGAAGATTTGATAAGATAATCTCTGTTGTATTGCAGTTAAAGTTTTTGTATTTTCTTTATAAAATTATTAATTGAGTACAATTCGTAATTCAGTTACATACATATGCAATACGATATAGTAATAGTTTTTATAACATAAACTACAACACAATAGTGAGATATAACAAAAAAAAGAATATCTCACACAATGAATATTTTTAACTCTTTATGAAATATTATACGTATTTTTAAAAATAAATATTTTTCGATAATATATAATAAAATTTGTCCTTTTTTCATTTTTTAAATCTCATTTGTATTTACTTAAGCATAATAAATATGTTATACATTAAAGGAAATTTGATCACAAAGTTTGCCATGCAAACTTTGGTCATTTTGCTGAATAAGTATAAATTAAACATTTTTAAGATTAAATATTTTCTTATTTTTTAAATTTTATTATCACAATAAAATATTAAATTTCTTAATTTTCATTATTGGAATGTGTTTTCATAGACAGTGGACATATTTTGTCTTCCAAATCCTCTTCCAGATCTTTTTTACAAAAATGAGATATAATGCTTGCACCAAGCGCATCACCTATAATGTTGATTGTTGTTCTAAAACGGTCACTGCAAAATACATTTTCTTTTTTAGTGCATAATAGGAGAAGAAGAGTATATTCATATGAAATTCGTATAAATAATTTATGATCTCTCAATTTAAAAGAGAAGAAAAGGATATTATTTTTACTTATGTAATATGATAATAGCGATACCGTATACTTACAGGAGCCAGTCGACAGCGATAATTAGTGTAACATCTTCAACGGGTACTCCTATAGAATTTAACACCATTATTAACATCATATAACCACCACTGGGTATACCGGCAGCGCCCACGCAGGATACCGTACATGTAATACTGTAGAGCAGCAAATGTTAAAGTCAAAGAATTAAAAAAAGTTCAGATTATACTGTTTCAAATCATGCAGAATATTTCTTCAAAAAGAAAAAACGCGTCGCAGTTTTTCATATTTTTCACTGACCTGACAATTATTATCTTTAACAATGAGAATTGCAGTCCACGTAATTGTATAATAAATATCGCTCCGATACTTTCGTACAGAGCTATTCCATCCATATTTATTGCTGCTCCGATTGGTATAATAAACTTTATTATTTTAGAATTTATACCGAGTTCTTCTAAACATTTTACTGTATAGGGAACTGTGGCGGTGCTAGATTTATACATTTAATTAGAATGCGGACCTTTGTCTGATTCGCACATCAATTTTTTTATTTTGTTCTACATACCTTGAGGATGTTCCAATAGCTGTTGCAAACGCTGAACCAAGCTTCGATATAATTTTATATGGTGATCTACGCGTGATAATCCAGTGAAGGAGGGGCAGAATCACAAAACCCTGTAGTATTAATCCAGTAAACACTGTTAAGATGTAAAATCCGAGATGGCTTATTATATCGCTAAAATCGTCTACTTCCAGCATTCGACCAGCGATAAGGAATGACACTCCTATTGGTGCCATCCTAAATCAAAAAGTTTTATTATTATATATGTGTAAGCTAATGTTGTATATGTTATATATCTTTTATCATTGGATTATATTATTAAGAAATTTTATATTATAATGCGCAGCAACATACAGTGTGACCCATTTCATAATTTTCATCATGACATCAGCCAAGGAATTAAAAAAGTCCGACAATGGCTTTCCTCTCGTATCTATTTTTCCGATTGCTAAACCTATTAACAGACTATAAAATACTAAGCCCAAGACATTTGTTCCTGCCACATATTCGCTTGTTATGAGCCATTCTTCTATCGGTACTGTAACAATTTGAATATACATTTTCATAAAATGTGCATAATATTAAAAATGACACTAACATTACAATTAGCTTACATTTTTATTCTGTGTGTACTTTCGCAAGCAACTCTTTAAATTTAAATTTTATTCTTACGCTGCTCTTTTTCTTATTTTTGGCTCTAAAGCATTCTCAAAAAGCTCTTTTCAATACCGTTCTTAAAAATTAAATTCTAATTGACGAGGAAGTGATTGTTCAATAAAGTTAGAAAGAAAGAAAAGGACTTAATAAGCGAATGAAAATACACAATATCTAGCATGTTGTACCTGATGCATTAACTGGTTGTTCTAAAACGGTTTGATGCTGCAATAAGAAAAATATAGTTTTGAGATTTTTGAAATGCTGCGATAGGAATTAAACTTTTGAAAAGATAATGCAATTTAATATTTAAATTATATTTAATATCTAATTAAACACACCTGATACATGCATGCATGTACTAAATTCTCAGGAAGAAGATTACTGTAAGAATTAAGAAATATATATACGAATATACGAAAGTGAAAGACTTCTTTCATATACAAAGGTTTGTATTCATACCTCGCTTTTATCGATGCGCTTTTAAATATATGATACATTAAGTTTACATATATTATTTGCTCAAAAGCGCAGTATCGATAAAAGTGAAATATAAATACGGATCAAAATGTTTTTAAATTCTGCTAAGAAATTCCTGCGTATTTTTTTTAACACAGATGATTACTTGTTTTTCAAATAAATTACTTTCTCTTTAACTTTTCTTTTTTTTTATCATTATTGTTTTACATTCGCGTAAAAAGAACGTCTTGCGAGAAAGCTTTAAAATGGCAATAGAGTTCATGTACATGTAATGTATATGTACTTATTTAATTACCGAAACAAATCCAAAATTGTATCAATTGTCATAAAGGTTTTCATGGACGTTGGTATAGCTCCTTTGTTGCTCATTAATTCGCCCGGCCGAATAGTTTCAACAAGTATAACACATAGAGTTATCCCAATCGTAGTAGTCGTTAAATAATAGCACAATGCCATTAATCCAATAGATCCTATACAATTATAGTGAATTCGAAAAAAGCAACTTTTGATTCTTATATTTTTCTGTAACTCTTCATGTGATGTGTTTTATAAAATATTTAGAATTGAATTTTGTGTCCGATTTTTTTCTTTTTTGATATGAATGATACATCTCGTTAAGAATTTTGATGATCTAAAGGACTTACCAGAACTGGTGAGATTACATGTTGCACTTACAATGCTGGACGCAACGAGTGGCAATATTAAACAATTCACTATTCTAAGAAACATCTCTCCAGGAAATTTAATGTACATAATATCTCGTTGGGACCATGTTTTTCCACTAAAACGCTTAAGACTCAGGCCACATGATAGCCCAATAATCACACCAATCAATGTTGTTATTATCAATTTATGTTTCGACAGTAAAAGTATCAATTTGGACATTGCTGATTTTATAGAATACGCTGTTATAATTAAATAATATAATTAAGTAAAATTAAGAATTAATTTTATAATTCAGAGAAATTAGAGGAAGGAGTAGTCTATATATATGATTTAGCGAATTTTTTTCAAGAAAAATTATAAGAAATTCAATATAAGGAATTTGTAAAAGAAATCATTTTCAACATATATATCTATATATTGAAATATTTATGTATTACTTAAATTTTTGTTTAACTAAAATTAAAATGTCATGAGAGACAAGCGAATTAAAGCTGTATAATTAAAGGCCAATGTGACTCAAACCAGAATTCATTATCTATGAATAATAAAAGGAAATTGAATGTTTAAGTTCTGTAGCGAAGACGTTTGGTAACATCGATATTTCTAATAACTAAGAATTATTATTTATTGTTAAAATATGCATATATCTTCAGTTAACTTTAAACGTTTATAAATTTTAAAAGTATTCTTCCAAGTTTCCTCTGTGCTACTTCGATTTATTTAATTTGAAAGTCAGCAAATATTTCAGTTATATTATAAATATTATTCATAAGAATGTCTTGCTGACACCACCATTGACTCAAATTCTATCTTTTTCTCTTTCTTTCTTCGGTTTTCTATATTTAAAATTTATTAAATTCAAGAATCGAGATAATATATGTGTGTTGGCTAATTTATAATTTATATATTACTTACCTCGTATAAATATGAATACGTTCACTTGAATATCAACACTTAATTCTTTATTTATCCACAATGAAAAGATACAACATGAAAATTTTGTTCACATTATAAGTGTAAACGCTGTAAAATAACTTGAGCTTAAGAAAATTTGAAGAATATCTGAATGACTTTTCGAGGAACACTATCTTAAGACGTTTTATCAAGATATATTATCTAAGACCAGAAGCTCTTCTATCAGGAAATATCTTATTTAAACAAACTTGGCGATTGAACAAGTGCTACGGATGCGTTCAGGAAAAACGTAAGAAATGACGCTACCAGATTTTATCCTCGTTTTACGTCTAACGAATGATAAAGATGGAATGATATAATAGTGCTGACAGCGCGCTCTCCGAACGCTATATCTCGAGATCGGTTGTAATTTATTATACTTGCCTCTTCCTATTCACTTTCCAAATTGAAGATGTCCATAATTCAGGTTTAGAAGAAATGTGCACGATAGACCAAGGAATCCAGAGACATTGAAATAATGGAAGATGTATTAAACAGCAATTGGATAATTAGGAAATTGCCTCAAGAACTTAGTTTTATTGTGACAATATTTCTCTATAACAGTATCACATATCTTTATTATTCACTATTAAATTTTAAAATTATTTATTTTACTATATTAAAAGATATAAGAGAAATGTATTATCTTCTATAATGAAGATAAATCATTTCATCATACCATCATGAATATTCCTTGAATGATTTATCATTGGATATTATGCAGAAATGCGACGGGGCAGTCGCGATAATATAAAGTAACAAATAATTACGCTGGTGATTATGTGTAATATTCTTTTCTAGTTTTATTTATTTCGCACCTATTACAGTATAATAAATATGTTGCGTGAGACATTACGAGGGGGTATTTACACACGTTCCTCATTTTCAGGCCATAACTTTACGTATTTGTAATGAGTCCGTAATATTGTTTCTTCAACTTTTTCTCCTAATATAATTTATACATATCTTTACAATATTATATTATTTTTTTTCGGTTTAAAGTTACCCATTAAAAGATCACATATGCATTCTGTTTGCATCCAGTCTTCTGAAGAAATTTTCATCGTTAAACTTTATCATTAAACATTATCGTCTAACCTGGCATTAACATCACGATTAAATTCCTCTTTCTCTCTCTATTTCTCTCTCTTCAAGAGATTTTAATAATAATTTTTTAAGTATATATACAGAATACCTCAAAAGCTGATCAATTTCACTCCATAACAAACTTTAGCGACTTTTCTTTAACTTCTTGTTGCAAACCAAACCAGATTCTTCTCTAGAATCGGTGATTCGGAGACTGGACAGTGTTTGCGATATTCTGTACAAGCGTCACACATACAGACACGCACATACACATGCCCAATACAAATGCATGTATATGTGTATGCACGTATTATATTAGTGAGATCAGTAAATAATTCCATTAACATTATATTTATACAAAGTCATGTTTTGTTTAGTTTACATCATATTTATGTCTACATATACTTTCCCTATGCAAATTAATATTTGGTTTTGTGTGCTATACGATCTCCGTTTTTCACGTCATCAGAATATTCACTCTTCCTCTTTTCTCTTCCTTTTTATTTGAGGTAATTTGATTTTGCTCAAATAAACAGAAAAAAATTTATTTATTGACTTTCGCTTTTTGTTCGCGATAGATCGCCATTCACGGTATTGGCTCGCGGCTCTTCGTCGAGACAATCCATAAGGTACAGCCTGTGGCAATGGAAATGTTTCATTATATTTCATATAATCGTGTATTTATATAATTATATCCATTATAAACTGTTCAATTATTATTGCTATTGTATGAGATTTGACAATAGATAATAAAAAAATATTATATTTCGTTTATCTGAAAAATAATAAAATAAAAATTTTAAATGCAAACTATATTTGATAAAATACTTTTAGACAATTTGAAGTGATACTGAATCAATTAGTATTGCTGTTGCTTGTAAATATAGAGATTATTGCAAGTACTATAGAGAAAATTGTTAATAAGTATAAATAAATGATAGATGATACCTGTCCCTACAAGGGTGTTTCCTTGCGTGCTTCTGCCTTCCATTGAAATCCATTTACACGCGTTGTAATAGGTTTATTTCTATTTGTAGCATTCTCAATTCCATTTCTAACGCCCGCTACTAATCTCATGGCTGGGTTGGACACCAAGCCATTACGCTTTGGTTTTACATTGCTTGCACTGAAATGAAATGTAATGGCATTTTATAATGAAACGTGCTTATAAATAATATATATGTACATTATTTTGTTTCATCGAAGAGCTGACGTGAAAAATTAAATGTAAGTTAAAAAGAAAAATAATAATGTATCAAAATTTTAGAAAAAAAAAAAAAGAAAAATATCTTATTATTATTAATACATGTTTTTGCCTCTGATTAGCGATTTTTAATAAATCGCATTTTAATAAATGATGTTAATAACCAATCGATACATAGCATGATAAATATGTCTAACATTGTCGTATGTCCTCCTTGACTACATATTTTATCTTTTTTCGCTCGGGAGGGTTGAAAAAGGAAGGAAAGCCTATCGCTCATGAAGCGGTGTGTCTTCCTTATACGACCATTGTGATTTCTGCAAAGTCTAAAGAATTGCATTGAAAAAAATTAAGATAATAAGTATGCTTTGTGTAAAATTTCAATTGAAAAATGGAATTATGTACATATGATTTTTGTGGATGATGTACACGTGTGAAACATAAGACAAATGTACGATATTTGATTGACACTCCCTGTTTTGTAAATGTGTGTTTATAATAATTTGCGATTTCTAAAATGTAATCTGATGTCTGGTAGATGAATAAAAACATTTCACGATGAGAAAATGTTAATTGTACATGCTGCGATAAACATAATTAGAGTGTTAGTATAGTGCTCATAACTTGTGTATATAATTTCTTATATCATTGCTTACCTGCTAGGTGTGTGATCCGAAATGTGCTTAACGCTCCTACCAACGCCAGCGCCGCTATTTCCCAATATTATTCTCATATGAGTGTCTCGCGTAAAATGCGTGTCGGCCGAATTTCGTTTCTCTTCATGTCCATTCTCCTTATCTTTTCCAATGTTCAAGCCTAACATTTCGTTCGTTAATTCGAACGGTTTGCTAATGTTATTTCTGTCGATAATCTCAGTTTTGATGTTGATAGGCTCGTAGATGACAGGTGTATGATTGTATCCTCCCATCTGCGTTTTATACGGCATATTTGGATTTGCTGCCAATAACGATACGCCCAGTTGACTCTGTATCACGTTAACTGCCGTTTGAGCACTAGGTGGACTTGTGTTTGTAGGTGAGTAAGGAATAAGGCTGTCGCTTAACGGAGAGTGCGGAGGTGAAGCGTATATCGGACTTTGTGGCTCGCTTTTCAAAGGTGACAATAATTTGCTGAGTGGCCGACTCTTTGCTCCTCTTGAGCATTGCTGTAGTTGTTGTGTAAAAGATAATGGTGTCTAAAATTATTAAAATTATATAATTTAGATTTTGTCTTGCAAGAATTAAATAATATTTACAAGACATAAAAAAAGTTAAATAATTTATTTTTTATAAGAGTTAAATAATTAATCATGATACAGCCATGAAATAAATTGCTTTCATCATCCAGTGAACAGTGTAGTTGTGTATTTAATTACCTGACAGTTAATCATTGAATTTTGATTAAATTTTCCTTGATCGCTCTTAGTGCTACCGGTTAAATTACTGCTTGATTTACTATTGCTCGAATTGTTGCCTAGAGAAACGCAACTGCGTCGTTTTGTCGAGTCTGGCGATTCTGCTGGACTGTACTGTGTCGACAGAGGATTCAGAATCGCTGATGAAGGTTTAGTCTCAGCCGTCGAATTAGATGTGACAGAAGTAGCACTACTGCTACCACCTGGAAATTATATAACGTCACATTACCGTTTTAACTTTTGATGTACCAAAAAAGAAATTTCGAGAAATTTAAATAAGAATCTAAATAAGAATTGTAAAAAATTTCTTTTTGTATCACAAACAAAAAAAAAAAACAAAATTTTATTGCAATAATTTCAGAATCTATTCGAATTTTATTGTTATCTTTCGCAAAAAAGAAGTGAAAGGAGCGATATTCCTTTATCTTCTTCCTAAATATGTTCAAATTTGACTATAAATTAACAGAAAGTGAGTCAATTAACCTCCATTGATGCCGGGCCTCAAACTGCGTTGATTCGCAGAATGCTCTTCTAACAGTCTAACAACTGTATCATGACCGCTTTTAGCGGCTACTTTAATGGCGTTACGTCCACAGTGATCGGAATGATTGGGATCGGCTCCATGATTCAAAAGCGCCCGGACACAATGTTCGTGTCCTTCCTGAGCAGCTATACCTGCAAATTGCATTCTCCTATAACCTCACATGCCCCAGTTTTATAAGAATTACAATCAAGTTGCAAAAAATATTTTTATATAGTTAATGTACAGCTTATTCTACAGATTATTATATAGCTGTGGAAAGATTGGTCATTAATACCTAGAGCTGTTGCACCTTGATTACAAGTATGATCAGGAGTGGCACCATGTTCCAAGAGCAGCCTGACGATCGCCGCGTGTCCTTGCCAAGCGGCCGAGTGAAGTGGCGTTCTATTTTCATTGTCACAAGCGTTCACGCTAGCTCCACCCTCAGTTAGCAATAACGCTACCATCTCTACGTGTCCCTGCCAGGCGCTTACATGTAACGACGTTCTACCCTATAATACAAATATAATAATCAATTTCTATTATTACATATAAAACGCGAATCATTTCAAATATTAAAATAGTAATAAGTTGTCTTCTTTCAACGCAATTAATAATCACTTACTTCTGAATCTCTACTTTCTACGTCCGCATTTGCGTGTTCGAGCAAAAACTTCGCCATAGCTAATCTGTTTTCTAACGCGAGTATATAGAGAGTGCTCCTTCCATCGGCATCCTTCGCATTAACGTCAGCATTATAGGATAACAATATCTTCACTGTATCGTAATGTCCTTCCAGAGCCGCGAGTCTATAAATATAAGAATAATTCATTTAAAAAATGATTGCAATTTTATTTACAATCTTATTTGTTTAGAGTTTACAGTTATTTGCTCATTAATTAGAGAGTATGATAACTCCATCTTAAGAGAAAAAAATAATTCTTTCCTAAAAGATATCAAATGCACAAATGATATACTTCTATTCTATTTTATAATTATTTGAATTACTCTCAAACAGTTCGCAACTCTTATTTCATTAATTCAAAATTATATTAGTTTAAAAATAATAAAATATATAATATTATAATTATATTATCAGCGCAGTACCTTAAAGCGGTTTTACCGTCGTGGGCATGCTGATCTATAGGCGCGCTATGTTGTTTTAGCAGCCTTTCCACCAATGACGTATGCCCCTCTTGCGCTGCGAGCATAATAGCACTCTTTCCATCATTGTCAGTCTCGTCAATCTTTGCGCCAGCCTCCAGTAACGCTTCGCAAACATCAATGTGACCCTCAAACGCCGCATAGTGTAGTGGAGTCCAACCAGAATTATCTCTATGCTGCTCATCTAGGCCTTACGTGGAAATTACATCTCTTTATACACTTATGATGGAGAGAGAGACAGAGATCAAACACAATACGCCAGTTAAACTAATTCTACAATGTACCTCTGGCGAGCAATTGCTTCACGACGTCTGTGCCACCTTGGGCAGCAGCCACGCTGAGAACGGTTCTACCTTCGTTGTCTATAGTGTCGACGCAGCAGCCCCAGTACAACAAGAGCTTGACGACTGAGCCATGTCCCATACTCGCGGCCGCCCACAAAGGTGTTCTCCCGGTGACGTCACAATGATCCATATCCGCATCAAATTCCAAAAGCAAATCGCAAACGTCGCGATGGCCCTCGAACGCGGCAACTAGTAGTGGAGTCATGCCATCTTTATCTTCGTGATCCACAGTGGCTCCTCGTTCTAAAAGTATTGTGACTACCTGCGATAAAGACAATTAACATACAATATACATTATAATATAAATTAACATACAATATATATTATTTGATATAATATCTATTTAATGTGTAATATATCTAATATATTAAGTCTTATATTGTATATTGATAATTTTAATCAATCATTTTCGTCATATTTATAAGATAGAATTATACTAATTATTTCAGAATAACGATTCAAGAATTCTTGGATGCTAACGACGGCTAGTTCAACGACAGTTCAATACCAGACTTGTCTAATTGGTATTCATGTGTCGAACAAACCTTTGCATATCCGTGATTGGCAGGAACGCAAAGCGCGGCGACGCTAAGCGCGGTTCTGCCGTCGCTATCCGCGTGATCAATCTCGGCACCGAAATCCAAAAGATGTTCCACAATCTCGCTGTGACCCATATATGCCGCGGCGATTAAAGCGGTTCTACCTTCGTCATCCGTTCTGTTAACGTCTGCGCCGTGTTTTAAGAGAGCCTTAACGATATCCTCGTGACCGCCCCATGCAGCGGCTCTTAATGCAGTTCGTTGATCCCAATCCGCGCAATCTACCATAGCCCCGTGCTTCAGAAGTTGCTCGACCACCTGAAACAGAATTCGTGAGAAACACCTGTTTTATTTTACACTCGCGAGATCTACAATTTAATGGTCATACTGAATGAGACTATCTCTTATATACATATAAGATTTAATGAGATTTAATGAGACTTGCATATGTTGTTAAAAAAAATTCACCACTTAATCTAATTATACCTGAGTATGTCCTCCCCAGGCAGCGGCCCTGAGGGCGGTCCAGCCGTCACAGTCCGCATGATCCGCCCTCGCACCGGCAGCTAAAAGAACACGCACCACGTCCGCATAACCGTGTCTGGCGGCCAAGTTTAATGGTGTCTGTCCATTCCTATCGACCGCTTCCAATTTTGCCTATGTAAATTCGAAAATTCCTCAAGTTATTTCAAGTTTCATGTGAAAAAGAACAGGGTAGGATGCAGGTAGATTTGATATCTTACTTTTCAAAACAGACAACATTTATCTAAAAAAGTTATTCTTTGTCAAAAAATAAGAAATGCACAAATAAGAGAAAATTACAAATTTTTGTAATTAATAATTTGAGGACGTTTCACCATTTAGCTTATAATCTGTAAGACAATACTTTAGATAATTAGCTCTCTTAATTAATTAAAAATTGTTATAATTAAAATGAGAATATAGTTTATGTACCAGAATATAGTTTATATACCTGAGGACAGGCTGCAAGCGCCAATTCCAGCAGAGATGCATTGCCATCGGCGGCTAAAGTGTGTAACACAGTTCGTCCGTAAGAGTCTGTTTGATTGATATCTCCGCTTTCACCGAGAAGCTCCGTTAACGGTTCATTCGGAGATTCATCAATGGGGCTCACATCTTGCGAAACCTTTGTGTAGCAAACGCGAAATTAAATTTTCCGTTGCTACAATTTTCAATTACAAAATTTCTATTACAAATATTTTTCACAATCAGTAAACTGTGAATCAATAATTGTGTAGTATTGTCGAATGTATTATATATGAGTCATATCATATTGACGACATGCAACTTAATTTTCTATAGACAGCATTGTTCTCTCTTATCATTAAAAAATATACTGACCCCAAAAGACTAGATTAGATATTATTATATTTTATCATAGTTTCCTGTTTCTGTGTTTCTATCAAAATTAGAGATTAGATATTAATATTATATTCATTACAGTTTTCTGAGAGATTTTAAAAAATGGATTCGTATTCGTACATAATGAATTTTAACTGTTTTTTGAAACTTAAAACAACTGAAACTTGTCTTGAATAAAATATCAAACGTACGATGAATGTTTCGAATGTAAATTTATTTCATCGATTAGTAATTGTATGCTCTTCTTCTCTCTCTCACATAAATTATCTTTTTACTTAAAAAAAGCACTACCTGACTAGAAGAAATAGCATCTTTGCTAGCATCGTCTTCAACCGTTTTCTCAGAGGGCTTAGCGCCGGCATCGATCAGTAATCTCAAAAGTTTAACGTCCTGCCTGGGCCAAAGAATGCACTCGGAGCTGTCCAGATAACAGCCTTCGATGGGCGCGTTACTACCGATCATCCAGAGTACTTGAAGAGTGTGGACATCCAATGTGGTGCTAACTGGAATGCTCGTTATCGCGCGTTGCAGGTGTTGCGCCAGCACGCAGATCTCGTCGGGATTGAGCTCGGGGCCGCGTAGAGTGTAGTAGGCCGCCAGCATGGCATGACCCTCGGTGGCCGAACAGAGATACTTCTGGGTGCAGTGCTTCACGTCTAGCAGCCATTCGGCGAAGCTGTGGTGAAAGAGCATCAATGCGCCGGCACGCGAGACCGATATTACCCGACGCAGCAAATGGAGCCGGCGATTGAAATCCTCCACGGTGATGCCGACGCAGGCCGTCTTCACACTCTCGTACAGTATCTCTTGAGTGATGGGCAATTTAGCGGCGAGTATGACGTTGAGTAGAGGCTGCACCTTGCTGAATTGCTTCCTGCTGAAGAGTCGCTGGCAGAGCCAGAGGTATAGGCCGTTCAGCGTTCCCGGGATCTCTCGCACTTCGCGCAGAACAATAAAGTTCTCCGCCACGCCGTCGAGAACTTTCTCCAGGTACAGAAAGCAGCCGTTGCTCTTTATGTGCAGCTGGTTCAGCATCTCGGCGGTATCGCGTGAGATGTGCTGCCTGTGAAAGTAGTTTATAGAAGTATTAGCGAAACGATTACTCACAAGTGACAAGCACGTCGAGTGAAATATAAATTTAAATATCTCTTGTTAATAAACTTCTGTGTGTTCTCTAAGCACCCAAGTTTAACATATTCCTTTATTAAGATGCATTTCCTCTCAATAAAAAAATTAGGTTCTTTATCTTTATTTTTTAATAATTTTATGAAAAATCATTATCGACAACGCGAATATATCAATTGGATAGTTTTAATAAAAAAATTCGTTCGAACGGATAATGAAGATTACAAATAGACGAAAATTAAGTATCCCAGATGCACGATAATTTTGCGAGAGTCCTATCGTTACCTGAGCGCATCTTCCTGATCCAGCCGCGCGAGAATATACTGCTGAACGTCCCTAACGACCTGGGACTTTCTCAGGTCGTCCAGCGAGATCTTGCGAAAGCCGGTGAACATGCGCGAAATGGTCTTACTCTGCCGTCGAGCGGTACAGACTAACAAAAGCCACTGTGGGAATAGATGGTGATGATTAGCCAGCAATTCAGCTATTGTACGACTGACGTTGTCGTTTTCTCTTCGGGAATCCCTGGTGCCGGTCTGCGGTGGATTCAATGTCTGGCCCTCGTCGATGGAGTCTACCAACAGAAACAGACAGTTCTTCGGCGGCTCGACTTCCAGCAGCGGGAAGAGCAGGGCTTTCTTCAGAGCGTCGTCCGGATCTCGGTCCAGGATATCCGGTTGCAACGCGGCCTGTATCTCCGGATCGGTTCGCAGCTTCTCGGCGTAGGCCTCCGCGATAGCCTCCCTGGAGGTGAGAGACGGCGCGGTCGCGATGATCGTTGTCGTCGTCGGTGTCGTCGTCGTCGTAGGCATCGCCGCCGCCGTCGTCGTCGTCGTCGTTGTCACTGTCGTTGTCGCCGTGAGCATCGTTGTGGTGATCGTGGTCGCAGTCGTGGACGTCGCCGGCGAGATGGGCGCGGACGACGCTCGATGATGGGCGCCGTCCGAGCTCGCCTGGAGCAGCTGGGCTACCAAAGATCGCACGAATTGAGCGGGCGACAGAGAGGCCTCGCTCCTAGCCTGGCAGAAGTGTCGGGCCAGCAGGCGGCGGTTCAGGGACCGCTGATGCCTCGCGGAGGCGCCATTCGACGGCCACGCCAACTCGGCGCAGAGAGCCGTCTTCCCGCTTCCCGGCCCGCCCACAATCAGGGCACCACACGTCTTCGACTGCGGCCGCTGCTCCAGACAGTGCGACAGCTTCGTGAAGGCCCATTCTCGACAGAAGAAACGCTTCTTCTCGATTACCGGCGCCGCCATCTCGATATCTCCTCTCCTATTACGTCCAAGATGAATTCCTTCTCCGCTTCTCGCAATTGAGCTTATCGGGGTTCTCTAGTGTAAATCGATTGGCGTAAGTAGATCTTTGGCATGGGTTTCACTATATCGGTTTCAATCCGTGTGCGTTTCAGGTCGCCTGGACGTATCTGATCGGATATCTGATCAGATAAGCTGTTCTCTCCTCTCGCTCTCTCCGAAGTACCGCGACTAAATGCAGATCTGGTGTAAATGGCAAGGTGGGTGGCGGTTCAGATCGGCTTAAGTGCAGCGACAAGATTGACCCGGCTGCGTTGCTCTGTCAACGGAATATCGGTGGGAGCCCCAGGGGGCTCTGAGGCTTCCTCTGACTCCATTCAGGCTTTTCATCGCCTTGTAACCGCCGAACAATGCTCTTCGCGGCCTTGCATGCTATCTGGAACAACAGGAAACACTTTTCTCTCTTGTGATCCCTCGGCGTTACAACAATTTCATAAATGCTTATAAAATGTAGAACATAAAGTTAATTTCACGCCAAATTGATTGCGCGCGATAAAATCACTTTCAAACAGAACGGAATAGGGGAAATGTAAATTTATACGATGAAACACGCAAGGTGCTCTCGTTGAACTTATTCAGACGCAAATTGCACAGCTAGCAAAATACGTGCTTATAACACGATAGACCAGTAATATAGCAGTCCGTAGAGTACATTCAAAGGACTTTCATCTCCATATAAATACGTAGTTCGCGTTTACGCGAGCAATTTGGATGTATCGTACGCGACGTGTTTCCCCGCAAACTTTTAAAAGATTTCCCGATCTTCGTCGCAATTAGCCAGCCCAACTAACCGTCTAATTGATTCGCTCGATGTTAATCTTTGGGCCGGGCGCCTCTTCTGGAGCCCGCTAGACGGTTGGATGGCCCTCCTTCCGAGACTTTAATCGTTTCCTTACCTTGGCGCGCGATCTCGCCCGGAGGTGAAACAATATTAACTTAAGACGATCTTCCGTTTAGCAAGATAGATTAGCGCGCTGTCCATTAATGCGATAATTAATAATCCTAACACGACGGAAGGTTCGACGACCTCGCTCATAGCGTTCCGCCGGATGCATTTATTATCGCGCTGAGGGAAAAAAAAAATGTATCGCGGCGAGCAATGCTGGCCTCTCGCAATCTTTACGCGTTTAACGATTTTTATGGAGTTCGCTGAAGATTTTTACTTTAGGCCACGACATCATGAAATTCTGATAAAACGTCGACAGTTCGACGGTTCTCACTGCCACTCGTTTCCGTTATCAGACGTGCGTTCTGCAAAAAGGCGCACCCTCTTTCTCCTTTTCTCTCTCGCGCAATAAATTATAAATACGTTCCCGCAGCGTATCGCGAATCAATTCGATTACATGCCCGAGATACCGTTAGCGTATAATTGCGTTACGCGCGACGAAATTGCCGCACGATCGTTTCTGACCATCGCTATCACCGATCCCTCTTTTTTTCTCTCCCTTTTTCTCTAGCGATGTATGGGAAAATGCGTTGCGTGAGAAAACGCGAAAACGGTTTTCGCCGAAAGCCACAAATCCGACTGTCACGTCGGCCGATACACGTACGCGCGTGCGTGAATGTAACGAAAGATCGCTCGGCACGTCGACCCACGAACGCACGGACGAAGGACCGCAAATCTAACTCGTGCCCGGAAACGGGCGCGATAAATTTCGCGTTTATCCGTCCGGCCGGAGAGGCAATCGGGGGCGGCCCCGATATTTCCCTTTATTTTCTTAATTGGACAACTGCTTAGTTACGGTCTTCCCATAGCCGAGAGGCTCAAATTAAAATTCTATTAAAAGTAGAATCCGCTTGAAATTAATGGAGATAAACGGCTCTCCTGCCTGAAACTTCGTTCGCGCCGAACTAACAATTTGCTCGAGCGTTCGCAACATTCGAAAAGAAAATCGCGATGGATACATTTAAAAAAAAAAAAGATTGTCGCTTTTATATCGGGATATTTCTGATATGACTCGATTAATATTTCTGCGATGAGCCTCGCGGAGAATTTGCGTTCGGGCGCGAAGTTGATAACTATGTCGCGCTTCGCGGTCCATTCATTCGGCGACGATGTTTGCCGCGGGACTTGTAAGCAGCCGAGGGACTTGGAAACTCGCGGTAAGGTAAATGCACGCTCGCGTACATACACATACGAAACTGACGTTTCGTAAACGCCTCGGTAAATGCCAGAAGGCTCGACCTATATTCCGACAATGGCCGCCGACCCGTTTATTATTAGATGCGGAGGCACACAACGCCATAAAGATGACACCGTCAACGTGCGCACGGCGCGTCGCATTGTCGCCCCGATGCAACCAGAACCGGCATTGACAACCCCCTCGGTTGTCTCTCTCTCTCTCTCTCTCTCTCTCTCTCTCTCTTCCCCCTAACCGGCGATCATTATGGCCGAATGATACGCCGTAACCGTGGACGAGAAACGAAACGAAGCGAGAACCTGTTTCGCATGAGAAAGCCCCACCACACTCGGTCAATTAAACTCTCCTCGAGGCAGAAGCACGTATCGAAATTGAAACCATTCATTTTCTACTGGACTGTTTAATGGAGATAATTAATATTTTAATCGCGACATTAATGGCAAATTACGGATCACATCTGGAAATATTCGAGAGAAATATTCACTTCATTAAATACTTACGTAATGTGTTCTCGTACAATTAAATGTATCGACCGTGTCTATAAAAAAAATAATTGCAATAAAACGCAATTCTATATGGAAAAAATTATTTTTGATGAAAAGTCTACATATTAATAACTGAGGAATGAAGCTTTATCTCTTTCATTTTTTATGGAAATATCTATTACATATTTTGTTTAGTTCGGAAGAATTGAAACGATCTCAAGATGATTTGAATAATTTTATTCGAAAAATTGATTGATAAAACATAATTTTATGAGAAAGCAGTCCATTTTGAAAAACATATACAACATATTGAAACCAAGAAATGGAGCATTGCTTTTTTTTATGGAAATATCACATATTTCGTTCAGAAAAAATTGGAAGATGCAAGACAATTTAAATAATGTTATTCGAAAAACTGATTGTGGCAATAAAATACGATTCTATGAGAAAAATTGTTTTTGAAGTCTACGTACTAATAACCGAGGAACAAAGCATTGCCTATTTTCATTTTTCTTTATGGGAATGTCTATTTCGTTCGGTTCAAAGGAATTGAAACGGCGCAAGATGATTTGAATAATTTTATTCGAGCCTACCTCTCCGCATGTGCGACAGACAGAAGGGGTTGGTTTGGAAACGTCATGGTTGTAAGCGGACAAAGGGGAGGAAAGGGGACAGCGCCCGATGTTTCCTTTCTCACGTTATGCTTTCTCCCTGTCTTGCACCCCTAACCGATCGATTTCCGTTCCCCGCACCGTGAACTCCGCGTACCGACCTCGGCGAACGCGAAATTTATCCTCGGCGGAGAGGCCGCGAAACTGGATTCAATCAACGAATATGGGCGGTTGGATCCATTTACATGCAAAAAAGAAATACGCCGTCATCGATAAACGATAGCACGATTCATTTCGTTAGGAATACGACGGACAAGCAGGAGTCTGGAGAAATGATTTTTTTTTCGCGCAGTGGACCACGCGGACGAAAAACGCGTAGAAGCGTTTCGCGGAGCTTTTTTTTTTTAATTTTTAATTTACGTGGCAATTAAGATTTTTTTTCTCTTACGTTCAGTAATGAGAAAACCGTTTATTCGTACGTTTCCTTTTCCTCTGTTTTTTCCTCTGTTGTATTTACGCGACTGTTATACACGCAGATATATTTTCTTCGTTGTAACTCGGAAAGAAATCGGAAATCCGTATATTTAAATCCGTTTTTTTGATCATTATTTTTCGGAAAAAGAAACCTGCGAGTTTCTCGGCGAAAGTTACGGTGGCTTACGTCGGAAAATAGTGACGCAATTTTGGTCGGCGACCGCTAGACAGCGAGCGGCTGCGAGACGCGTTCTTCTCGTTTCTCATCGCGCGATGGCAGCAGGAACGGAGATAAAAGCGTGTGATTTTCTCAAGGTGGAATGATCTCGTCGTTTGTCTGAATGTACAAGAAGGGTGACTGCTCCGATATTACACAAAAGTTTCGTCTAGACGGATCGCGCCGGGCGAAGGAGCAGCAGTGTGGAATTGCGAAGGGAAAAAGAAATGTATTCAAAGAAAGCTCGCGCTAAGCTGGATTTAGAACTAATCCGAGAGAGACCACGGTCGGAACATCGGCAGGTCGGTCGAGCGGTATTCGTTGAATAATTATCTGCCGTACTTAAGTAAGCTCAACGTTAAAGAAATACTCACTGAAGTAACAATTTAGAAAAAAGTAAAAAGTATCACATATCAAAATATTCTAGAATTATACAGAAAAATACAAGATTCTAGAATTGCCACTCTCTGATTACTCCAGAATTTTTCTTAACAATTCGATTAGATTTGTTTTGCTATCTTTCTCGCTGTTTCTGATTTTTCTGTCTTAAATATCTCGCTAGTAGTTTTAACGTGAATTAAAATTCTGCTTAAATAACTTACATTAGAAACGAACTGAAAGTAAGTTTGCGTTATCTATTTGCGATTTCGTGCAATTCTATTTTATGAAAACTGATTCTCAATCATGTTTCTAAAATACTCGCAAGATCGATTTTGATACGTTAGAAATCATTAGTAGATCATTCCTACCGTGCAGAAATTAATTAATACAATTAACAATTAAAACGAAAATGGTCTTAAATAAGAAATAGCAAAGGTATTATATAATCCATACTATCAAAGTTTTGTGGCGAACTCGGATAAAAAAATATTCACGAGACTCGATATGAAGAAACAACCCTCGGGATACCTCCGATTCATCCCTCTTTTTTAATTTGATCACACGGCGTTGCTCCGTTGCACCCGAATGCATTATGCATCGGATTGCACGCGCGCTGGCCTAGCACCTACGCAGCCATGCATGCCAGAAGTCTCGTTTAAAGACACAGGAACTTCTTCCTGTGTTGAGAGAGAGAAAGAGAGACGGTTTTGTATTTCGAGTCGTAAAATGGGCGAGTCATACGCCATATCTCCTTCATACGTCTCATATTCTAGCGAGAGAATCTCGCGGACAAAAGTTGAAAACGATGTTTCGCGCGAAGATTAATACGGTGCATTTATTTCGAGTACGAGTTTGTAATTTTAACTTTGAATAAATATCCTTTGTGACGTCGACGATATGACGAAAAGTTTGGAAACGCCTTACCGAAAAAAGCTTTGAATATTGCATGGTAGAATCTTTCGTACGTACACTTAAACCGCTCACGCTTCAAAAAACTTCTGTCAGATAAAATATGTTTTCGTTTAAAATTCTCTTTGAATTCTCGATAAAAGCATATATTTGTCCTACATTTCCAGATTTCTTCTTCGGCGTCGAAGACGCGTTCTCAGCTTGATATACGTGTGAGTTTGACAAAGTGCGGAACTCCCGTTGCATCACCGAGCGAACCACTTCTCCTTTCAAGGATGTAATTCGAAATCGAGTTCGGGTAAATAGGACCGATTCTCTCTCGCGGATTAACTTTCCGTTGGCGTAAGGCCGCGCGCGAACTTGTCCGCAAAATAGAGCTGGCCGTTTAATCGTTTAATCCGTTCACGTCAGAATACGTGCCCGCCGGGCCGATTCCGTCGCAATTGCATTACAATTAGCGCGAAAACGCGAACGTCGGGTTGGGATTACAGACGCCACATTTTACCATGTCAGCATTGTACAGCGGAGACAATAGGGCGCGGCGAAAACTCTGACGTGCGTGAGGGAAACGTGTCTAGCTGAATTTTAAAATTAAAATAAAAATTCGGGTACACGTCCGCGTAACGTGTCCTTTGCCGGATTCTCGAGGAGCGCGAATGCATTATCTCCTCGCACTCCGTGAAACGCGAATGTTACCGAACTAAGCGAAACGAAAGCGTCAGTTCGCTCCTTATTTAGCGGGGACACGTATATCCGCGCCACGCGAGCCACGAGTTTTATGCTTACGGAGAACGCGAAACAGGTCGCCTTTACATTCGAGCGTATAAATAGCCAAATGAAGTCGTCAAAGACGTGGTATTAACGCGTATTACAGCGTATTACTGCAAAAGGGATTACGATCCGAATATGAAGGATATCCTTTATATCGAAGATATTAAATATTTACCGCGATTATTGAGCTCACCGCACGCAGCGATACCAATTTTCCGCGCTGTCATTTTTTTTTTTTTTTTTCATTGCGCAACACGTACAATCGTTTTCTTTTAATAACGATAGTTTTTGTCTTTTCATGCGGGGAATTACTACATAATTATTATTATATAATTCTTATATAATTATGTATGATTTTTATATTTTATGATATTAAATATACAGAGATTCGATAGAAATTACTTCTTACAACACAGTTCTATGTTTCAGCATATTTAGACGAAACAGCTTTTGAACGAGTCTGCAATATAACATACGGATGACATATAATTTCCATTTTAACTCTCGTGTCGCAGTTCTCGCGCAAGCTTTCGTGTGTAATACACAAACATTCGATGTTATACGACGTGCGAATCGTCTCCGAAAGAAGAATAGAGATCCGTGCCTCCCGGGCTATTGTGTCATTTCCCAGTTTCCATCCCGATTGCGATCCGCTCTCTGTACACGCGTCGTCTAATCACGGCAATTAATTCCGGCCCCCTTTGTACGAACGCGTCGACACACACGGCGCGTGCATAAATTTTGCAATGCACACACCCGAGCGTGCGTGTCTCCGGGCGGCGCGCTTAAACCGGTTTCCGGTGGCATTCAATGGTCGCTTTCGCGTGTAGCTGTGCACGGTCGCGGAGTTTGGGGGCGCGGATAAGTTATAAGAAATTAACAGGTCGCTTATCGCCTCCTTTCTCTGTCCCTCTCCTCTCCTCTCGCGAAATTCATTCGCGTTGCATGCGCCAGAATTGCCGAAAACCTACGTTACGTTCGGTAACAGCAGCAACGTGATCCTTAGCAGTGCCCGATCAATCTAGTTCTAATTCTCAAAAACTAATTCCATTTTAAACTTTTTTCTTTTGCTTACATCTACATGAAATATCTATCCAATCTAAATGAAATTGAAATATGTTAGTAAATCTGCTTTAATTGTCGCTTAACGAGCGCGCATCTGTAGACGTAACTTGGACGCAGCTCACAAAGCTCCATTGTTTCCTAACCTGGAGTAGTTAAATTTTTTGATTTGAGTTCGAGACAAGCCTCCGACACACCTCTCGACTATATGCGAATCTGAAGCGCGTGCACGCTTCAGAATAATACAGCTTGCCCCGCGTTGACTTATGACGTTGCAAATGCAGCTCGGTTGCATGATGCATTTAATTGACCGCGATAAACTCGTGCTTTTCATCGTCGCGCTTATCGCCGGGAATAAAAATTCCTTCGCTCGCATTCTATATCCGTCTCGATCGCGAAGTTACGGGTATAGCACTTTAAAGGACGGGCCCCCCCCAAAAATTATGCAAAACTCCGCGATAACGCGAGAGGTGCAGCACGATCGTTCGAAGCGAGAGACGTCGCGTCGCTACGAATAATGACCACGACCCTACGAAGAGACCAAAATTTCTTCGTCGAAAGTGAGACCGGTCTTAACGAATCCTCCGAGCAACCGATGAAAAAGCGTGAATCGCATTAGACGGGAACGCGCGGTATTTACTTAAAGGGTTCTCCCTCTCGAATTTCTCAGCGCTGAATCCCGTGCCACCTAATTGGAATTGCGCGTGAGGCTCTTACGACTTTAATTAGAACTCGAGTGTTTTTAATCTGCTAAAAATACTTCAATTTGTTAAACATCCCTCTTCTTTTTTTTTTTACATTGACGTTCGCGTTCGGACGAGACGTCGCTCGAGACGGCGCGACAAAAAGTGCATCGTGTAAAATTTGCGAGGCGATACGTTGGAAATAGGACGATGACATCCTACTTTTCGTATGAATATTCAAGCTCTTCACATTGTCGCTCTTAGCGCGATTAAACGAAGAGCGCGGGTGTGTGTGTGTGTGTGTGTGTGTGTGTGTGTGTGTCGCAATCGCGTGCTCTCTCTTTCTCTCTCCTTCTCTCTTATTAAAGGCTTTTAACCTAATTAGCATAATGTCAATGGGAACGAAGCGAATCGATGGAACACGCAATAGCGTCTATCTATCTCGGCGGAAAGATTAAAAGCGCAACGTGAGACGACCGGAGCGATTCTAACAGCGGCCATATATCGGAAAAGTTCCTCCCTGCCGCAAGAAGGAAGCGCAAATTAAATTATTCGAGAAGAATACTCGCGGGCATTGTGGCCTCTATTATTTCCGTGCAAATCCCGCGTTTAAACAAAAGGTACCCTTTGAGCGTTATGCGAAGAGACAACAAACGATCTCAAAACCGCGCTCGGGCTTATCGCGGCCAAAGGAATTTCTTTCCTTTAAATCCGAGCGCTCAACTTTTAAATTCATAAGTATACATTGTCTGCCCAGCAAATTTTATATATCTTCCGTATGTGCCACAGTAGAATTTGTCATAACCGTATATAATAAAATATTATGTGATTAAATAAGATTATATCCGGTAGTTACACAATCTTTATTTTGCGTTGTTATCCTATTTGTGTAAGTAAAAAAATTTATATTAAGTGGCATTTTTTAAAGGCGTTTAAAGGCGTTAAAAAATTTCGAGAACGACAGTTATCAGACCGCCATTAAAAAAATCAGGCGCTGGTCATGAATTGACCGCCATGGCAAGCAACGTGTTAAACAATCTTCTGTAATTTTTTAATCGAATATTTCCTGTTGTGTATAAAGATTCAAAAGAGGCAAATCTCGAGATCTAGAAATATTAGTTATATTCAACACGGAATTACCGTGTTTTATGAAAACTGTTTTATAAAAAAAATGCGATCGAACTCGAACGAAGCAGCGGAGTCAACAGCCTAGTTTTGAGGCCGAAAACTTTTCTTTTCCTCGATTATTCGAGCTATCATTTATCTGCGCCCCGTGCAACACTCTTTTCTCGATCTCGAAGAGAGTGCCTACAACAAGCTCACTTCGTACTCTATTACCCTCTCAAAGATCCGCCGCTCGTCGCGAACGTTTCGAGCGGACGTGCCGGGCGCTGAATAGAGCTTCGAAACGTGTCGGACACGCGGGAGAGATAACACATGTCGTCCGCGCGAGAGCGGAGTTTACGGAGAGAGGATGCGATAAAAATAGCTTCTCTCGAAAAGCCGAATTGTGTCCCGCTCCCGCTGCCGGTGCTCCCGTCGGAGCGAACATTTGACTCGAGTATTCCGCGCAAGACGCGCTCCTCCCCTACGAGATAGAGTTTCGCGGAAACTTTTCGCGGATCGAGTTATCGCGTTTCGGCGCTCCGCTATTTTGTTTGTCTTGTTCGATTTGCCCGAGAGTCTTCTTCACCGTAAATTCGAGTTAGGCAACTCGCACCGGAGACGGCCGTAGGCGCTATGAATCATCCCCGCGCGCTACGTGGTCCCGCCTGTTCTGAAATTTGCGATCAGTCGCAAAAAAAAAAAAAACAAAGAAAAGAAGCTTGAAAATTCAGTAACACCGACCGGCGTCGCGCTGCATAGAAGAGGGAACGATGATCTCTTCTCCCATTCGGCTCGAAGTAACTTTACCGATGCATGTCACTCGTAAGTCACATCGCGACTGTCGTGAACAGCCCCCGTGATCTCTCCTCTCTCTTTCTCTCTCTCGCGCAAGTTCTCAAATGCGCAATGTCATTTCTCGCGTAACGTATCGGCTAAAGTTCACTGAGTTCACCGAGTGGCGAACACACACGTCGTAAACGCGTATGATTCCTCGGGAATTCCTGTTCCAGCCTCGTTTCGGGCGGAAAGCCGAGGAACGAATGCCGGAAATATATGTGGAACGGCGTGCACGCGCTATCTGCCCGCCGCGGGCGCAGGAAACGCGGCCAAGACCGGAAATGAAGGATGTAACGGGGCGGCGAGGCGAGGCGACCGCGCGTACACTAATGAAATTCTAACGACGCGTGCGGCGCAGAAATTCTTGCAGATATATTTGTGTCGGGCCGCGAAACCGCAGCACAGTTTCCTTGGATTCGAGGACGGATTCGAAAATGTTGATGTTACAGAAAAAGAAAAAGAGAGCGTATCTCACGTCGATCGCGGTGAAGAATCGCACGTTTCTCGTTGCAATTTTATGCAGCAACGAAACACGTGCGACTTCGATAACGTAAATCGATAGAAAGCCGAGTGCACGCGCGAAGTCATGAAAACTACATTTAGCGGATATATCCGCGCCCCGAGTATCGGGAACGGCCGTGTGTAACAATTCGTACAGATTATATATACGGACGCGATCTCGTATCGCGCCGCACCGGTTCGATCCGATAAGTTTTGCAGTCGAATCTGCAGCAAAGTTAAGCGGATTGCTAAGTTCGGAAAAGGATTGCCAAATCGCCGTGCCGGTACGATCGTAACTTCCGATCCCGCCGAATGCAATTCGTAATCCGTTATCGATCGAATCTCTCCCGACGCGTGCCTTTTCTCTCTTTCTCACTTCCTCTCTCCCGAATAAACGCTCTTATCATCGCGATAACACTCGCGTCATCTACGAAAATTTTGATGAATGAAATTTTTGGAGTAGGCACGCCGATTTTTTCCAGATTTGTGTGTTTTATATTTTATATTTTGTACATTTTGAGATATAAAACTGAATCTGCACAAAAAGATTGTTGCTCTCCTGTTTACTTTGTACCTTTGCTTATTGCAATAATTTTATGTATTTTATAGCATTGCTATGACGGGATAAATATATTTACATGCCTGCGAGAGCTGTTAGAAACTTGTACATTTCACGTACACGTTTCAAGACGAGAAATTAAATCTTTAGACAATTTATACAATGAATTATAATCATCAAATAATAAATTTCCGCCACATGAATAAATCAACTAAACTAATCATATTCATGTCAATTAAATTGCAAAATGTACAATATTATATAAAGATATTATTTTAATTTTATAATATTATACGTGTCTCATAATACGAAAGGAAAATCGTGTTAATCGGAATCTTTTCGCTTAAGATTCGTCGAATTTTTTATCGACCGGCGGACAATTTAGTCTGAAAGGGCGGTCCTTAACTCCGAACAGAGTCATTAAAATTTTGCGCCCGTAATTCCGTGATTTGAGAGGTCGCACGAGAGGTCGATTCGCCCGTCTACATTAACAAACCCAGGGTGCGTCAATTCGCAGCAAGCAACCCCGATATCGACGACGCCCGGAGAAACTTCCTTTCTTCGCGCTCCTCGCACGTGCCCACGATGTTTAATGCAATTTCCCTTATCGCGCCGACAAGTTTCCTTGTCTCTGTCGTCGCCACGTGTCCCGCGCGTCCCGTCCGCCCACCGCCCCCGACCTTTTCCGCGAGAAAAAGTCTTGGCCGGAACGCGCGGAGTAATAAATTGCAGCTACTCGAATCAACTTTTGAATTACGACTCGGGAGAGCTCGTTACGACAACCAGCGAAATCCTGTTAGCCGCATTGCAACCGTAATGAACTCGTCCGACGTGGCTGGTAGCGCGCGAAAGGAAGACCACCGCCACGCCGGTTTGCCGTCAGGAATGGAACGCGACCGAGAGTATATTCCGTGATGCCACCGAGAGCGTTGATTTCACTCGGCCCCGCTAGAAAACTTCTCGATTATTAATAGCCAATTCGACCTGTCTTTTCGCGATTTACTTAGACGTCGCGCTATCGTATTCTCTTTAACGATACTCTCATTTATTCCGCAAAATTTCACCGTACCGCCCGAGGCTGTATTCCCGTTGGATAATAATTCTCGCGTATTTATTCTCGATTTATCACGAAGCGAGAATACTCGCCCAGAGATAAAATTCTCTCACAAAATATTCTCATAACTTAATGCGATAATGTGCGTGTAAGACGTTTGGTATCGTGAACATGTTTCAAACTTTGTATAACAAAATTTTGGTATTACATCTTCATGGATCAAAAGAATATCTACGCGACAATGCTGGTCCACTGCTTTTGTCAATTGTCGCACTGCAACGTACATTCGTACGCATGGCAGTGCGATTTGACAAAATATCACGGATTTAAGGATAAGCATAAAGCTTCCGCAGTCAGAACGAACTTTACGTACTTACGTACAGGGTGTTTTTGCGCGGCAAGAGGATAAGTTGTGACGGAAACTACGAGGTAAGCTCGCTCGTACGGTTGCTCGTTCGAGGTCATCTTCTTGCAACTACTAAAAAGTTTGTTACCTTTTTAGAGGGTATTGTCTTTAGTGAGGCGAGGGAGAGAAATGCCGAGACTAAAGAGGATTTTCACGCGAGCCATCGTGAGATAAGGTGAAGGGGATGGGGAATGGGCGTCGTCGCTACGACATACGACGGGATAGATGCCGATAAGAGCAATTCTGAGGGTGCGTTTCCACATAGCACGACCTGAGTGTCGACGACGAGAATGCACGATAAAGATCGCCGACGAGAGGGCCGGACGTGATGTTATTAACATGTAATTTTTGAAAATAATATAACCGTAATATAGTGCGCTGCATGTATTACGTTTCGAAAAGTTTATTTAGGTAGACTGGTTATTATTTTAAAAAAATCGCACATAAAGGACATTTAATGTTAATAGATGGATGTTTAAAGTTAACCGCGTGAAATGAATTTTTTGTAACGCGTTCTAATTTGACCGCTGTACATCATTTCACTCTCGCGCCATACGACGATTTCATGTGCAAAGGAAGAAAAGTTTACCGAGGAATCTACTTTGCTTCTCGCTACTCCTGTTACGGTGGTACACGTTCCACAGGGCGATATCACCGGTATGATAAGGAGTTCGGAGACCAAACGCCGGAGATCGTATCTGCGAATAATGCAACCTCCTCCGAAATAACGTCGTCATGATTTACCATACCGCAGGATATAATCAACAATTCCAATTCTCGATCGTTGCCCTGATCTTTATCGTGCACAAATTTACCGAGGATTTACCCTTGTACTTCTGCCGCAGATCTTGTATTTTTAGATATGAGATAGATCAATCTCGTCGACGAGTGATCAAACCAAACCTGCACGGAAAGAACGGTTTTACTGAAATATCTAAAATTTTAGCTGGATACACAGATCAGAAAAATAATTTTGTTAAGCTATCAAAATAATTATATAGAACACTCAAACTAATTGCTAGAATATCAAAACTTTTTGCATTGTTCGTTATTTTTAAGGTTCCAACAAAATTATTTTGATGGTCTAAAATTATTTTCAAATCTGTATCCAGCAAAATTTTAGACCTCAACAAGATTTTATATCCCTCGTTCTTTCCGTGTGTTGTAAAAAGAATAATTTCATACGAAATTATTTAAATAACTAGTAGTTTTGTCGATCTCTCCTCAAATTGTTATAATTCAAGTGCACAAAGAGAAAAGCTCCTCTTTATTACTACATATGTTACTTTTAATTGCTGCTGTAAGTATATTATTTTTATGATATTAGTGGCATCTCTCGTCGAGATATTTCTCTGTGTGCGTATCTGTGACCTGTTTAGCTCGTTTTCAGATGTATGGCGCAAATATCCGCGCGTAATACGCAATGTATGCGACATGGCGATCCGCCGAGAGTCGTACTAGCTCCGCGCCACATTAAATTACATTTATTATTCTCGCGATATACCGCCGTAATACATTTCGTCGACAGCAACGCTAATCTACACTCTCACAATGAATGCGCTCAGGCAGCACGCCTCATCAATCACACTTGCGTGGAAAATCCTCCGGCCTCCAAAGGAACTGATTTTCATTAAATTGATATACCGATTCTCCGTATCTCCCGCAAACCTCTAGCAGCCGCTATTTCCTAGCAGATGTTTGCGTGCGCGCGTCAAAAGTTAAAGTCGTACTTTAGTCTGTTACTAAGGCAAGAAATATGTACACCATCGAAAAATTTCCGTGAGAAAGATATTCTTCAATAAAGAAAAATTTTAAATACATTAAATGTTCTCCAATCTATTTATCGAATTTATTTATACGCAATCATGTCTGACGTCGGTCGATGTGTTTACAGCTACTAAAAAGGATGGGAGAAAGAGAAGGGAGAAATGGGGAAATGGGTGTAGACGAGCCAGAAATTGACGAGAGACAGATGATATCGAGAAACAGAGCTCGTGTCTCGAAAATACTATAAGCAGGGGCTGTATTGTAAAGCAGACCTCCACTGCTATTGTCCGTAGGCGTGCGGGCGAACCTAGGTCTTTAAGATCCAGTCTGGTTTCTCGGGACAAAGCCTTCGCGACGAGGCTGCCAACAGGGGAATGCACAATTACACACGCGTCGTCTGCTCCGTCTCGTCTGCTAAGAAACCTCAATTAACGCGGGCTTTCGGCGACGAGACGTCGCCGAAGTACTCGCTCCTAAGTGCAAGTCCCTTTCTTTCTCCCGTCGTGACGCGGTAATCCTTTAATGCGTTTACAATTAATCGTGTCAACCTTCTACGCGAGACATAGGAATAACAAGCGGAATAACAGAGATACAATTAAAAAGATAAAGTTGTGTAATTCGAAATGATTTTGTACAGAAAGAACGGTTTTGCTAAAGTATCTAAAAATTTAGTTAGATACAGATATAAAAATAATTTTGTTAGACCAAAATAATTATGTTGGACGCCCAAACTAGTTGCTAGAATGTCAAAGTTTTTGCAGCATTACTCATTATGCTTGAGTTCTACATAATAATTTTGATAGCTCGACAAAATTATTTTCAAATCTAGTTAAATTTTTAAATACCTCGCAAAATCGTTCTTTTTATATAATAAAAAAAACAGAATTCGACTCATCAAGTTTTATCTGTGACGATATTTCCAATCTTCAAAAGCGACGAAGGTGATTTTAGATATGTCCCTTTAGCTGCCTCATTTTATACGATCGACCCTTAACCCGGTAATTCCGAATCCGGTATTCTATCCTGTCCGCTCGGGATCGCGCATCGCACTCGTAGATCCTGATTGAAGAAACGATCCTGCGGCGTAAGAACGGGGCGCGTTATGTGCTCTGCATTATGGAGGTCGTCCGGCCACCCGAGAATGTCAGGGCGTTACATGAAGATCGTTACCAGGCACACGGTGGACGTCGGGAATCGTCGGGGCGAGGAAGCTCTCAGATCCACCTCCCTCGTCGCGCGCCAGGCCCGAAAAGGTCAAACGTGAGGGAAAGACGCGCGCTCCTGGCATTCGACAGCATCATCAGCGACAGTCTCTGGCAACGATCTTCCTCCAAAAGAAAACGTGAGATTCGAAGCTAAAATGCTCGCTTGAGCGAGCAACTTCTCGTTCCTCTAAAACCTCTGCCTTTTAAAAGCGTTTCGACAGCAAGTGCAATGAATTCGAGAGATCGAGAGTTTATTTAAATTATGATATTAAAAATTCTCATCTCTCGCGAATAAATCAATTCTTATAAAATACAACGTTTAAAGAAAGAATTGACATGTAGAAAATAATGGTTTTACGAAGGCAACGAGTACTTGTCGTACTTGTTCTAACGAAATAAAGATTGAAGTGTTTTATTGTGCCGGTCCCTTTGGAGACTATCCGACAGCTGCGAACGGTCCCTCGGAGTTTCGGGTTTTCCCTTTCCCTTTCGATAACATAGGTATACATAAAAATAGCTAGTAACCTCTTCAGGTGAAGGGCTCCTACGGGAGCTACGTTAGAAGCACGTGCCGTGAATTTTGGATACGATTTCGGACGCGTACCTTCGTCATCCCTCTTCGTACCCCCATCCCCCTTGGTACGACATCGCCAATATTCGACGTCCTGAATCTACCTTTCGTCCTTTTTGCTCGATCGTCCGACCATGATCGTGTTGTCTCTCGAAATCTGGTCGACGCCTGCAGATCTAATGTTCGCGACGAACGCACATGGCGATATTAAAATATAATTCGATTCCCTCCCGCGTTTTAAGGAACATCGAGCCAGAAAGAAATGCCTGATTCATGCTATTTCTCACGAGTCAAGCCGAGCGATACTTCGATATTACAATAACGCACATTGGTCTTGAATAAAAATTTTTTATCCGAGCAACGACACGGTAAAAAGATTTCTCACCAGTCAAGCCGCGAAAGAGTAATCGTGGCTATCTCAATAGCTTCGTAAGACTTCACTGCCGTTACTTTTTATCACAAATGGGAGAAGCTTAATATGACAGCGCCGCGAATTTCCCGCGAGGAGCCGAAACTCTTTTACGCGCGGCATCGACGGTGCAACAAAGTTTTCCGCATTAGCGCGCCGTCGCGTAAAACAAAAGGGGAGATAAAAAGAAAGAGAGAAAGAAAGAAAAAACGAAGAAAGAATATTTTCTACACACCATCGGGACTCGTTTTGGATAAGTTTCGTACTAGTTGGAGACGTGGCTCTCGAAGGATTTCAAAAATTACTTACCAACAACAAGTCCGCCGAGAGCTAGACTAATTTCCCGAGAAGTTCGTGACCTGAAAAAAAAAAACAAGCCGTTTGATGCATCGCGAGTTTTAACTTTACCTTATAAAATCAAAGCTCGGGACGTAAAAGTACGCAGAGAATAATGCGTGCCATATTGCGCTTTTCAGGTCGCTCGTTTTTATGCTACGTGCGGAAAAGAGTAGCTTCTCCCGATTTGCAAGTAACAGTCTTACTGCAAATTTCATTATATTTATTATCACGGATATCGCTCGTCTTAATCAAATAGAATGAAGAAAGATGTCCATTATACGTTCATCAATTCTTACGCAGAAACGCAGTTACGTTTTATAAAGAGAAGGAAATCGCGTGGAATTTCAATTCCTTACACAGCTATACGGAGATTATTTCCGAGACAACATGTTCGCTCATAATTCAATTAATTACATGTTATTATGTGTGAAAGGGTTCTCGTTCGATAGGTTGAACTTTCGGATCCACAACATTCGCGCGGATCCCAGTTATGAGTTGCAAAGTGCGATTAGTTTGTAACAATCTCAGACAGCCCGAGAAGTTATATCCGGTACGGTTGCACAACGGTAGTTACAAAGCCAGATACAGTAATGAGCGGTTTCTCGCTCGGTGAAGGAACGCGTGGACCGGAGGAACTAAAGATTAATTCCGCATCAGAGAAGCACAAATCCGCGCGTGGCATAAATCTCCGAGTTCGGGAGCTCGGTTCCTCTTGAGGAGCCAGTACGCCACGTCTGGCACGATTCACCTCGGTTTACCTCCATGTTATACTGACGTCAGTTTCGTCGTGTATCTCATCGTCATTGCTTTTGTTATCTTCTACACAAGCTGGAGACAAATCGTTCTCGTGCTTATTACCGTAATTTCGAAAACAAAGAGATAACTATGTATAACGACTGAAAATTATAAAATAAACTAATAAGGAGCTGCTCAGAATGTGCGAATTATTTAAAATATCTGTAACATATACGATCTTAAGACTTAATCTTAATTTTAACTTGTTTTATATTTTTTACTTCGTCAGATTTAAAGATATTAATGAAAAATTATTAATTAGATTATATAGATATATATATATTTTTTATATAATTATAGTTTAATTGTAAGAATTTATTGCAATGCTATGCTGTATGAATAATAGATTAGTCCTCTGAAATCTTTTTTACTCTTTGTGCAAACAATAGTGCTTAATCTTTCACATTAGTTCCGCAAACAATTCTTCGATTCTACATCATTAAATTCGAAAGTTACAAGCCAGACGAAACGTCTAAATCCACAGACGACGTTCATTTCCAGTCTGTTCCGCTCGTCAAGATAACGTAAGCAGTGAGGAAGATAGGATAAAAAAAGCACGGAACAAAGTTGAATTGATGTAACAGCCGGGGCGCCCATTTAGTAACTTCGGCAAGTTATAAAGCAACTTTCTCGTTTAAGACCAAAGTAAACTGAACGCACACTGAATTGAACCGAACTGAATAGTGGCAGAGTGTACTGTCTGTTTCAGACTATGACATATTACACGGCGCTCAAGATCAATAATTTGCAATTAGACGGTAGACTGTCTTCTGGAAAAGGGGCAAATAAAAAATATTGCAACTTTCTGCAATGTCGCCGATGCCCGTATGGGCGATAAAGGACGCAATATATGCCCGGCATCGAATAAATCACGTTCGCTGCATCCGCGTCTCTTGTCACAATCGCGGCGCCGTGTTCGCGAAACGGCAGCTGTATTTGCCTTCATTGAACACCGTTGAGCGAATGCGTTCTGTCGATCTCGGGTAAGAAAAAGTAAGTTGGCGACCGACTTTCCTCAATTCATCACGGCGATAATTATTCCTATAATACGGAACGAATTACTAATACGAGTTTATACGAATCGGTCATCGATTCGTAACTGGATATATCATTCGCATTTAATTTTGCAATTAATTCCAGCCAATTTATTCGCTCGAGGTTTTAACTGAAAATGAGGATCGTCTTTAGAATAATTTCGAAACCCTTATAAAATATGGAGAAAATTGTACGCCCTCCAAACGCTTCTTAACGTTTACGATGCACCAATAAAACATAACGATGGACTAGGTTACAGGATTCGTTTCTTATTTCCCTCCATTTTGTAAACGATGTGTGGTACCTTAGGGACTTTTCGTGTTTCTCTACGCGAACGGCTCACATAAAGACGTCATTATCAAAATGTCTAGACGGAAAATTTCTTCGGGAAGAGAGGAGGAAGAGAAGCATTCGATATGCACGACATTATCTGCTGGATATTACGATGCGGAAGAACAGGTGGAACTAACGCAGGGTAAAAGCAAAGTGAGATTAACGTGTCGTTAAAAACCGATGCGGATATTAGCAATCGACAAAAAGATTGATCGGGAGGCGCACCTCGACTCATGTTTGCGATTTAATTAATCGCGCGTGAGACAACGTCGATCGAACGTTGTTTTCGCGGATGCGGCGAGTTTTACGTTATGTCCCGCGATTATATGACAGCGAAATTTTGCATACTAATGCATATTCATTCAGTATTTAGCGACGGCAACGAGTTCGCGGCATTAAATAAAAATGTGATTTGCCGCTCTGTAATTTTGAGGCTGTTTCACCGCGGGTGTGATTCAATTATACAGCGGGAATGCAAATTGCGTAACGTGCCCGTTTATTTTCCCACAGGCGCCCCAACGTAGATAACAGTTAGTATCAAAAACGTATTCGTAACACGGTTGTCGAGAAATTTATTGCACGCTACATAAATTTGTCGAATTTTTTGCATCACGCGAAGAAATGGCACTCTAAGTTTTAAACGATACAACCAATTTACAAACACCGTTCGCGATTAAACTAGTTCAAAGTTTGGTCCAAGAAGGAAAAGAATATGTTATTGCGCGTCCAATACGCCGCGCGTAAAAACAGCGTGCTTTTATTTAATAAACCGATCGATATCGTCCGTCATTAAAACGTTTAGTATCCACGAGGACGCTGTAATCACGCGGAGAGCGAATGGAATCTGGCAGCTGGCGGTCCATAGCGTTTTCGACGGGAACGAAAACGCGACAGTCGCATCGAAGTACGATCGAATTCCTGGCATTCTCGCGTTGCCCGGGCAACGGGATTTTTCTCCAACGTCGATGGAATTACGCTGTTAATTGCAATCAGGCACGAGATCTGTATAAAGTGCGAAAACGAAGTGGCAATTACGTTCTATCGACGAGCGAAATGTGTTCGTCGGCCTAGTGCCCGTCATCGATCGCGAAAGCGATAATTTTATCCCCATGAAGCATCCCATTTTTAGAATTTCAATACAAGTTGATGAAAGTTTCTCAATTTTTTTCGAAAGAGATCTAGTTTTAATACGATTCGGAAAAAATTTTGGAGATTAAAAGCAAAAAAATAGATACTCCTCGTGGCGACAGCCAGTCTCTCCCTTTTTCGCTTATTCGTTCTCCCTTTATCTTCTCCAATTTTCCTCTCCGCTTCTCTTTTCCCTTTGTAACACTCTTCGTAATCCTGCGACTTTGATTTTCTAAAGTACAAAGAGTAAACCGTTGAAAAATGTCGGTATAAAAGGGACGCTGACAGGAATTAGTGTGTACTATCTAACACTGTGGTGCACGAAGAAGAGCGAAACTAAAATAGAAGAGAAGCACGTTCCAAAAATTTAAAAATTTAATTCAAACATTAACAGAGAAAGTTCAAGGCTTATATTAAAAAAAATTATGTAAAAGAGAAATTAATTTATAACATAAAATTAATTGAATATCACAGCAATTGTTACAAACGAATTATATCGCTAAATAAAGATAACACTAAAAACTAGATGTCTGCTCTTCCATTTTAAATTCCTTTAGATCGAATACAATCGGTATAAATACGATAAAATCTCGATATGAAGATTTTATACAACGTAATAAAATATGAGAATTTATACAACGTAATAAAATATAATCCTGGAATTTAATCTAATAACCTAGTTTAAATATTTGAATAAAAATTTAATCCGTGTACACAGACATGATACCGGAGTATCCTTGTAGGTCTGCCATGAGCGGGCGATCATATATCCCGCCCCATCGATCCACTCTCGAGAAATGTTCGCCGATGACGGGCTTAGTTGATTGAAAGCCAGATTAAAGTTTTTCGTGGATTCTATTTTCGTGGATATGAAACGGCTAAAAGTTCATTTCGCCTCACAAACCGTCGTGCGAAGCTGGATTAAACATCCGGGGTTATCGAATTCAATCGGAAAAATGTGTACATTTGCATTCGTGATGAGAATACAGATTCAGGGAATATCTCTCTCTCTTTCTTTCTTTCTCTCTCGCGCGCGTTGCGTCGTGTAATAAGTTTATTTAAATGCATAAATGTATGCATGTTCACGGCAGTTGCGAATAAAGCAAAACTGGAGAGCGAGTTTCTCGCCACTTGTTTTGTCCAATATGCGTCATAGCAATATCAAGTATTGTTTATGACAATATTATTTTTGATAAAAAAAAAATAAATGCGTTTCTCTCGTGTTTTTGACACGCTTCGCTTTAGGATAATTTTACTCCGACCTAATAAAACCCCAACGAATTCAAAGTCGATCTTTTCGAGATGGAAACAGAATATTTCTGCAAATTGATTAGTTTGTGTCTCCAAAGCTCAATTCGTGAAAATGCTTTCGATGTCCTGTAATCGAAAACTTATTAATTTTCCGATATGTCGCCGGGGGGAAATCGGTTTCAAACAATGAATAATGGATAACGTTAACTGTCCGCTTTCCATGTAAGTTCCATGTGTAGCGAAACCCGAAGCCCAAACCTGGATGTCGCGATACGATACCGTGATGATCGAGCTCGTTGCGAACACATGGTGCCACAGGAGCGCGATGCGAAGATCCGACGACACATACACGGTCGGTTCTATAATGACGCACGTTGCACGCGAAAAGCGTGTATACACGTTTCCGCGATACGAACGCACGTACGTGCGTGCATGCGTGCGCGACTGTCGGCGTTGAGGACATCGGAGAGCTCGAGACATCCGGTACAATACCCTCTCGTCGCCGGCTCATAATGGGCCGCCAGTTCCTCGCATTGTTCGAAGGCTACATTATATACGCGCTTAAATTACCGCGACGCGAAATCCGCATTTTCCAGACGCGGAAGTCTCGCAAGGGGGGGACACCCCGCCCTCCGTCGAGAGAGGGTGAAAACGACAACGAGGAACACTCTAATTTCTCGCCTCGAGCGATCGACCTTGCATTAAAAGCGATTCGCAAGATTTTTCTCTTACGATAAAAAAAAAAACAGACATCTGATTTAAATAAAGTTTTTCAAAACGCACGTAGAAATAACGAAGAGGTCGCAGTATCGGTCGTGCCGATAATATCATACGCGTCGGACTGCGTAGAATATTAGAGTTACGGAATCGTGCGCGAGATTCGTTATCGCGCTTCCGGTCGCGCTTCGCGAAAGCTCGTCGGGTGATTACCGCGTTCGCGTCAAGTCTCGCACAGGCCCCCGTAATGAATTTCATTCTGCCTCGTACGTGACATTATTAGCCTCGAGCAGAAGAGGCAACGGCTCATTAGGGAAGTGTTACGGCTTTTGATCCGTGCGGATTCATCCTCCACACGGCATGAATGTGCACTTGATTGCCTAATAACAAGCCGCCGCGGATTCGCGCGCGATGCGGCACTCGACCAGAAACATCGGCCGAAATCGCGCAATTAAGTTTTTCAAATTGCAGGCTATATCGACGCGTGCAAATATAGAGACATAATAATTATCGCGATAGTCAATTCCAATTTTTTCCAATCGGGAGTAAAATCTTCCGGGTAACGTATTTAGCGGAATAAAGCGTATCGGGGGCTCGGAAAGACGTCTTTCTCAACGTCGGCAAGACGCGATTACCGGAGGCGAAGCAAATACGAGAACACGTCGTGTCCCGTCAGCCGCGAAGGTCTCATTTTACAACCGGCGAGACGAGGCAACATCCAATTTAGGAACCTAATCACTCCGGCGCGCAGATAAGGTGGCCCCCATTCTTCGCCCACTCGCTCGTCGCTCGCTTGACAAGCGCGCAAGATTAATACGAGGATAATTCATCTTCCTTCGAAGACACCGCCGTTCCTCCCGCGATCCTCCCGCTGATCTGCGCGCGAGGTCAGCGCGAACGAGCGAGCGCGAGAGACTAATTTATTCCACGCTGGTATTAAGCATCGGGGTTTATGGCGCGGATAATTAATCTCGCACTACCGCGTACGTGACCTTGGAACCACGAGAAGGGCCGGAGGATCGGAACCAACGCGGAAACGCTGCCGCGGAGGCTGTATGCGACTCGTCGAGGATCCGCTTTCGCGCTGTCTCCCGCGATTTACCCGCCAATCACGACACTTGTATCTCGCGATCGATAACGCTCCGGTCGACCGTTCTCGTGTTATTTTCAACTCTGCACGTTCGCGCCGTGGATCCGAGGGATTAAACGTTTACGTAATATCGTGTCAGCCTTAAAATTGCGACAGCTACGTGACAGCCGAACGTCACGAACGAGAATCCGCGGACTTTAAAGGCCGCAGACGTAATTGAATCTCCCGAGAATCCCGTCTTTCTCCGAGCTGTTTCTTACAATTTTCGAACGACGTTGGAGATTCACGCTGATGCGAATCACGCAACATCGTGTTGCGCGGCGAAAAACACGCCAAGCTTATACGCCGCGAGCGGTTGCGCCAAGGAGAAGAAGACGTTTCTGTAATCCACACGCGGCGCCGACCAGTTTTTCATCGGCCTTCCCTCGGAGAAATAAAACGTCGAGGCAAGGGGCCCAGCCCCGTACTAAATATATCCGGAATATACCCCCGACAAGAAAGCATCGTGTCGAGTCCTCAAAACCCACGACCAGCCTACTCGGCTCGACCGACTCTCTCAAGACCCTCGAGTCTGCGGGGGACTCGATATAAGCAGCTGGCAGCTAATGACCGCGCCGGCTATTAACCTCTTTCGAGTTATCGTCACTTATATGACCATTAATAACGTCGACACGTACGTTGTTTCTAATTAAGCCTCGAAGTTATAAGGTATCCACTATTTTTCAAACATCGACGCCTTAGTTTCCTCGCGCCGCGCCCCGCGTATTTGCCTAATCGATAACAAGTTCGTGTTACGAACGCATAATATATGATCTTGTCGCGAGCTGATTACTTTTCTAAGCAGTCTGATATATCTTCGTACGTTAATATATAATTGATATTAAATCTCGCGTGTACAATACGACGAGTTCATAATCATCTCTATTAAGCGGTCGATTACCGTTTTTGAAATTTTAATTGTCAATAACGTTGGGGCTACTATCGATTACGAGCAAATTGAAATAGCTTTCGATAAATTTTCGTTTGCACATCCTTAGTTAAAAATTTGCACCTTTATCTAAAATGTAATATTAAAATTTTTTAAATTTAATATTAAAGAGAATGGTCGATTTCATATAAACTCGGAACGAGTACTATGTTTAATCGACAGCTAGATTAAAATGATTAATCGACAGCTAGATTATTTTTTAAGAGAGAAGAATTGCTTTTATACATTTTCAACAATGTGAATTGCTTCAAAATTGCAGCAATATTGTCGAAAGTGAAGATAATTTTCCTCTTACTTAGTAGTAAAAAATGCAGCTAATCATTTACTTTTAAATTACTTTCAGTGATACAAATTAGTACAAATTCAGTTTTATTTATTTTTGGTCCTGTTTTTTTTTATTTTAAAGTGATCCTGCCAGCTTAATTATTAAGCTAACAGTGTCATGATTTTTATCGAAATGGCACATAGTACAAAATTATCTTTAATAGTACAAAATAAATATTGAATATTTCAACAAATCCGATTTGATTTTACCGATTTGCTAGCTTAATCGAGATTATAATGATTAATGAGAGTAACTTTGTGCCAAGTTAACCAGCGGACCAATAAACACATATACGGAAATAACGAAGCTTAAAAGACGCAACGAAGTATCTTTAATCTCCGACGAGTTTTTTCTCTGTGATTTTCTCGAAACTCGACTAATTTGGAGCGATCGTATCGGACGTAATGTTGTTAAGTCTCTATGCACTCCGGAGCATAACGCATACACGTCGTCGAGGCGAGTGCGCGCACGCGCCCACATGTTTAATTCATGACGATGCATTACTCATTCATTCATGCGATCATGCAGAAGGCACTTCCAAGAAGAATACCGTAATAAGATTCTGGAAGAGAAGACGTCTTCCTTGCTCCATCCTACACTATGACCTGTCCTTTCGGTCATGATATTGTAAGACGACGCAACGGGGGCAAGGAAACGACATAAATCGCGTGCATCGAAAATAAAGAAAATTCTCGCATCCGAATTGGCGAATTGGAGAGGGAATCTCCGCTAAAGGAATTCTCGGCAAGGGACAGCACGTCGATGTTTCCTCGTATCGCAGATGACAATGCACGACGACGTAGTTAACGTGCAAAGATATGTTACAGCTGCTCGCGCAAATTGGAGAAATACAAGTTGCGACGAGAGCTAATAATCCTCGCTCGCGAACTGGACCGTACGTTCGTCCAATCAAACCTCTACGTGACTCATCAATAACGGAGCCCTTCGAGCGAGAAACTTTCAGATGGAAAAAAAAAAGGAAAAACCGCCCGTTGAGAATTACCTCTGATTAGGGGGCATCCGTCGTGCATGGCCGCGTCGTCAACGGAATTATTATATCCCTCCCTTTCACCTTACAATTAGATACGAGCATTGTGGCGCGCCGGCGAACGCTCATACCGATTGCATACCGTTGCTAGAATGCAATCAAACCGCATCGGGAGCCCCGAACGCACGGTAACGCGGCACGATAGCTATTCCGCTAAGGTTTTGCCGGATCAAAAAGATCACTCAGGGCAAAAAAAACAGAATAAAGTCGGGGGCATTGCATCCGATTGCTCTTTGAAATGTGTTACAGACACAGACAATTTCGAGACTGCCTCTGCTATATGAACGAATCGAGACAGGTTCAAACGATCGAGAGTGAAAAATCCAAAAGTTCATCCATTAACCGTGTATCTATATATTTCAATTATAAAATCCAAAGCAAAATTTTGGAAATGATTGATTTCTTACATACAGCATATAGCAGGATAGAAAATATTGTATATTGAGAATATATATCAAATTAAGAATTTTAATCCAGCAATATTCGGTAAAAAAATTTTGGCTGAAAAACATTCTTCAATTTATTATAAAAATATACGATTATAACTTGTACGTGTGCGTATTAAATGTAATTTTTTTTCAGACTCAAGGATGCCCACAAAACTCGAGGTGCAATGCATCCGCGTAATGTATTTCTGACGATGGCATCTAAATATAAACTCATCCAATGTACTCTCACTTGGGATGATTCATCCGACGCTCATAGTCGAGAATAAAGCATGCAAATTTGTCTCCCTTATCTAATCTACCGCTATACATCTTGCGCACCGACATTATATTTAGCAATAAAGGCACTCTCGCTTCCTGAAGTCGATAAAACTTCCTCGACGGCAATGTCACTTATGTCGAGCCGAGTTTGCGATGCGCGGTCGGGAAGAAGTTGCGACGTTGGGGCAAGAACAGTATGGAGACGGCCGTGGAAAAAAAGGTATCCGAACGCGAGACATATTTCTCTGCCCCGCGGGATTTGTATAATCGACGCATAAAGAAACTCGTTTAAAGTCGCCTCCGTCTTTTATACAGCGCCAAGTCAGCGCGAGAAAAATCGAGTCAAGCCTTACAGGGCGTAACGAACGTTACGGAAAAATATAACGACCTCTCATACCGTTGGTCGAATCCGAGGATTAACCCGGATTTTTCTATGCTCTCCGAGTAACACGGCATACATTTTCGCTGCTTCGTGCGTACAATTCACTGTACGTTGCCGCATTATATACCGCGCTGCAAAAGGCAGCTTTTTCAAAAGATCGCGATGTACGCCGTGCAACGCTTTCCTTATCTTTTCACAAAATCGTGAGAATTGTAGCAATTATACGATTATATACAATGAACGTGAAAAGTCAGACATTTTAAGGAAATAATTAACTATATTTTTATCTCAGGAGATGTGTCCAAAATAGAAAATAGAATATGAGGATTTAGATGTTTCTAATACGAATAAAACGAATATTTGGCAATAGAAAACGACTATATTAAACTATCTTAAAAAAATTAACCATTCCAAATGAATTATTTTCTTGCACAATGCGTTTCCTTTATATGCGGTGAATAATTCTCCAAACCGTAGAAACCGTAGAAATTGGGTGTTTCGCGGATACTGCAGATCGATAGACCGCTCTTCTTAGTTTAGTATACTTAAAGTCGTGGGGGACTTGTTTGTCGACGCCGATCGATAAAGTGCGACCTGATTTAGCAAAGATTCCAACGAGATACTCTCAAAACCGCGCCAGTTAGCATTCCAAAAACACGCAAATAACAGCAAATAGCTTCCTTTTTTAAGGGAATGCTAGCGAGACGACCGAACTTGAGCGATATCGATAATTTTGGTTCAGAATTAGAAATGTCGATAATATCGGCATTTTTAATTCCAAACTACAAATTCGATAATATCGTTTTTTACATTATCATATTGGCTCACGTATTAGAAACAATACATGTATACTATGCATACATGCCATTTAAAATGAAGGCATAAACATATGCATTGGCAATGGCATGTATCGGCGGCTGAACACTTTTTGTTTCGTAGTCATCTACAAATTTCTTTTTACATAAATAAATAACAGCGACAATTGCTAAATGATATATCGCAACTGTTTGTAATTACTATCAGCTTTCTCGTAGGGATAAATCCGTACAAGTTACGTACGAAATGATAAAAATTTCAACTGTTTCGACTGTACCGTCGAATGCATCAGACAGCTCGTCATAGACGCGATAGAATAAGGGTGAATCGAGTAAACAATTATGGTTGAACGACGACGCCTACGGTTTGCCGTAGACGTCAGAGTAGACCTGTTCGGTGCAGCTGTACCGAACGAATTTAATGCGTACTGTATGGCAACGTGGAACAATAACTTCCGACGCAGATGCACAAGGCACCGTAGCTTGCATCCGCCCTGGTTCGCTGCGCCTACATTGCAAGCCGGCGCTGCATTCGCAGACAATTGAAAGCGATAATAGCGTCCCACGGTAAATCCCCGTTCTAAATTACGCTACCTAATAGTCAATAACGCGAAGAAAAGCAGAGCAGAAGACAGAGAGGACCGAGTTTTGGAGAAACGGTTGTCGCGCGGCCCTTCGCGCGCACGTGTTTTCACAGCGAAAGTAATTAAGATTCACGTCTCCGTGGCCAATATTTCCTCTCGTGCTGCAGAAGGAATCGAAGCTATCGATAGTCTGAAAAATCTTTCGGAAATCTCAATGCTTTTGTAGATTGTTTCGTTATTAAGAGACCTCAATATTTTTCTTCACGCTTAACTTTTCGCTTCATGGATCTAGTAGCAAGTTCATGCTTGACGAGATACCTCACCGTTTCCAGACAGACCACTGGAAGCTACGTTTCCTTCCTTGTGTATATAAAAATAGTGTCAGCGAATGCTCTACGATTCCGTTTGCTTCATTGACGATACAAGAAAAATTGATTGTAAAATAAAAAATCCACTCATATTAAAAGCGTCAGATGAAAGTGACTTTTAGCGGCTGAAATAAAACATTTTGTGCCAAAAAGTGATTAAATATTATTTTCGAATTATTAAATCGATTTTTCCGGCTCGTTCAATGCATTTTCTTTCTGTTATCAAATATACTGTTTCAAAATATCATATTAATTTTCTAGAAAATTTTAAAATATCGGCATTTAAAGAATGAGAAAATATTTTTTCGCACATCGAAAATTCTGTTGAAATTAATTTATCTAAAATTTATCAAAATAAAATTCTATTAAAAACATTTTTTCCTGCAAAAAAAATGATCCCTTGCTTCGCTTAGATATAGTTTAATCTACGTGCGTCGATTTCTAAAGGTCTTTTACATCAGATTACAGATTCCTGATTACAGATAAAGACTATTAAACTTAATACGATGGCTTTAGCGATTCCATTATGGACATCATTCCGCACAGTATTATTCGGGCCGGTATATCTCGTTCAATTTCTGACTTAGGTACTAGATAAATGGCTACCATATAAATGGCCAGTCGTCGTCGAGTAACCAGTTGGAGTAGCAACTCTGTGGCGCAGTTTCCAACTCGTATCCCACATCGAGACAGAAAGAGAGAGAGAGAGAGAGAGAGAGAGAGAGAGAGAGAGAGAGAGAGAGAGAGAGAGAGAGAGAGAGAGAGAGAAAGAGAGAAACCATCGTGCTTTTACCCGAGTCGAGCCGGGCGCGCTGATATCACGTGGGATTTGAGACAAGGTGGCCTCGGGTTGTTTCAACGCTATATACGACGAACGGGTTTATTATTGCGCGAGCGGAGAAACGTCGGTCGGAATACGTGCCGCCTCGTATAAAGCGATTACATTATCCGGGCGCGGTGTGAGCCTTGCTGCTTCCATCTCCGGGAAGAATAACTCGCGACGGTTTCGAATCAATTTTTGCGGGGAGATCGACTCGCGAGATGATTTAATATCTCCCGCATCAGCGATGATATCAGCAGAATCAATACGCGGGCGGGATAGTGGAGAGAGAGAGAAAGAAAGGGACCACGAGGCGCCTATCGCGCGAAGCACCGATTGTGTTATCGTCTGTTACCGAACGACGTGCAGGTATCTACCGTGCAGCAACTTGCGCCGAGTATTCATCCGTAAACTGGGACACGCCGCGCGCTTTTGTAATTCTATCTCCGAAACGTCATCGTAACGGCGATGCCGGTAAAAGCTCGCGATAACGAGTTTAGTTATCCTTCCCTCTCTCTCTCTCTCTTTACGCGCAAGTAAATTTGCAATCTCAGCTTCCTTCCGTTTGTATACCTTCCGCAGGCGCATTTCCGAATTACCGTTTGTTTTTCATAAAGAAATCAAATATTCCACTGCTCGTGTTAAATTCCAATTATGCGGTACGTAATTATTCGCTTTCAGTCGTGAATTAAAATTACGTTGGAATTACGTTGACTAATTGTCAATTGGTCAGTTAATATTATTTTATTATTTACTTTACTTCGAAATTCATTTATCTCGTTGCAACGGCGAAAAAACTTTGCGTATCGTTAACATGCATCAATCAGCAGTTCAAATATTTCATCGTATATAATAAAAATATAATAAATATAATTAAAAAATATAATAAAAAAATGTCATTGTAATATTTAACAATCGTATTACGATGAGATTTCACTTACAGAAATGTCCTATGGTCAGCATGAGTCTTTCTATATCGAATTATTCGGGATATACAACACGCGTTCGCATCGATCCGCTAACAACAAAAATATTGAAAGTAATCGATACTAATATAAATATAATCTGAAATATAATCTGTGCGGTTCACTCAATTGCGTCATTTCTGTCAATTCCCGAAGATTGATGTGGAACGAAAATAATGACAGCGATCGCAATGAAAGGATATCGCCACGTGGAAAAACGGCGGACCGGCAGAACGAAAGATAAAGTCACCAATAGCATTTTCCCAATAACGTGGTCGAAAAGAAACTCGCGTCGAGGCATAAAGTATACGAACGTGGAAGGGCTCCGTAATGGTTTCGCGTAAAAAAGGAGGAAAAAACTCGATGCCCGATCGGCGGCGTGAGTCTTACGAATAAACGAGCGCCCGGTTTCGTTCGCTTCCATCGTCCAACCTCGAAATACGAATTTTGCGGCGGCACGACGCCCGTATGATAATTTCATCGCGTCGGAGACCAGGTTTCTCGAATTCGCTGCTTCAGCTGCGCCTACCAGTTTACGAGGATCAGGTGTCTCGTGTCGCGTTCCTTACTGCCAAACATCTTACCTTGCGCGATATCTAACGCGCGCGTAAATCGCGGAAAATAAAGCCCGATCGGCGGACTAATGCGAAACGCTAGCGCGAGGTTGTTAAACCTGCGAATTCTGATAAAGTGCCGAGTAAACGATTCGAGTCCTGACGGGCGCGTTCAGATTATAATATAACGCGTTCTTCCATTAAATCGTTATAAATTGCGAGATTTAGGAACGTCTCGGTTGGAAGATCCAGATTAGCTTATGCGAACATCGAAGACGCGTGTACACGCACAATATTCTCTCCCTCACACATACATACAACGTTCTACGAGAGCACATTTGGAGGAACATCGCAATCTACGTTGCACTACATACACATGTCAAGAATAGATGGTAATCGTGTGAAGAGGAGAATGGGGACTGCCCGCAAAACGTTGTTGCTTCGGCCTTCGGTGGCAGTAGTTTAATTAGTTTGTTATCCTTTTCATTTAACTCTGTCTTTCCTTACCCTCTTTCGCTTCCGAAGAGACGACCCATACGCTGTTTATCGCGCGTGAAGATTTTACGAAATGGGAACCTCGGCTTTCTTTTATGTCTTCTGATATTTTTCATGCCATAGAATTACTACACAGGATTAAATTGCTCATATTTATATATATTCTCAGTATTTTCGTTCTCGTAAAGGAAGGACGCAGAAAAATGTAAGACTTTATAGACCTGAATTGTTTAAATGCTATTCGACGCTTCTTTATCGTAATGCATCTTCTTTGTTTCGAAAAATGCATTACGTTTAATTTCAATTAAAATAGAAGTTGGCTTAGAAGAGAAAAAACATAAATTTAAAAAACTCAGAAGAATTTATAAGTCCCGATAATTCATAAAGAGTTAAACAGACTCGATCGTGATCAAATACACTCCGAAATACAAGGCCACGATTTTGAAATCTTCAGTCGGTTGGTCCGTGTAAATCTTACCGCTTATATTTTTCTCGAGTGCTTCAGTCCCGACGACGATTGCTCATCCCGACTTTACGACGACAATATGAGTATGGCGTATAATACTCGCCCGCGACAGTTATTCTTAGCCGTGAGCGGCCGATGTAAATTTCGAACTCGCGGTGAATCGGCACGAGTGATTCAGCTGTTAAACCGTTATGCAAGGTAAAAATGCGGAACGACGTCTACGCCCTCCCTCGTACCTGTGACACGGAAATGCATTTGGTAACGCGAGAATCCAGGGAACCTCCCTCTAAAACATCACCGCGTCGATTTAGAACACGCGCCGTTACGATATTCCCTCCGGGTATCGACGGGGAGTAAATTACGCGCGCATTATGCAGCACTCGCTGCCTACGTACGAGAGTGTCCATCGTTATTTATTGCGACTTTTATCCGCGGTTATAGATGCGGCGTACGGGAGCCTTAGAAGGTCATGGTAACTTGAGATTCAAACTCGAGGACGCTTGTCGGTGATGGCGCGTTGTACTCCGATACTTCGAAATACGCGACGGAATCCTCGCCGCGATCTTCGATCTTACGCCGCGTGCGTTTCTTAACGTAAAACTGAGAGATCCGATGAGATATGAGGAAGTATCTCTCCGAGCCTTTAAACAAACGCATCGTCAAGTATCGCTGCTTCCTCTCGACATCGAATACTGAGTAAACGTACTTGAAGCACCTGTAAGTCCTACGTGTCATTATCATTCAAGGATCATCTCTCGCGCAAATAGACCTTTCACCGTCAAGATACAGAGAGAAGTCAGCGAGATAAAGACGAAAATTAAACGAACGAAAGTGAATCGTGAAACAAGAGCTCGCGCGCTATTACCCCCCGTTCGAACAATGTCGATTACGCATCACACTTCTGACGGACGTCTATCGAACATCGATACCTAACGATAGCTGACAAGGAGAGAGCGAGAGAACGAGAGACAGAGCAACGTACAAAACAACTCGTGTCGAACGTATTGTTCGATGACACCGTTCGCGCAATGAAGCGGGACGCGTTTCTTGCGTCACCTCTGTTTCTCGCGTTCTCGGTCTCGGTAGATTCCATTGATCGCGAGTAAATCGCGACATCGTCATCGTCGTCGTCGTCGAATGGTCGTTGGATGCACCTTGCACCACGACCGGCTACGGCAGCTTGCCGGCACAATTGCGCGCATCTCTCCGGTCGCGTGTGTCGCGATAAATAAAGCGATATTACGGCGACCATGGTTTCGCGATGCTTTCACCTGCATCCAGCGCTCGGGGCGCTCGAGAGAGGCAATCGCGTATTATTCTATTTCCGTCCTCATGGAGAGAGAGATGACTCGACAAGTGGAATTCTTCTTTCCCGCGGTTCTCGACTGTTTTAATCTTATTGCGAAATCTAAGTTTGCAAGATACGCGCACAATTTTTGCGCAACGAGATTGCTCTTCGCGATTGCTCTTTCCGTCGACTCCTCGAGAAAAAAAAATTAAGAATTTATGTACTAAGGGATTATACCTGACAGTCATTTGTCATGCAAGTTTGTTCGCTCAAATATGTTTATTCGATTGTACGTCCGCGAGAAATCCGAACGTCGTAAATCGATATTAATTGGAGTGCAACCGAAAAAAAAGTCTGAGAAAGGAATTTATGTAAGAGCGGATTATATCTGATATTTGTTGTACAATTTGCTCGTTTGAATAAGTTTATTTGATCGGGGTATGTTGAAAAACTCAGTTAAATCGATGTTAATTAAATTTTCAGTATGCTAGTATTGTAGGGCGCGTTAAAGTGCAAATGGAATTAAAATCCACCGGAGCAACGCTAACGGCATAATTTTAGGATCGTCGTTTAACTCGAACTATTCAAGCTCGCTGCATTCACGCGCAGAGGCTTGATCATTTCATTACAACGTAATCGCGAGGAATTGCGCAATTTTAAAGGCGCGCTATGTCAAACCCGATCGACGGATGTCTGTCATCTCGAACATCTCTATCATTCTTTTTTTTTTTCATCGATGCGAATCGGCGTTTAATCGAGCCTTCAGGCACGGGGATGAATTCGCGCGCATTGTGTCAGCTGTCACCGCTCTCTGTCTGCGAATTACGCGGCTTACGTCGCGAATAACAGCGCGTTGTACACGCTCGAAATTTACCCAACGAATCTGTCTGGAATCCCCAGGAAAATGCGCAGCGATATCACATGGGCGCCAATCGATCGAATCGTATTCTCTTCCGCTGCATTTCGATGCAGAAAATGCGGACGCTGATACATCCGGAATTTGCGCGCCGATTCGTGTGCCTCTATGTCGATTCTCTCCGATGAAAGCCGCGAGTTTATCATTTTACAATTATAATTCTATGAAATATCCGATGCTACGCTGTTACCCATTCTGTTAAATATAGATTCGAGATGCTATTGTGCACGACAACGAGTTTCGTTATCAAAAATTGCCTGCTCTCTTCACTGTGATACTAATATTTATATTTTTCGAAGCTCATCAATAGAAATCGATAAACTTTTATCAATAGATATTAATTTATCAGATATTACTGTTGTTGTTTTTTACCGGTATTTGTTTGAACGTCACAATAAACACTTCCATAATGAAGAAAACATAATTATACAAAAGCACTCGCTGAACAAAATGCGCCGAGTCCTTTGTAATAAGACCTAAACGCACTAGCGTACAATTATCTTATTAGTTTGATTCAATTACTTTCAGCAATTACTGTAATGCGTTTTTTTAATAATTGGATTAATCGCGAAAGTAGAATTACCTTCCATCAGTCATATAAATTCCGAATATATGTACAAAAGAAGTTATCTATGTATTTTACAATCGCATTTTACGATTCCATTACGAGATTGCATTTTAAAATTCCCACATTCAACGGATCGTATCGAAACACAGCCCCGTCGAGATAGCATTTCATCGCCATACGACCGCATAATGTATTTTCAAAGCAGCGATTTCCTGAAATTCCGATTTCGAAATTCTCATCTCGAAAAAGCGATTTTTGCTTCGCGTCGATTTAACGCGTCGATTTAAATGGACTAAAGTAGCGGAATTCGTAACACGGACGACATAATTTGAGTAATTAAGTTGACGTCATTGATAAATTAGAGGAATAACGAGAGCGTGGGACACGAAGCGTGGAAAATGTTTTCTGGCCGCTGCGCGAATTTCTCGCAGTGCGCTTTAATATTCGCGGCGTAAAGAAGGCACGGGAAGAAATTTTATTTGGAGGAAGAGTCATTTCCTCCGCTGTCCGACACACTGCTACGAACATCTATTAATTCACGAGTTTTTCTATTAGTACTCCATTTCCCTAACGATCTTCTTCGACTCCCTGCCGTGTCTAAAAGATGTGGGCGAGAAAAAATGCATATAGGAAAAAACTTCATGTATAATACAGCTGGAGTGTTTCGGCGCGTAGCGAAACGCAATAACTTGTGGGCACATTGAGCTCGAACGGAATACAAATGCTCAATAATCAAACGCGACGGCGATATTTGCGTATTCCTTGCGTTGCACTATCGCGTTATCGCGCATTTTAACGTTTCAATGTCGCATTCGGTGAGTTACGCGAAACGGAGAGAAGGAAATTATTTACGTTACATGACCTCGGCGCCGCGAACCGTCGCGTTGGGATACTCGCGATAAATCGTATCAATTACCATACGCAAATGCAAGACAAAGCATCGTTTAATAAGAGCGTCCCGTGAGTCATGCGCGTAACGATCGTGGGCGATTGAAAGACGTTTCGTCTCGCGACGGTTTGACTTGATTGTAGCTTAATTAATTTAAATAAAAATCCTTCGGAAAGCAACGCTCTCAAAGAAATTCCCTGCTCCCCCTAGATGATACTTTCTTAAAAATATTGCACAGATGAGCATTTATCGTCCTTCTCAAAACGAGAAATGAGCAAAATGCAAACGCTTAATTATTTATAACTTTCCAAAGATAAAAAGTAGGTGTCTGTAAAGAATTGGTTTGCATAAAAATGACTCGAGAACGTAAGGCAAAGCTCTTGTCTATCGATGCATTTTAATTACAACGAGATATTATTATGAACGATCTATCTTTCTATACATCTACCATTTATCTGTTTTGGAGATGAAACGCTTACTGCCCCATTACCAAAATATTGGTGTGTCGCCAATTCATTACACATCGCAAGAATATTATATTTGCGATGCAATTAGCCACGATTCTTATGTGCTTGTTAGTACGCTTGTTAAACGATCAATCGATGTCACAATGCCCATCCCATATATATTACCTTACAAGGTAATAAACACAATTCTCATTAATGAGCAAGGTAGACACGCACACAGTAGCACGGTCCTTCGTGCTGATTATTGACGTAGGTGAATCACGTCATTTGTCAAAATAGACTGCAGAAATTAGTCATGTTACAGCACATATTAAACCTCCCATAATTGTAACTCGGGATATCCAAGCTATTTCGTCGTGATTATATCGACGTTCGACCGCAGACGTTTAAACTAATATCGTGAATACGTATACAATTATAAAATTAGATTGCATTTACTGACGATATAATAGATATTTGTGTAATTAAAACTTGAAGTTAAAACTTCGCTACTCAATGTACTAAGATATTCCGAAATTCAATTCTCTTTCGCAAATTTGTTATTATTGTACTTCTAACGAAATTGTTGAAATACCAACAATTCAAAGCTACTGTGCACATATTAGAGATTTGCGAATTACCTTGAAATTTAGAAACAGATATATATATTCTTGCAAATTAAGCTTCAGATAAATAAAATAAAGAGCAAGTCATTTAATTGTTACAAAATGGATATAATAATGAATGTTGTAAAAACTGATGGAAAAAAAGAAAGTATCTAACATAAATCGAATTGATAATTTGTAGCTAAAAAATGCGACACCAGAAATTGGAACATCCTATTCATTTATGAAGAGTACCAAAACAGTGATGTACGAAAAAAAGGACAATAACATCAAATAGAACATTTTGAAATAATGCGATATATGCATGTACCGTTACGTCATCATCGAATAGTCTCTCGTTCCGGGTTATTGACATGTGGATCGTCAGAAAGCAAATCGATACTGCGAAAGGCTCGATGATACCCGCCCACGGAAGCAGCCTACTGATTGCTAGCATAAAGGCCATTCTGTCGGTGTTCCTCGTTTAAATATGGATCGTGAAGGCATGGTCGTTTCGTTCCTTAGAAACGCGCGTAACGCACGCGAAGATAGCCGAAGCGTCGAACGCGTCTGTTAGCGGCTGCGAAAATCGTTCGACGAACACGATTTGCTTGTCGTAGCACGGAGGAATAACTGCCAAGATACCGAGAAAAATTATCTAAACACGAGTACGGAAATAGGTTTCGCTCGTCGGGAATTACGCCACCGTTTTGAAATAGTGCCGGCGCCGGCCGCGAAAACAGTAATAACGACCCGATTTTTCGTCGGAGAGTCCGAATTCAACGAACGCGAAAGGCCGGCTGTTAAAAAATTAATTTTCCGCATTGCTCAGCTATTGACATCTCTTTATTTCATCCGGCAACGATCGTATTTTCTTTTTTGTCCATCCGATAGACAGTTTCAAACGATAGTGGTAGACTGGCTGATCGATCCGCGTTGCCTCCGTACAAATTGTAATCATGTAACGACGGACAAAGCCAAACCTTTCTCGTGTCCACACAGCGGATATGCATATACGGTGTGTACACATAGGACGTGTAGGACGCGCCTATTTCATATTCGACACGACGATAGTAACGCAACAACAACGGAGACCCGCGATCGGACATAATAGAAAAATTGCGAAAGCGGAGTTCGTACTGACAGCGCGATACTGACATTTGCAAGTGAGATCCAATCTGGAACGTGCCAGCATAAATTTGTTTATAATAAGTTTAGTTCGTAATTCCCTCAGTTAAAATTAAAAGGTAAAAGAAAGGGGGCAACCTGTATAATCTAATAAATGCAGGGCTTAATCAAGCTATACGCTGCTAACTATTCTCGCATTTTCCAGGAGAACGCGAGGAATAAAACGAAAGTTAAAATATTGCTAATCGCTGCACGTGCATTGTATCACATATGCATGCGTGCGAAACGCGAGTCAATTAATTCAAAACGTGAGAATATCGATCAAATGTCAGGTTATAATATGCAGATATTTACACCTCAAATGCACCGATAAATCTAGCAGTAAACGCCAGAGATAAAATCACTCGCGCACCTCGCTATAGTTTATAAATATAATATCTAATTGCTAGCAGTCTTTACGAGGCGACACATCGATTCTTCTTCTTTTTCTTCTTCTTATATTAATGGCCCCAAGCGCCAAGATAAGGCGCAGATTCAGCCAGTATTAATATAGATTAGGTTAGCGATTGTAACACGAAAGATAAACAAAAACGAATGATGCAAGACAATGCTTAATGGCGAATTATGTCGGTTCAAAAAGATTCTTTTCTTCAAATACAATCCGCAATCGGCGAACGAGCTGATGCAACTTCTGACGCCTTGGCGTGCATTCGCACATTCGAGCGTATTGATTGATAGATAGCTCTTTGCAGCGAAAAATCGGTCGTGAATGGCCGAGACGATTTAATTTATCGCCATGAGAAGCACGATCGCTTCTAGGAAGCAAACGCGATTATCGTTCTTTCTCTGAAAGTCCGCAACGCATCTCACGGAAGCACGTAGAGCCGATGCCAACGATTGCCGGAGTAAATAGCGGTAATTATATGGAAAGGAGAAGTGAAATTGAATCGAAGAGAAGAGAAACTAGAAAATCAGTATGAACACGATGTATAAAGTATGCAAAATGATCAACTTAGATTTGGCGAAACATTTCGAGAATAAAATTGACAACGAGCTTTCCCGCTCTCGCGTTCACGTGCGTCTATAATTTATTGGTTGCTATTTTTATTCCGATTTTACGAATCGAAATTGTGTAATAAAACTCCTACACTCGAGGAATCATCTCGCACGATGATTCACGAGCCGTTGCAATAACGATTGAAATGCTGCGACGTTTCTTCTTCCTCCTCCTCCTCTTCGTCGTCTTCCTCTTCTGAAGGCAATAATTCTATAGAACGAATCGCGCCGTTGCACCGGAAAATCGAAGCCACATAGATAAGCGCAGCGAATTTATCTGATCTATAATAACCATTGCGGTATTGTTATCACTACGCAGCTTGTTTTTATCGCATCGCAAATTTTGTAGAATTTGAGTGACTGAAACTGGAGAAAAAGCCTGGATATTTATTCAAGGAAATGAATCGACATAGCCGTGCTTTCATAGAAAACACATGGAACGGAAAATATTTGCGGAAGAGAGATACTAATATGATATCAATAACAATAGTAATAATAAAGCAGCGCGAAAGCAATAATAAGTTAAGAGAGGAATTTTAATTGATAAATAATAAATATACGTGACAAAGCTTAACTCGTTGGATAAAATATTTTCTATTCGTGCCGAATACGCATATCTTACATTCGTAGTATGCGTGTAGGATTAGATTGCAATGCACGATATCAATTGGAATAAATTAAGAAATATGAAAAGCTAATCGTTAAACCGAAAGAAATTGATTAAATGCGCCTGTATGTCTTTGCCGGATAGGGCAGGTATACCTACATAAACGCGTATATCCGTTTCCATCCATATTTCCATGCAATTGCATGTGTTTAATTACGCGTTTAATTACCACGTTAATCCGAAGAAAGATACGAGTCGAACGAGCAGCATTTTCCGCGAGGCACGATCCTATCCGCGATTATTCTCGAGTCTACCGTCCGGTACCAAGCTAATTCGACGAGCGAAAGGTAGAAAATCAATTAACTCGCAGTACTGTATGTGGAAGATACACTCGACCTCGCACGGAAAGACCTCATACGGTTGCTGAAACAATCCGTATCTATTTAAAAATTTAGCAAGATATAGATCTGAAAATAATTGGTCCATCAAAATAATTATGTAGCACGTTCAAACTAATTGCTAAATGTTAAAACTTTCGTCATCAATGCTTAAGCGTCCTATAATCATTTTGATGGTGCAACAAGATTATTTTCAGATCAGTATTCAACTAAATTTTTAAACACCTCAAAATCGTTCTTTCTATGCAGACTTTGCATTTTCTTTCGATCATGAATTTTTCTCAACATATCAAAAAATAATTCTTTTTAAAATTTTTTAATCTTCAATTTGACAAACTAATTAATTTCTAATCTGTGTGAAATTAGCCGCCCAACATTAGAAAAAATAACTTCACGCAGATTAATTTCTAATGTAACTTAAGTATGGGAAAGATTCATATAAAGATTTGCTTATATTGTATTCATTAAAATGAAAATTGAACATTTTTTTTAGTCGATAAAAGCTTCATTTGTCAAAATGTCACGTGAACTGCAGCAAATTCAATCAGGACATACTTCGGTAAGAAACGTATTGACGGCATAATTTGAAACGTTCGTCGATGCAAAGTGGCTTTAACGTGGCTTCCATCTGGCGTACACGGTCCATACGTTATATCTGCACGTGCCAATATTAAATTCGCGTACATTCCAGGGTGCGGTCCAACCGAGCTGATATCGCACACGTTTGCCCGTTTCGCGTGCTAAAGCATTATATTCTCTACCGAATAGAACAAACCGTCGTACTGTATTTCACCCTCGATTACGATAAAGATGTCTATTGAACTGGCACAGTCGTTTGAGCAAAATCCAAAATGGAAAATGTATGAAAAATATACAGGAATATTTACTGTCGTTTTATCATAAATTTGTTGCTCCATTTCGCAAAGAACAATGCTTATTGACTAGCTTGAATTAAAAATTAAAGTCAAACAAAATAGGAAAAGGAAACGCATCTAACACGCCAGTTATATTAAAACTTTTGTTTATCATTCCTGTAGGTCTAATTGGCGTGTTAGATGCGTTATCTACAAAATAAATCCAAAAAAGGAAGGAATGTAAACTGCGTAAATTTGCAGATCAAGAAAGCTAAGAGGAATACTGTGAGAAACGCTCAACGTTCATCTGATAAATCTGATATCATTGATGTTTTATCTGCCACGTTACCTTTAGTACACCGACAGATTCAGAAATGACGTGGATCTAAACGCGATAACGTAAACATTTTATCATGGACGATCCATAATGGTTATCGCAAACAGTTTATCCCTCCGTATTCTCGTTAAGCCGATACAACCGTGAATAATTCTTTCGCAGGTTTTTCCACGTAATAATACCGATTGCACCGACGCCGCGCTCGAACAGTCGCGAGACGGGGCAGGAAAAGCGAGATAATTCGGATACTCGGGAAAGAAACTAAATTAGGAAGCGCGAGCGTGCAGACATCCGCTCAACGAGATCGCGTTTCTCGTCGGCGCGTAATGCGCGGTATGACGAGCGGCGAACAATCTCGGCGCACGCGGCTGATAACTTTATACGCCCGATTTGCATATCATACGTTACGTGTCAGTACGCTGGTACACGGGATATCTTGCGGAAAGACGTGCTTAAGGGACGAGAGCAGCTGGGTCAATGACGTCAAAAGTCACCTTATATATCCCCGCAGCTACCGCCGGAAGGGAATTCATAGGAAGCTATGAACACATACACATATGCACGCGCGCGCGTCGTACACGCTCATGAAACCGCGACAACTATCTTCGTACTTGTATACCAAGTGGTCTATGATGAATGTAGAACGCAACGATCGCGAGTGCAGCGCCGAGATAAGCGCGAGCGTGTACGGCGCGGTCGCGTAATCGCGCCGCGATACGAGTATCTATACGGCTAGATCGAGATATTTCACCTGCGTGATTGGGCCGCGTTACGAGTCTCTCGAGTCGTCAAAGCAGCAACGCAATTATTAAATCGTTACTTAAATTCTACGAATCGCGAATCTTATTTCCGTATAAATTGTCTGTTTAAATTGTTCTATATAAATTGTTCCGTATAAATTTGTCTTTCGTCACCGAGTCATATCTCGCTTCTTTCGACGTTCTCGAGGAAAAAGTCACTTCTGTGAATTCGGAATAAATTTCTCGCGCTATCATATTTCGCGTGATTGTTAAGATTGTTTTTTTCGGAATATTTCTTTTCGAGGAACACGTTGAACTTCGGTGCTCTCAATGCACATGCCATAAATTTTCAAGGGTGTTCCCAGAATCTGTTCGCAAATCACCAAGTTTCGACGATGTTTGAATTTCAATGACAACGATAATAATTTATGTATAGTTCTTTGTTAATAGCATGCGAAAGTTAAGCTCAACTCACCGCAAATAGGTGGTCGCACGACGAGTTTCGCCGGTGACCATCCCATCTCACACATCCCCTGTCACATAAGCACACACTCTCGCGGGTACAAGACTTAACCACTGGCAAAACCCGAAGTCAGGAATTGTCGACTTGTATCGAATTCGGTCCACGGTTCCCAAAAGACCAGGTCAATATCCGACAAAGACTATTCTAATGTAAAACTATTTGAAACAATCTTTGAATCTTATTTTACTTTAAATAATTTTAAATAGTTACGCAAAATAGACGGATCCGAACTGATCCAGTTTTTATTATACTTGTAAAAAAAAAATCGATCTCAAAGTATAAATAGATATTGTTAATTTATATTTATTTCATCCTTTTCTTTAATATATCATCGTTTTACTGTGTTAGTCCCGTGCAACACGATACAGGACAGAATTCGCGATGTAAGAAGGGCCACATGTCCTCTCATGTGATATCTTTTTTAATAAATTCTAAAAGAACTCGAGAGACGATTCTCCTCCAAAGAGATTCTCTCAATTCCTTCTTGAAATAATATTCCGCCAGCACGTACACGTCCGCGTATTACGTTTAACGAAAGCCCTAAAGCTATTACACGGCGAACGTCTTCGAGAGAGGAAAGACGAGCACAAAAGAGAGAAGCAGCTGGATCGATGACGTCACTACCTGTCTTGCAACTCTGGTAGCACCCTAGGGTATGGGTCAGCATCGCGGGGTGTACGAGAAAGAGAGAGAAGAGTTACGTTCTCAGACTACTATATGAATTTGAGAAACACTATCTGTGTACCGTGAAGGATTTTCTCGTAACAAAAGCCAAGTTCTAATTCATGGATACAGAGAAACTCGTAACTCGATTTACAATTAATTTCCCCTGCGAAATCTACCGACACGACGCGCGCGTAAAGTTAAAATAATAAATTAATTTAATATTATTTAATTTATAAATCAAATGATAAAGTTCATTTTTTAAAGAAGCATCGTTGTTCTGCCGTTTTGCGTGAAATTATTTCAATTTCGTAATCATTTTGTCACGGGGAACACAACTTCGCGACGAGTTTCATTCCCTTCCCTCCTCCTCCCGGAAATTCGATCGAGTTTGGGGAAGCTGATGCATCAAATTGACACAGAAATTCTATCCTATCGAATGCAGAGAGGGAGAAAGGGAGAGGACAACGGAATGGGTAATTAGCTGACGATAAATTTACGTTACGGTCGACGGTGCGTCACGCGAGATTAGTTACCGTACCACTGAGATCGATTATATCAATGACTAATGTCCGTAAGTTACGTCCGCGTACGGCGACGCGAACCGCGCCAAGTGCAAGATTTATATTCGGAAGTTGCTATTCAACTTTTTCAAGTGCCGAGATTAATTCGCAGCCAGTCGGGCGGCGATAAAGATATCTCGATCCGCCATATCTCGAAGCCGAATCCAATTTTTCAACTTTGTCGAATAACTCAAGGACGAACGCGGCGAATTGCATCGTGGCACTTTGCTCTCGCCATATTTCCGCGTAACGCATTTAATAACGCGGAATACACCGGGATTTTTACTCGCAATATTATTAACGCATTTCACGTTAGAAGATTTCATTAAAAGTTCTATTAAGAGAACAAACTTGCTTGCGATTCGCGAGCTTAACAGAGAATGCCGGGAGAATTAATGTTGAGTGCGTCAGTTACGTTCACAGTTGAAATATTGTGCGAATGCACCATCTGTGCAAAGAGTAATGCGCCGCACTTTGCACTTTTCATACAGCTCTCTCCTTTTTGTAAAACTTGAGAATAATGCTCTACTTCCCGGAAATTCACAATATTATGAACTGAGACTCTTAACGATGTTAACTAAACTCGTCCGTTTCGAGTCGATCGTGCAGCATTATTTTATCCGAAATAACGAGAGAAACTTGTTATAATAGAATAAAATCGAAAAATATTTTTAGAGATTTTTTCTTGTGAATCAATCTGTTTGAAAACTAACTTTTTTTTTATATCCCAGATTATCCTGATTTTACCGAATACAATCTTCGGACAATGCCGTAAGTTACACGTTAGAATCTTGAAAAAAATATCAAGTTAATTAAGTCATTCTTTTCACTTTCCGGCTCAATTTCGTGACGAATGTTATCAGCGAATGTTATCGCGACAGTTGAAACGATTGGTAATTTAAAGCAACTTTTGATAAATACTAAAAATCTAAAAATAAATGTTTCATCGCAGGACGAAATACATCCTATTTTTACAGCATCTATTTAACACTTATCTCTCTGGCGCCACTTTAGTTTTTAGTTTCGACACTTTTGTTCTGACATTTTTGTTTCAATTTCATGCTGCCTGCAGCAGATATGAAATGCAGAAAAATCGCAGAGAATTGTAACAAAGAGTCTTTCAACGGAGCTTCCCCGAGATAGCTGCGATCGTTAAATATTAAATATTAACTCAAGCTACATATTTTAATCCTTTGTTTCTAAATCTTTTCACGAAGGTAAGACCGAAAGCTTACACGCGCGAAATTTTAGCGTCTGTGCGAGAAAACAGGCAAAGATCCATATTAAGTTTGTCGAGATTATTAATAGCCGCCTCTTCAACAAAATCGTGATTTTTATCTCGCAGCGTCGCGTGTCCGCGAAATTTTGCTGAAACGGAAACGAACATCCGTCAAAGTTTTGCTAAACACGGCACGTCGAGAGTGTTGATTCGGTTATTCGATTGATGGATAGACTCGCTGCATCGTAGAAAGTTGCTAAGACAAGCCGTCAAGCCATTCGTAAGTATCGATCGACGCATCAACGAGCGATGCCGTCAATCGTATCGTTGTACCAAATTTCATCGTTTGCGATCGAATAATCGGCGAAGTATCGATAAAGCGAACGATAACTTTTTCTTGTCGATATCTCATCTCTGCGATATGAGACGAGTCGAAGGGCGTTGACAACTTCATTATTCGTCATCGATAGCCGATCGCAAAGGGAGGGACACTCCAGAAAGTATCGAGAATCACGAAGGTACTCGACGAAATGTCAGGTGGACGAGTTCGATACGAGAATCGGAACGTTTCGCAAGTTGAACCGAGATAGATTGAAGCATCTCCGGGCGCGCGAGTGCACTCGTTACCATCAAGTTACCGGCGGCTTTTGTCTCGCTGCCTTAATTAGACCTCGCGTGCAATAAAAGTGCGAAAGAAAGAGGCATTACGCGGAGATGGGTCGGTTCGAGGGCGCATGTCTAATTAGCGACGGTACACCTCGTCGCGCGGCATAATCTCCATCGTTCCGAAAGATGTATTATCACCGGCGGCTTTCGCGAACGAGGTGCACGTGTAAGCACGCTCGAGCACGGGTGTCACATTAGAGCGCGATAATATGCGAAAGAAAACACATGTGCGCTTTCGCGGGGAGCGTCCGAACGACCGTCGTTCGTCGCGGAGTAATCGGGATTACAGGGATGACAAATTTTACAATCCTTCCAAGAACATAGGACCGAAAGCTTACGCGCACGAAATTTTTCTAGCGTCTGTATAAAAAAAAAAATGAACAAGTCCAGGAAGAGTTTTTTCGAGTCAATCGAGAAAGCACAAAAAATAACGCGGCAAAAAAGATAGCATCCTCGATAGTCATCACGTATGAACGTTCTGCTTCCTACTTGTTATTCGTTATACCGTAAGTTTACCGTGACCGCAAAACAGCGTTCTTTAAATGCAAAAAAATTACGACATGTGAAATCGTTGAGATATCTTTCAACGAGCTGTAATTTTACAGGACAGTTTTAAACATTTATCGTTGCAAAGTGTCTACTAATAGTTGTTCGAACGGTTTTGATTGAAGACAAAAGAGTTTCTAAACCTAAATTATTAAATAAATATATATTGATATAAAGCAACATATTTTTTCCTTCCGCCAAAAATCGGAGTATTTATAATAATTGCAATGTCATTATATTGCAATTAATTTGTAACACCTTATTCATATTTTTTCGGTGATATTTTCTATACACCATTATAATAGCGATTACATATATAGCACAATAGGTAACAATAATATATATTTTACGGGACAAAATACAATAAATACAGTATACAATATAATAATAGTGAAATAAACAATATCGTTCATATTCATTCAATGCTGAAATAATGCTCGAAAATAAAAATTCTTTCAACAATGATATCATTGTTAACATCAAAATTTCTCCGTGAATTTAGATAATTAAAAGAGAAATTCTTTGTATTAAATATGAGTTACATTCGTATTGTATAAAATATAAATTCGTACGAATTTATACGATCCGCGTGAGGCAAAACGCACGTTTAATACACATATTATCATAAAGACCTTAAACAAATGTTATTACATAACTACATGGCGAAATACGAGTGTTAGAAAATGCCAAGTGGTTTACAAGTAACGTCTCGATAAAAAATATCGAGTAGAGCTAAATGTATCTCGCACTTTGATAGCAACGAGTGTTTCGCGTTTGATATCTTATGCAGACAGGCGAAACGAGGAGGCAGAGTGAGCCCCTTGTACGTGTTCGTGAACTTGACTTGGTGCGTAAGAACAGTTACCGAAGGTTATTCGGTTCGCGATTAACGCGGCCGTTCCCGAGCATTATTTCGAGCATTATCATCGTATCACACGTGGGCTCCTCCGTTCTAATGGTTTTCCCGTTAAACGGAGCCGACGACGGGTGGCAACGCCAAATGGGGGAGAACGGAGTGTCCCATTCTCTCTTGTGTCATTGGAGAAGACACGGTCGAAGATCAGTGAACGCAATAGTACAAAACTCATCGACTCACGTCAAGTGGGACCAGCTCTCGATCGATACGACTGTATGTGTGTAGGTCTTCTCTCTCTCTCTCTCTCTCTCTCTTGTCCGCCGTTGGCCTCCCTCGCTGTCTCCCTTTGTTCCCTCGGCGCTAACGGAGCCTCGGCGGGGAAAACTTCGGTGCACACAGAAAAGAGAATCGCGATACGCGAAAGAAAGCAAAACCCGACTTAGCCTCGCGCTTGCGAACCGAATGCACAGAACAGAAGATTACAAACGAGAGAACACAGAGCACGGTACAATACACTCGCCTCCCCCCCCCCCGAGAGCGTATCGCGTCCCCACAGTACAGCTGGTACAGTCGCGTCTCGTTGAACAGCCCCGATGTCGTTCGCTCTCCGTCGAACGTACGAAGCGAGCGAGTGAGCGAGAGAGAACGCGCGCGCGAGCGCGACAGAGGGAGAGAGATGCGTATACACGGCCGGTCGACTTCCGCTAAAGTCGCGGTTGGCTAGCCTTGCTCGTCGCTAGAAACGACGCGACGTCGCGAGAAAAAGGCATACGCGATCGTGCGAGCGAATGATATCTTCTCTCTCTTCGTCCCACCCGGCAGGAGCCTCGCGCACGAACGGCCGGAGTCGAGAGGAGACCGAGCGCTTTTGTCCCGAGCGGAGAGCGCGTCGCGAACCAAACACCTCGACAAACACCGCGGGACTGAGGCGCCGGCGTGCTTCTCCCCCTCGGCGGATGCCGCTCCTATCCCCTCCCAACGCTCTCGCCAGCCGAGCGCTCGCGCCTCGGCGCTCGTGCGTCTTCGTGGTCTCTCGCCTCATCTCGCCTCGCCTAACGCTACCGTCTCTGTTTCCACCGCGACGCTTATTCTCTCTCTCTCTCTCTCTCTCTTTCTTCCATCTCGCCCCATTCTGTGCTCCCTCTCGGGAAACCGTGGCTCTCTTACCTTCGCCGAGGAACTCACCTGTCGTTCGGTGCGCTCCGCTTAAAGAGCCTTTTCGTCCTTTTCTTCTTCGTTTCCTTTTCCACCTCCTCAGCCACTTTTTTACCTTCGTATTACGACTCTTCGATCCTTCTCCTTCCGTAATCGTCTCGGTGTACCGCTCCGCTTTTCTCCTCTTTGCGATTCTTCCCGTGATTCTCTTCGCTTTACCACCTCCTGCGTCTACATCGTTTTATCCCTCCGTAACGCTTACGCGTAATGACGCGCTTCTCAAGTTCTGTACATATACGCGTATGTGCGTTATAGCCGTAATCTTTTTTTCTCTCCGATCTCCTTTTCCATCTCATCAAAATTGTTTATCTCGAATTTATGCGCGATAAATCAAAGTACAGTTGTTCAATCAGAGAGAGAAAGAGAAGAGAGAACGTTGCAAAATAAATAATTATACCATAGAAATGTATGAAACTAATTATATAAATTGAAGAAATTGTGTGTGTAAACTAATATATTAATATATTAATGTATATAAATAACGTTACAATTAATATTAATATATTTTAGATATTTTATTTTATTTATTAGTTCACAATTTCTATTGATCTGAAATCGCGATTGATTACGAGTTAATATTTATATCTTTCTGTGCACGGCACGTCCACGATCTGCAACAACGTCGATGGCAACGCACATGCGTGTATTTTAAGGTACGAAGACTCGTGTGGGTGTACGTGCGTCAAAATAACGCTGTCGTTCGTAATAATGTCACCGTGTGTCTATTCTCGCTCTTACATAAGTCTCAGCTGTTACAAGTAACGATAGGCGGTTAAAGACGCAAAGACGCGAGGAACCTGAGAGGCGAGAAGCTCGCCCGCCGCTAAATCATTCACGAGAGTTTCAATCCATTTCCGGCGCGTTTCTCCGCCGTCGATTTTGCTTTTCCTCGCCATCGCCCGAACACGATTCGAGCGATACATCTGGAACTCGTGAAGCGTAAGGGGCAATTGCGTGGACAAGCAGCCGAAGCAACGAGAGTTTATTTCCGAATCGTCTAAATTACTATCAGTGCGAATTCAAAATAACAATTCAAAATAACAATTCGTTTATTTTCAAATTGTTCTTATTTGACGACCAGTCGTAGTTTCGTGATTATTCTAATTCATCCGCATTTAAAAATCTTCGAGCGCTTTCTCGTTTGCGAAACATCGCGAGTCGCGACGTTTGATCTTTTGTTCTATTCGCGCGCGGCAAGAAAATTCAATGCGTAAAAGATTTGCACGGTCAAAGCGAAATTTACGCATAACTGTTTAATACAGATAGAGTTGTCATTTCGCCTCCGGCGCGCGTTCGGTCAAAGTCACGAGCAGGCGGGAAGCAAGTGCGTTATCATAACACTACGCGTTCTCGCCGAGCGAGCATCTACGATAACACGCGCGATACTTTCATTGAGACATCGCAATATTTAACGTTCTCAAACTATCTAAAAACTATTCCCTAATGTTACAACGTTATGAAGATTTTATCTCTTTGTCGTATTTTATTATTAATATATAATAATAAACGTTTTATCGATAGTTTATTCGACTCTCTTCGCTGAAACGGCGAGGATTTAATAATATTTCTGAATGTTATAGTATAGTAAATTACATTTTGCCTCTAAATAATACTTGACACTTCTCGTTGATCTTATAATACAATACATCGAAACGTGCTCTTTGTGTTTGAGCGACGGATATTTATTTCCTGTTTAGTTTCCTGCTTTTCATTCGTATATTTGTCATCGCGATTATTTCGAAAACAGAAATAGAAATGTCGTAAAATTGAGTTTGCAGTAGCGCAGAGTTTTGAAAGTCTAAATATTTCGCGTAATTATTAATATTCGCGTAGATAGATCTCGCTGTCATTGTGATTTTTGCGCATTCGGTTACGAAAACCTGCGATCTCTGCGTAAACTTTGACCGAACACACACCTGAGACGCACCTTAATGATAAAGATATTTCGTTACATAAAAATTCTTTAAATAAATTTGCAAATTATAATTATGGATATATAATGAATTTATCGTCATGGATTGATATGGCAGATTCTCGTCACGAGAGTGCACGTACGAGAGAGAAAGAGAGAGAGAGAGAGAGAGAGAGAAAGAGAGAGGATATGTGAAGTGATATTATCCATACGATGGATATATACAATTTTTGAACTGAATTACGTTCACGATGAAGCTTAGCATACTATTAAACTTATTAAATTGTTAAAGTTGTTCAAATTACAATCCCGCGAGTTTCGTGTCGCGAGTATATCATGAGTGAAACAAAGTGATAGGCAATCGACGCGGGACGTGAGATGCACAGAGATGCTTCTGAATCAATCTCAGATACTATTGTAAGTATAATTGCAGTGGAAGATGGACTGGTGAACGCCCGTTGAGAGACGTCGGGATATCGTACTGAATTTCAATTAATTTTACAATTAATGTTTTATTTAGCTTCTTTTTTGGTATTTTAGTACTTCATTGTATTATTCCTATTATTCCTTATGAAAAATATGATTAAATTTACTTTAATTGCTTGAGCGTGAAATAAAATGTTTAAATTGCTTTCATCGCGATCTCTTTTGTGTCATAATAATCAGAATACAAAAGATATTTTATGAAATTTATATACAAGCGAATATATAAAAGCGCGAAATATATATTAATTATTAAATTTATATACATGTATGTATTTATTATTAAATTTATATGATACGAAATGTGGACTTTGCAAATATTAAAATTGTACTTCGTACATTCATGTGTGTAAATTTATATGTAAAGTACATAGAGTGCAGCGCAGCTAAAAAGAATAGATTATACCACGTAACAATTCGCAATAGTCATTCTCTCTTTTTCCCAGGGCAAAAATAAATTTATGCATGTCAAACTGATAATTTCGTATTTTGCCTGTCACGTTACGAATTTTTATTTATTATTATTTAATATAATTTACCACATATATTTATGCATTCTCATTTGCAATTCAAGTATGCAAAAATAATTTTCGGTATCTTTTATTTAATTTAACATTTTTTACAATATTGTGAGATTTTATAAAATTTTATACGTTTAATATTTATAAAACATATATATATAAAGTTTTTCGTCTGTTTATGAAACTTTTGCATATACGTGTCTTCGCAGATTAATATTTCTGAAGTTTTTATGTATATTTGTATTTTTATCTTCGATGAATTTACAATCACAAATTCGATGTCTCTTAGTTTTTATGTGCTAATATAAGATACATGTTCATATACGCATGTATATTTCATATAATTTATGAAAAAAAAAATGGAATTATAAGAATGATAATAATGTTTTTAAAATAGAACGTCCCGCAGTTATGCATTAAAATATGGAATCGTCTGATTTCGCATCCTTGAAAGAGATAAGACGTATCTTATTACGTGACCTCAGCCGTTTCTAATATGCACGCCAAATAAATTAGCATTATTTCACCACGGCATCTCTGCATTATACCATTATACATTTTGCATGCAGGGTAATAACGTCGCGCGCACGTGACATAGTAGCGTTGTTACTACGATGTCTATCTCAACTTTGTCGACGCTCCTCGTGTTTGGCGCCGTTCTTTCGTCAAAATACGCGTGTCTAATGTGTTTTTATACAATATTCTCCCAAAGTCACGTTACATGGATTACCGCGTTTAACAGCGTAACTTGACGGGATCACATTCGTAACAGATATCGAACGAAGATGTCTCTAGCGTAGGAATTGCAGCTAAAGTAAACGAAGAGAGAAAGACTTCACCGACATCGTGAAGATATCGGCGCTTTTGCTCGACCGATTTTCTCTAACGTTATAAAATGCGAATCGTGTGTATTCATACCGACGCGAAATCAACAAATTTCTCAAGCGAAAAATACGAAACAGTATCATGCCGGAAGAAACGATGTCGAATATCGAGAAACTTCGTACTACGTTCGTTGCATTATTTCCAGAATAGTGGAAAACGTCTGACACATATTTTTTTAGAAATAAATTAATATATTTGCGGACTTTAACAATATGAATGTATAAATAAAAAAAGAACAGTTTCTGATAGTTTTTTCCAATTTCATGTTTCTATTTTTCCGAGATATCGCGAAACAATATCGCGCAATTTCAATAACTTTTTATTCAATTATATCTCTTATTTTGCTTGTACACAAGGTAAAAAAATCAGAAAAATTTTAATACCTCGACAGAGTTTCAGGAAAAAATGCACCTTCGTTGTATCTAACGTAAGATGAGAAAAAATATCACGTCATTGCAATTAAAGAAAAATATCGCGCCGTTTTATATTTCGCGAATTAAAAATTTGAAACGCTGTCATTGCTTGAAGAAAGACAATTCAGAAAAGAAAGCTCTTTTCTAAACTATTCGAACAGAATGAATGCGATACGAAATAACTCGTTGTCATTGGCCTTCTTTCATTTCAAGCAATTTCCGCGGACTTCGGCTCTACGGCCGACGGCCCTGGCCAGTTCAACATCTTTCTGTTACTTTTGCCCTATTTACCCAACCTCCGCCGCACCATTTATTTTCGTTCGCTCGAATGCTTGCGGAATTGAGGCAGCAGAATCGCAGCCTTCCAATTAGTTGACTTTAGTCGACTGCTTTTTCTAACGCGCTATTTCCGGAAGATAAACCGGTTCACCAATTCCCAGCCTTTTTCTTTCATAATAGTAATAGTCTTTCCGCTCGCAATAAAACGAATGCGTCATATGTTATCATCGATATTGGATATCGTCGAATGGATTTAAAACCCGTATTATTGTACATATATAAGTACATAACATTTCGTAATAAACAGAAATAATAAAAGTGTATGTAAAAAATATAATGATATTCACTGAAATTCGTGGAAATGCATGAGAGTCTAGAGGCATAATAATACCAATAAATGAGCACTATAATTATAGCTTCGTGTTGCAATAACAAATTACAATTGCGATATCTAAACAACGCAAAGCGCACTCGTAGAAATGCAAGAGGCATATGTAAAGATTTGTTATTCGTATTATTTCTTCGTATTTCTCATGCATGAATTCCGCTCGAGTACCATAACTCAAGTGCAGTACTGCCGAGACAGTTGACACGTCTCGAAGACCACGTCACTCTCGCAATATCTCTTCGGGGACAGGTCGCGGCTTTAGGGGAAGACAGTTTAAAGAGACAGTTGGCGAAGACGCGGACGAGGATGTCGTGCAAAAAGAGAGAGAACGGAGAGGAGAGGAGGGTAGTTCCTCGAAGAAAGCGGCCAATCTAGGGGAACTCGATCCCGCAAGATTTCTGCTGCGGACAGACTTTCGCGAACGTGGTCGAGATAGGTGCCAACGGACTCAAACGACGCTAGCTATACGCGAAAAGCGAAGGAGGCTCGGTGCTTTAAAGTCCGCCAGCTGTGCCTCGAGAAAAGACCGTCCAGCGGAGGATCACCTGGGGACTCGCGTGCGATTCGAGAAGGCCGCAGGCTAGTGGGTTGTTTCCGATCTCTTTAAAAATGTAGGAGACAACGGTCTTGCTGGTGGCGGAAGTATGAACGATGTGAAAAATGCAGCAAGACATTTGTCCGCGTGAAGTATTTACGTTACCCCTGAGCTTCCTCAAGAATGTGCGGATAGTTCCACGTTACGGTAAATTCATTAATAATGTGGAATGTGTGGTATTACGTGGCAAAGATCGTTTCTCTTGAAATATGCGTTTTTCAGATCGAAAGCTCATATCTTCGGAGATAATTTGGTAAATTGAAATAAACGCTTATAATTGGAAATAATAGTTTTAACTAACAGACATGAAGTTACTAATAATAAATTAAATAAATATATGATGAAAAAAGATTAGTAATATTATAAAATTGCACCATCAGTGCGATAATTGAGTGCAAGAGTAAAAAATTTGTAGACAATCGTCCGATATTCCTAAAAGGTAAAAATTAAAACTTATTTAGAGAGAGAGAGAGAGAGAGAGAAAATTTATTTAAATAAAAATATTTTAGTGATGCAATCGTGGAATCGACGATCCGTAAAGATTCATATGAATCTTTTAGTAGATTGAGCGCGGGTCAAAGGGTTCGTCGATCTAATCGCTTAACTTGCTCGAGCAAACGTATCTCGTAGTACGGGAAAACCCGTCACGGGGCTTTGCGAAGCCAACTAAGTCGGGCTTACATTGCAAGGGATGAGACGAGGCCTCGAGCCAAAGCGCAAACCCGGAATTGTCATTTTATCTCGCTCGGTTGCAGTCACTCTGTTGAGGACTTCTATTTTACGAAAAGTACGAAACTTTGAACGAGAATTATTTGTACGAGAGCGCAGCTTAGTGTACAGTTAAAGCTTTCAAATCAATTTTGAATTTCGCGACGATGGAATGAAGAGTCCAGAATATAAAATAAAATGGAGATTAAGGGGGAGAAAAGAAATGAACTTTTCTTCGCAAGTCGACGATATATTGATCGCGTTTCTATAAGAGGCTATTCGGGGTTATCCTCATTTATATAACATGAGCTGTAAAAAAAAAAAAACATCCGACACGCGCTGACTATAGAATTAAAATTGACGAAGGTGATCGTATAAATAAAAGTATCTGCTGACGAGTGAGCGCGTTCGTGGATCGCACAATCACGAATTCTAGCACGTGTTACCGTAACCGTAGGATCTTTCCGGTTTCTCCGTGGTGCAATAACGATCCCGACCGCGTCGGGCGCCCGGAATATTTTAACACTTCGTAGTCAAAGATACTGAATAGGCTATAACGATAACCGTTATCGTTACCCACCTCACCTCGATGCGCCCAATCAAACGGCGCCGGTCCCGCATCCCTCCGATCCCTTAGGTATCAACCTCGGACCTCCGCATCGCCGTGTTACCGTGTATAGATACGAAACGATGGACATCTTACGAGTTCGAACGAACACACGTAAAGGTGTCGATGGCGATGCCGACGGTGGTATCGCTATGTGCACGTACACGTATATACGCAAGTACATACCGTACATATGTACACGTACCCGCTATTTAAACCCCCGAGTTTCCCGCATCAAACATCTCGAGTCCCTCGGTGGCTTCAAGGGGTGTTACAATTTCACCAACGGCACGTTCAGACGCTCGAGGAGATCGGTCAGAGAGGAGGACCACGCCGACGAGGTTAAAACACAGAAAATGAAATTATTTGCGATTGCGTGTCTCCTGAAACGCGTGATTTAAACCGCGGTGGCGATCATATAAATTCATCAGCAGATTCTCGTGTTCAAATCGATCTGCGGAATTTGATGCCGGATGTTGTCACCTCATGTTTTTTTGAAAAAATATATATATTCATATACATATGCGCGTATTTTTATCGCTCGCTCGTCCTCTGCTTAAAGCGCAGGTTTATGCGGTAGTTACGTTAAAAATTCAACGTGTTTGATATGCATTACCGCAACTACACGCTCAGGTACATACCGAGCCTGCTCCAGCGTATCTAGAAATAGCCTCTCGACGCTTATTTATGCGCGGTCTGTCCCCCGCAGCCCCAAACGCGTTGCATGGTATTTGCACCGGGATCAACAATGCACTTTTGCAAATTGTTGAAGCATGATGCGCGGCGTACAAATGATAAATATGACAAACAATAACGCGTCCAACCTGTCCCACCTTTCACCGCATGAATAGCACGAAAATGAGTGCCCAGTGAGTCCGACATACAAGCGTTCTTTTTTTTTTTTTATTCTCCTACTCTGCATCGCGACATCAGCTCCCGTTCTCTCTGTACCTGTACAAATAGAAATTTTCCCCGTGAAAGGAACGGTCGCCTCGCGTGGCATTGAAACGCGGAAATCGTTTAATATAACGGCTAGGAAATGTCTGCAAATTGCATGGTACCGTATCTCTTTAAGGGATTAAGATCATTACGAGTTAAAAGAAGAAACCGTGATAAAAGCGTGTAATGTCGTCCTTCCTGTGTTTTATAATACTTTCGCAAATATTAATAAATTGTTGCATCTTAATGTTGAAAAATACAGTAACGCTATATTAATTTTAAGTTCTGCAAAAATCTCGATTGATGACAATCTATTAAGTGTGTTATTATTTATGTCGCAACGTTCTTATTTTCTATCTGTTCGTTATTGTGCGATTGAAGTGAAGCGTGAAGATATTAATTGAAGCGCTTTGCAGATAATTCTTTTTGATTGGAGAGGACGTTGCAATGAGAGTGCGCTCGTTAAAAACAATCGATAGGTCAATACCTCGCACTTGTGTCAATCTCCTTACAATTAGTTCGTGAACTTGCAGCTGCTTGTTTAAATGTAAAGCGTGTTTGCATCAATGTCTGGCAGTGGTTGGAATATATTTTCTAAGAATTATTGCGCTATTTATATTTTCTTCGAGTACAGGAACGGTGCGACAGGTGCGGCGATAAGAAAAATAAAAAAAATGACATAATTGATAAAAGCTCTTTCAAATGCCCGCCCTCACGAAGAATCCCGTCGATCCTCGAGCAAGCGTCACGATGGCGAAGCATCTTTCGCTCTCGGCGATCGCTAAGCCCGTCCATTCATTTCAAGGGAAAGGGTTGGAGGGATTGAGAAAGGATCGTCGGAAGAGGCGGGTGGCGAACCCGGGGTACGGATATCTGCATGCAGGGCGGAATGCGCAATAATACGCGAGTTCTCAAATGGCTCGAAAGTGCTGGAAGTCGACGCGTTGCAGATTTAATGACGCAGCGGTAGACAAGCGAGAGGACGGGTGGTCGGAGAAGAAAATCTGGATCGGGGGAACGACCCTGTTACACGTTACACGGAATTGTGCCATTTCTGGTAGCGCTCAGACATTCCATACACACGCGAAATTGCATGCGAAATATTACTCGATTAGCACGTAGAACGGATCTGAATCCGTTTCAGAAATAAAGACAAGGAACTTCGCGTTTCGGGAAATTCATCGTTTTGCGCGGTCAATATCCATTCCCCGGAGGCGCATTGTCCGGCGCCGGATACTTTTTCAGCGTATCGAGAATTCAGTATACATTCGAAACTGAAATGTACTAAACGCGCGGCACGGAGTACTCTCTTCGGGCGCGTTGGAGATGCGAGCGGAATCGAAAGAGCTTCGTTACTCTGACAGAGGGTTGAATCGCCTCGAATCGGATTACATTCGATCTCCGTCGAAGAAGACGGGGACTACCGTCATACATTTTCTTTACCGTTTGAGATGAGATCGTCGTTTCCTCTACGCAAACAGTGATTACATGGCAGCAAATAAATTCGAATTTTAACGATTTCGTGCCCGTTGCTCTAAATGTAAATCGAACACGGGAGGCTTGAGCAATTGCGGTAAGAGAGTTTCATCCCTTTTGACCTGTACCTTTTCTTATACGATCGTAAAAGTAAGCTCTTTTAAGCTTTCAATATAAATAATATTAACTTTAAATAATAGATTTTAGACTAATAATGTTCTTTAAAGATTTAATAAAATTTTTACTTTTCAATTTAAGGAATTAAAACACAAAGCTGACCAATTTTATTAAAAAATCAGTGTAATATTTTATGTGCATAGCATTTAGTCGAAAATATGTCACGCATCAGCTATTTTATCCAACATTTTTATTGGATTTCCCCTCTCGCAAAATAAGCGAATATTCCCAGGTTGATCCGCTTACGCCGATTTTACCCCAGTTTCTCCTAAGTATAATGTACATACG